>JAJEJO010004325.1:165423-315794 GCA_020662805.1 Glaucomys volans | reverse complement strand
AAAAAAAAAAAAAAAAAGAAAGAAAGAAAGAAAAGAAAAGAAAAAAAGAAAAAAAAATGGCTATTGGGAGAACAGCCCCAACCACAGGGTTGTAGGGGTTATTATTATATTATCATAAGTGTCTGTGGCTATGATTTAAAATTGTAAACTTATATCATGAAATCATTAGCAGAGGGGAAGTGGATCAAAATGACCCTAGCTAGGTATAAACTAAAGAATGGTTACTAATGGCTACTAACATCCACATGATTATTGTTGATATCACCATTCACATGGTGCATTGCTTAGGAGAAACAGGAATCAAAAGAAGACAATTTTTTATCATATAAGAATTGTCATTTTGTATTGTTAAACATATCATGCTAAGTAACTGATGATGGGCACAGAGGCGGGGTGTTCCCATGGGAGAAGCATTTCCTATGTGACATGGAGTCTCAGAGCAAAATGGAGTCTGTTTAGTCATTGTCCATATCAACTGGCCTGTAACATTTCCATGGGGCCAAATCTGTCAGCCCGTCACACCAAGTGTTGATTAGGATAAGGAGCAACTCAAAATTACGGTCAGGATTGCCAAGTGGCACGGTCACTTTAGAGAGCAGTTTGGCAATTTCTCATCCAATTAAACCAATGATTTCCCTATGTCTCCTCACTCCTCCTTCTAGGTATTTACTCAGGAAAAAGAAAAACATTGCACATGAGTGCTTATGCCAGCTTTACTTGTAATAGCCAAAAAGCAAGCAATTCCAGGATCCATCCACTGTGAACAGGTAAGCGAATTTCGCCATATCCATACAATGTAATGCCATTCAGCGATAGAGAGAAATCAACTTCTGATACATGCAATGACCTGGAAGAATCCCAAAAGCATTATGTTCAGTCCAAGAAGCCAGACACAAAAGATTGCATAACTGTTTCAGTTTTGGTTTTTTTTGTTTTGTTTTGTTTTGTTTTTTGTTTTTTTTTGCCACTGTGACTAAAGGACCTGAAAAGAACAATTAGAGGAGTAAAAAGTTTATTTGGGGCTCCTGGTTTCAGAGGTCTCAGTCCACAGATGGTTGACTCCGTTGCTCTGAGCCTGAAGTGAGGCAGAATATCATCTGGGAAAGGATGTGTCAGAGGAATAGCACCAGGAAGCAGAGAGAGAGAGAGAGAGAGAGAGAGAGAGAGAGAGAAAGAGAGAGAGAGACTAAGCTCAGCTCACAAAATACATACCCCAAAGGCATGCCCAATGATGCACCCCCTGCATCCACACCCTCCCTGCCTACAGTAGCTGCTCAGTTAATCCATATCAGTGGATTAATGCACTGATTAGGTTAAGGCTCTCATAACCCAATCATTTCACCTCTGAACGCTCTTGCATTGTTTTGCACATGAGCTTTTAAGAAACATCTAGTATCAAAACTATAACAATAATACGTGATTCTCTTAATATGACATTTGTAGGAAAGGCAAACCAATAAGAATAGAAAGCATAAACGCCCATTCTGGAATGAGTCTCCGGTGGACTTTTTTAGGTGGAAAACGTGTTCTGTGTCTTGATTGTGTGGGCAGTTATGTAAAAGGAGTCATTTGTCAAACTCAACAAACACTTAAAAACAACTAAATTTTATTTTTTGTAAATTATGCCTCAATAGCACTAACAATAAATAAGTAAATAAATAGAGTCAAGACTGTCACTTTTGTGACTCTTCTTAAATTTAGAGATGAGGAGAAAGGACAAGGGTCAGGAAGGAACTTCTGGCATTACACACTGGGCTCAAGAGCTCTTCTCGACTTCTTTGTGGTGAATGTGCCATTAGGGCACTTCCTTCTTCCAGGATCCACTCAGGAAGGAAAGTTCAGGAACCGCCAGGTCCTCCCACCTGTTGTTAGACTTCCACTCCCTACCCAGCCAGGCTCTGGAACTTTCCTGCTCCTGGCATCTCACCTTCGGGTGGTCAACGCTGTTGCTGCTTTCTTCCATTTCCCCATAAAAGCATGAGTGATGTGGGAAATAAACAGCCAGGGAGTGGGAACAGCAGAGGGGCAGGCAGGGGAGATATAACTGGAAAGCTTTGGAAACCCATTTCCCTAGTACCAGGTTTTCTCTCACTGTGTTTCCCACTGCACCTGGGACCACTCTGTGTCTGTCCTCCCAGAGATGTCTCACAGTGTTTGCAGTAGGTTCTGGGAACTGTCAGCGATCTTTTTGTTCTTAGGTAGAGTTTCCCAGCAACAAGTCATTCTATTAAGTGAACTGCAAATTAATTTTTGTCTTGAATCTTTTTGTTTGAATAAAACCTGGATTTGGATTATGAAGAGATGAAGTAGTCAACAGCAATTCTGCTGGAAGCCAGAGGAGCTGGGTCCCAGAGTGCGGCTCCACTGGGTCAAGAAAGGAAGAAAAAGAAGAGTCTGTGTTCAGAGAGTAGTGGAATGAAAGGTGCAGAGACTATGATATGTGGAACGTGTTTGGGACCTGAGCAGGCCAGTCTGGTAGAATAAGTGATAAGCAATGTGACTGGAAAGCTGGGTACGGGTCAGTTCATGGGACTTTTGTAGGCCAGCAGGGAGGAGATGTTTATCACAAAGAGCTCTGATGATCAGTGTTTCGATCTGGCATTCTTGATTCCAACTTAAAAGACAAGTTTTCCCAGGGAAAAAGCACAAAAGCTGCTGGAGATGGGGGTGAACAGGGCCCTGGGATTTGTCAAGAATGTCAGGAGTGATTTGGAAGGTAGGGAATGCCAGAAGCTTGGAGCAGAAGCAGAACTCACAGCTCTTCCAGTCGGGCCTGCTCATTTTAGAGTTGGGGAAACAAAGATCAGGAGATGGCTGGTGTTAGAGGGGGTCGCTGCAGACCTGAGACTGGAACCCTGCTCTCACAGCCCTCACATCCGTGCTAGGTGCTAGCCTCAAGGGCTTCTCGTCGTGGTGAGTTTGGAAGTAGCACATTTTCCAGGAATTTCCTATTTGGGGAGAAAGGAGCATAAAATAATCAGATCATGGGAAATGACCTCCAGTTGGGTCTTTGCAACCCTCTGTGTCAGAGGGACCCCTTGCCTTTCCAATCATTTCTCAAACTCAGTCACTTCCCTAAGCAGGCTGCTTCCTACCTCAAAAGAAAGTGGACGTATAGCCAGTTTGCACCCTGAAATAGGCAAGCACTGGTTCAACCTCTGGTCCCTGCTTCTCAATGTCAGGTTGAGTTGATTGTGAAAAGCACGTACGCCCTCCACCAATTTGGCCAATGATACACAGCTCTGGGCAGGATACTCCTGAGGAATCCTCTTGCCCAATGCCCCTACTCTTTGACCAAATTTTTGCTTTAGGTCAGAAAGAGGGAGAGATTTGGAAACTGTCTTTCAGTCTCAAATTGGAAGCCAAGTAAAATCCTGTTAATTGTTCTGAGACATATCCTTAGTTCTTTCTCCTTGAGAACAGCCCTTTCTTGCCACACATCATTCATTGTGGCCTACAGAAATTACACACCAAATTCCCAGCTTGCCCATTAGTGTCAAATAATAGAACATTAATAGACTTCTATTAATTGGACATTTAGAGGATAGGCCAGGAATACTGTCTGGGTCTCTGCAGATCTGCTGGGAAAATAGGTTCAGAGATAGAAGGACCTGTGTCCTGATTCTGAGCCAGACATCTGATGGATGACTGTATTGGACAGTCTTCATTAGCAGATCTATCTCTGTTACCCACTCATTGATATAAATGTTAAAAAAAAAAAAAAACATTGGAAACCGCTCCTGAACTCAAAAGTCTTCACTTTGTTTTTTTCAAATCTTTGGGTGGATTGGAGAAATTAAAATGAAACTAGTTTAAAGGCAGCAAGTAGGAGTGATGTGTGTGGGCACAGGTACTGGATTTATCAGGTTCAAAAGAAATAAAAGCAAGCCCAAACACATTTTCGTAACATGCACATCATACATTGGTCCCAGCACCCACTACACACTTTTCCCCCATGTGAAACATGAAAATGTAGGATAGATCACCCTGGAATCCATAGTGGAAGGAAAATGTACATTCTGGTGAAGACAATCAGCACCTACTGATTACTGCTTTTTGTAAATTCCTAGGAGTCTTTTGCATTTCCTCCATGTAAATCAGTATCAGAGTTAAGACATACCCTTGTTCCCTCTGGATCCAAAGCACCTCAATTCCTGAAAGTTTTTTCTCCCTTCAAGACAGCTTATCTGCTGCAATAATTAGCAATAAATCTCTCAGCATGAGAAATAACAGGGCTGAACGAGTTTGTGATGAATAAAGAGAGTCCCTGACTCCTCTCCATTCATCTTGATAATCTTCATTGCTGTGTAAACAGTAAGACACATTGTCATGATTCATGTTCAAGTCAATTTTCAGCTCAACACTGATTCCGGAGAAATTCCACCTAATAAAATGTTTTATTGGGGTTGCAAGGCAAGACCAAGAAAATGGCGAAAGATTGTGGCAATCTGAACTTGCGAGTGGGTACGTATGTGAGAAAGAGGAACAGAGAGGAAAAGCAACGAAACTCTGCATGAGATCAGATGCACTTAGCAGCCCATCTGATAAACAAATGCTCTTCTGAGCATGGTTGAACTTTTAATTATGCTCATCAGAATCCATTTTAACTCGAGTTAGCAGATACCAAGAATAAAGTACATTCCACATGTGTGGTTCAAGAACTTCCTATTTTTATTATAAATATGAAAATAAGTTTATTGAAACTAACGTCCATGCTTGTATAAATTCACTATTTTAAAGGGCTGGCAGCCTCAGCAACTTAGCCAGCCTCCGCAGCTTAGCGAGGCCCTAAGCAACTCAGTGAGACCCTGTCTCTAAACAAATACAAAATAGGGCTGGGGATGTGGCTCAGTGGTCGAGTGCGCCTGGGTTCAATCCCTGCTACCAATAAAATAAAGGGCTGGTACAGTGCTTGCTAGCTACAACACCTAACATTTTCCCATCAAACTTGGAAATGGTTCTAGTAAATAGGGCCAGTGAAACTAGATTGGAAGCAATGAGTTTTAAAGGAAAGATACTAAATGCCCAGCAATATTTTGTCTCTAGAAGGTATACATTTCTTTTTTACTTCATGTCAGTTTGGCTTTTTTTGAAGGTAGGCATAAACATTGGCTTGGGATAAAGGCCCAGTGGGGATAGAAAAAAGCCAGATATGACATCCTAAAACTTAGAAGTGTTAAATCCACGTGATCACTGAAGGGGGCTGGAATTAGACAGATACTCTGAAAATAACTGATAAGAGCATATTCCTAGACAAGTCCAGACTTCTCTCATCTCAGCCCATTTGGAAGAAAATCCTTCATGTAAGAAAATAATTCTCAGGCAGGCACCTGAAAGAAGCGGTGACTGCCTAAAAGTCTCCCTTCTAGAAGAGGCGGCCTCCCTTCATTTGCACAATGTCCTAAGGCTAGGAAACCAGCCATAGCAGACAGGACCCAAGGAGGCCAGATTCTCAAGGTTTCTTTCAGTTCCCACTGTCCAGAGTTATTCTTTTAAATACATACTTTTTTAGGTTAGGACTTGTTTTTATTTTATTTTTATTGATGCATATTAATTATTAATTATACAGGATAGTGGATTTCATTGTAGCATAAGTACACCTACAATATAATCCCATCATTTCCATTTCCCAGGTACCTCCCCTTTTCCTCTCCTCCTGCTAACTCCCTTCCTCTACTTTAATGGTTCTCCTTTCTATTTTCATGAGCTCTCTTTTTTCCTTCCTTTCCCTCTAGCTTTCACATATGAGAGAAAATATATGACAATTGTCTTTCTTAGTCTGGCTAATTTCATTTAACATAATGCTCTCCAGTTCCATTCATTTTCCTGAAAATGGCATAATTTTGTCCCTTTTATGGCTGAATAAAACTCCATTGTGTGTATGTGCCGTATTTTATTTATCCATTCATCTGTTGATGGACACCTGAGTTGGTTCCACAAATTGGTTATTGTGAATTGTGCTATCACATGGGTGTACACGTGTTTCTGAAGTCAGCTGTCCTTAATTCTTTTGTGTAAATACCAACTGGTGGTACAGCTGGATTATAGGGTAATTCTATTTTTAGTTTTTTGAGGAACCTCTATGCTGTTTTCCATAGTAGCTGTAACTATCTACTTTCCCACCAACAGTGTATAAGGGTTCCTTTTCCCACATCCTCACCAGCATTTATTTATATCCATTCCGACTAGAGTGAGATAAAATCTCTGTGTGGTTTTGATTTGCATTTCCCTGGTGGCCAAAGATGTTGAACACTTTGTCATATCATTGTTGGTCATTTTCACTTCTTCTTTTGAGAAGTGTCTGCTTAGTTATTTTAATCATTTATTGAATGGGTTGCTTTTTGGTGTTGAGGGGTTTTTTTAGTTCTTTATATATTCTGAATATCAATCTTTCAGAAGAGTAGCTGGCAAAGATTTTCTCCCATTCTGTTCACTTTCTCTTCACTCCAATAATTGTTTCCTTTTCTGTGCAGAAGCTTTTTAATTTGGTGCCATCCATTTATTGATTCTTGGTATTATTTCCTGAGCTAGAGGAGTCCTATCAGAATGTTGATGCCTAGGCCAACATGCTGGAGAGTTTTCCCTATGCTTTCTTCTAGCAATTGCAAGCTTTGGACTTATACGTAGGTCTTTGATCCATTTTGAGTTGACTTTTGTACAGTGTGAGAGATAGGGATCCAGTCTCATCCTTTTACACGTGGATATCCAGTTTTCCCAGCACCATTTGTTAAAGAGGCTGACTTTCCTCCAATGTATGTTTTTAGCCCCATTTGTTAAGAATTAGATGACTGTATCCATGTGGGTTTGTCTCTCATCTTCTATTCTGTTTCATTTGTCTCTGTGTCCATCCTTATGCCAGTACCATGATGTTTTTGTTACTTTAACTGTGTAGTATAATTTGAAGTGAGGTGGTGCCTCCAGCATTGCTCTTATTATTCAGAATTGCTTTGGCTATTCGGGTTTTTTGTTCTTCCATATGAAATTTAGGATTTTTTTTTTGGTAGTTCTGTGAAGAATGTCCTGGCATTTTTATGGGAGTTACACTGACTCTGTAGATTGCTTTTAATAATATGACCATTTTAACAATATTACTTTTGCCTAGCCATGGACATGGGATGTCTTTCCAACTTTTAGTGTCTTCTTTTTTTGAAGTGTGGGTAACCAGGGATTGAACCCAGATGTGCTTTAACCACTAAGTCACATTTTAGTTTTTAGTTTTTATTCTGAGAAGGGGTCTTTCTAAGTTGATTAAGGACTTTCTAGGTTGCTGAGGCTCGCTTTGAACTTATGATCCTCCTGTCTTGGCCTCCCAAGCTGCTGAAGTTATCAGGGTACACCAGCACATCTGGCTTTTTATTTCTTTTTTCAATGTTCTACAATTTTTAGAGAGGTCTTTCTCCTTGGTTAGATTTATTCTTAAGTATTTTTAAAAGCTAATGTGAATGGAATTGTTTTCCTGATTTCTTTCTCAATGGGGTTTATTAGTGTATAGAAAAGCTAATGATTTTTGTGTGTTGTTTTTATATAAACACTGGTTTAAAAAATAACATAGTCCAAGCTGTTCAATATTACAAGATAAGGTCTATTTTATAGTATTATTCTTCCTTGAAGAATTAAAAGTGAAGTGACCTAAATAGTCAATTTTCCACGGTAATAAAGTTATTTGTTCTTGGAAATTTGCCCACCTACTGTGATATTTCTATTTCTTCCTTTACTAATAAAACATTTGAACTTTGAAATACATTATTGTATTTGATTTTTATACTTTTCAGGCTAGGTTAACAAGGTCTGGATATATCTCAATTCTGTTAGTTAACAGTGAACTCAGCCTGGAAAAGTCAATCCTCCCATAATTACCAAAATACACAGAGCCTAATTTAGTCAACCAAACTTCTTTTTATTGTGGTTTGAAGTCTTAATCATTGTCAGAATGAACAGCTCACTGGTAAAAGAGGAGGAGACCCTGCAAAATCCAAACTGTCACTTAGGGCTTAGCCATGTGCCATGCCTGTCTTCTCTTTCAAGTGGGGTTGGAACTTGCTTCGTAGCACTTTTGGGAAAACTGCATGAGATCACATACACAAAGCACTCTGAAAAGTGCTTGGGCTGATAAATGTGACACGTTGCTTGCTGTTGGCATCATTGCAAATTGGTATGAGCTCTATTTTGTTGGTCCTCACAAAATTTCTGTGAAGAAAGACTCATTTTACAGATGAGGAAACTGAGACTTCACAGGGTTAAATAACTTTCTCAGAGCCACACAATTAGAAAGGAAGAGCCAGGTGTTTGCTTATTGACTCTTTCACATCCTTGGCATCTGTAGCAGATATTCTATTTCACCTTTTTAAAAAATTGACAAACATTAATTTCAAGTGCTTTGAATTGTTCCTTTTTATCTTCTTCATTTCATTCCTTCTTTCTTTTCTCCTTTGCTCTTATCTTCCCACAAGTATATTGTTAGCATCTCCCATGAGCAAAATACCCTCTCAATCCTCCTGAAGGAGTTACATACAATTAAAAAGCAAAAAGAAGGCTCTGTAGTGCCCCTGGCTCCCAGAGATGGAGAAGATGTTCCAGGCAGTTCCACAAGTTCCCCACTTTGATGTGGGCTAAAAGCTTTCAACTCCACTTTTCCTTGAGTCTCATTTAGTGCTTCCCCATAATGGCGATACTCCTGTCCTTTCAGATGAATGGAAACTGAGGTCACCTGCCCCCAATGGCTCTAAGCTAAAGTCTTCCTCAATGAATGAGCCTCCTAGGTTCCAAAGGACACTGGCCCCCACGATGCCCACTCTCTAAAGACGCTATCATTTTAATGATACTTCAACCCTGATTCAAAAGTAATTTAACCAATGAATGCTGACTTCAATGACGTTTTATTTTCTTCAAGAACTTCATTAACTATAAGCCTATAAGTAAAAATCTTCTTATAATTATACTCAACACAGAACACTTCTTTGACCAAATGTGTGGGTTTTGCATACCAGCCAGTTCTCCAATTTTTTGTAGACACACCTAGATGCCCTATAACTCAAATCAAGCCTGACACTATCTCCCTGTTGTTAGCTCAGACCCCATGTGTTAAGAGTTCAGTCCCTCAAAGTGCCCCCACCTACTTTCACATGTTAATCTCAAGGGCTTCCCATCTCTAGGAAACCCACCTCTCCTGTCTGACTTAGTTACAGATTGGAAGTTCCTATGATTCTCTCCTTTGGGGCATTTTCTAGAACAGGAAGTCAAAGAAGTCAAGGAAGCACTGGTTTGTTTTATTAATAAAGGATACCGAGGAATAACCAGATGAAGAGGTACGTGGGATGAGGTCTGGAAGGGCTTTAAGTTTAGTAGCATCTATCCCTGTGGGAACTGGTTGGTGCCACCTCTGGGCATGTGGATGTGTTCAGCAACCTGGAAGCTCTCCTAATCTTATACTTTAGGAATTTTTGTGGATGCTTCATCACATAGTCATGATAAATTATTAGCTCAACCTCCAGCCCATTCCCAGAGATTGATCCCATCCAACACCACACTGAGAGTAACTCCATTACAACAAAAGATGCCCCTATCACCCAGGAAATGCCAAGGAATTCAGGTCTTCTGAGTCAGGAACTGGATCAAAGATCACATATTGGAACAAAAGATGCTTCAAGTACCCCTATCATTCAGGAAAGTACAAGGGTCTGAGGAGTTCTGTGTCAGAAAATGAACAAATGTTCTTGTCACAAAGAACAAATTTTAAAAATGTGCATAACTGCTGTCTTTTTCATAGGAAAACAAAAATGAACAAGAACATTATGTCATTACCAAAAAATATGATCAGTGTAGGATGACATCCCTGACCTCCCCCAAGTTGCCAACTCAAGTGTCAGCATTGGCCCAGGAAACAAAGCATTTTATCCTTTCAGAACCTTGACTTCAGTCCAGACAAAATTAATTCATCTCACCTTTTTTTTTTTTTCTTTTTGGTACTAGGGATTGAACCTAGGGGTACTTTACCATGGAGCTACAACCACAGACCTTTTTATTTTTTATTTTGAGACAGTTGCCCAGGCTGATCTTGAACTTGTGATCCTCCCGACTCAGCCTCCCGTGTCTTTGGGATTACAGGTGTGCACCACTGCATCTGGCTCACCTGGTTTCACTACGCATGCATGTGATGATGTGAGTTCTCCTTCCAGGTGTGGTGAGCTGCAGGGACTGGTGGTCTTCTAGTACAAAAAGCCTGAGTTCTCATGGGCAGCAGGGTGGTCTGAGAGGGCTGCCTGGACATGCTGTGTCCACAGATGTGACTTTGAATCCCAGATGATAGCTTTCCAAACTACTGTGATTATGTGCTGCCGGTAGGCAACATTTCCTGCTAGTCCATGTTCTCCAGTGAAGACAGATCACACTCTGCCTTACAGCCTCAGACAAGCTTGGAGGTACTGAAACAGGAAGGAAGCCAATGAGAGTTACTGCCCATACCCTTGCCCCTGCACCTCAGCTGCTGGGAAGACACACAACCACTTCCTCAAAAAAGAACGCCACCCTGAGGGGATTTGGAGCTGCTGGAGATCCTGATTTTCTTATCCTCACTCTCCTTTCCTGCCCCATCATGCCACCCCAACAGATGTCTTGCAAGAAGTAGGGACAATAAAGCAGCAGCCATGCCTGGAGAGCAGCTAGAAGGAAGTGATCAGAGGTGGCTCAGAATAGCCTCAGGGGGCTAAAGAGGAAGGGACCATGGAGATAGCCTCTCTCACTCTTTGGTTTCCCTGAAGAAGCAAGGGCTAACATCCAGTTTTCCCTTCTCTCTTGCTGACAGAGCTCGATTTGCTTTACAACTAATATAAGATCAGATTTTTTTAAAAGGTAATGTGGGCCAAAGAGAAGGTGGACAAAAATGCTTCTGCTGAATGGGGAGAGGAACCATCAGAGTCTTTGTTTTTAAAAATCACCAAAAGAAAAAAAATCATCAAAAGATCTAGGACAAATGTGTGTGGAACTTCATGTTGCCTATGCACCCATTAGGGTTACCAGAGGACAAAATTATCACAGTTCAGTTTAAAGATCTTAATTGGCTTTAGTTTTTATTCTATAATTGGGCAAAGCTTCATTTCACAAAACAGAATAAGTGTTTCAATGAGCAGAGCAGAGGAGGTTGGTTTTATAGAGAGAAAAGGGTTAAAGAAAACAGAAACAAGTAAAAAAGTGTGGATTGGTCACTTCAAAGTTATTTTACTTGCAAGACAGAGAGATAAAACAATAGAACAATAACTGGTTGATATCAGGTTATTTCTGGTACTTTTTTTTAAAGACAAAGACAAAGGGAATTTCATTATCATCCCAATTGAAACTGGCCTGGGAAATTTGGTCACCAATCATGATTTCTTGGATGGCTAGATAACTAGCTTAGTTTCAACTCGATGATACAAAATATTAGCATGAGGGACTCCAGTTTGATTTTCAGCCTGATGCTATAGTTTGGATGTTGAATGTTCTCCAAAGGTCCATGTTTTAAAGGTTTGGTCCCCAGGGTGGTGCTTTGGGGAGGTGGTGGAACCTTCGAGAGGCAGGGCCAGGTGGGAGGTCCTCAGGTCGTTGGGAATGCGCCCATGAAGGGGATTCTGGGACCACAGTCCTCTCTTTTTTCTTTGGTTCCTAGTCATGAGGTGAGTAAATCTGCCCATTGCACCTTCCCACCATGAGTTGCTGCCTCACCATATGCCCAAAGCAAAGAGGCCAATGAATCATGAGTTGGAACCTTCAAAACCATGAGCCAGAATAAACCTTTTCTCTTTATAGGTTGATTATCTCAGGTGTTTGTTACAGTAATGGAATGCTGACTAACACATTTGATCTGTTGGAGCCTAGTGTAGGAACTTAGTTCAAAATAACAGCTTCCTGCAATTTTTGGTTAATGATGTAAAGATACCAGTTCCCTGACTTCAACCAGAAATCTTCTGGGCAAACCTAAATTTTCTAAGACACTGACTCTCACACCTGCTCTACATCATCATCACCTGGGGGTTGAAAAGGATTCAGATGTCTGGTCCCAGCTCAGAGAGTTTGATCTAAGAGGATTGGGTGGGCCTGGGCATGGGCATGTCTCAAACTCCACAGGTGATTCTGGTGTGCAGGGAAGTTCAAGAACCATTGTTAAAAATGAGCTTCCCTTCCTCCCTTCTCTTATCATCTGCCACCCTTCTCAGAACTTAGCCCTCCCCAGCTATGCTTGCTGTTGGTTGCTTAACACACAGCCCCTGGGGCTCCCTGGTGCATCCACAGATGTGGCCCATAGCACCATGGTTCACTTTTCTGGACCTGAGCCCTGATCCTGAGTGGATCGATAGATCTGTCCCAGGGAAAGTGATTCTGGGAGAGGCACATAATGACTTCCTGAAATGGTCCTTCTCTTGAAATATAGCCCCAGCAAACTCTCATTAACTCTGAAAGGGAGAATCAAAAGCCATGCTCACTTGGCGGGTGAAATTGTCCTTTGACCTTCTCTGCCTGGTTGTGATATCATAAGCTAATAAAACATCCTATTTCCTGTGGCCACAGAAAATAAAGGAAGGGACTTCACCAAGACTGGTCTCCAAGTGAGGGGGTACACGATCAAGTTTGTTTTTAGGATAAATGTCTCCTGGCTATTGGTGTAGATGACGGAAGCTCCTTGAAAGACTGGAGTCAGGAGACCAGCTTGGAGGCTATGGCATAGTGAAGGTGAGAGGAGAAGGCAGCCTGATCTAGGACCACCAGTGGAGACCCACACAATGGACTTGTTGGTTGCAGAATCCACGTGACAACTGATAGATAGCAGGGAGGGAATGTTTGGTGATAGAAGAATTCAGGGAGATTTTAATATCTATAGCTGGTGAGTGAAAATGTTATGATCCAGAGAAGGTTAAGAACCACTTGTCTGAGGAAACTGACAAGAAAAAGAGCCACTAGAGAGTTGCCTTAGAAATTGTGATGTTTCACAGCTTCTTTTTAAATGCCCCTGCTATGGACCTGGAATTTGATGTATAGCTCTGACACTTGTCATCCAACTCCAAGTGTAGTCTGTCCAGGGAAATGAGGAAATGAGGAATAACTGTATTTAGTGGTTTCTGCTTTGACAGTCCACATGGGGCTCATGACCTTAGCTAAAGCAAAGAGTTAGATGACGGCGAAGGGGATAAATACGAAGCTGGCCCTGACCTTTACTTGTAATTCTATAAAATCTCTATAGTAATGATTCTATTAAATAAATAGCCTTGTGAAGGCTGTATAATTACAGCTGTCATAAACATTAATGTAATTTACCAAATGGTAGAAACCACTGCAGCTTGCTTGTTTCTTTAAAAGGCGTAGGAAATTGGTAGAAATTGCCAAAATCCTGTAATGCTTTTTTATTGCAACTCAAGAGAACAATGTAAGTCTTTGCAAACATTTGAATGAGTCAAATAATTTCTCTCATTTAAAAAAATAACTTATTTTGTGATCGTAACCTTTCTTCTCAATACACTTAGCCATGGTAACAATTGTTAAAAAAAAAATTGTGCAAAAAGTAAAAAGAAATAAATAAAAGTCAACCATAATCTCATAGCCATATATAATTATCACAAACATTTTGATGTATTTTTCCATCTTTTTCTATAAATAAATATACTTTTTTACATATCTGGGATCACAATGTAGATAACATCTAGTAGTCTAAGTTTTTTCACTTACCATTAACTATAATTAAGATTTTTCCCACTATCATTAAATATTCTTCAAAAACATCATCATAATAGCTCTCTTTTTAATAAATATTTCTTTTCTGGAAGTATTGTGGAGAGTGAGAAATGTACTTGGTGTGTTCTCAAGGTATATCATTACTGTATTTTTTGTTCAAGTACAATCACATCTTGTTCTTATCTCTTTTAGGTAGGTTGGTAGAAGACCTCCCAACTGACCACTTGCCTAACTCTACAGGTTAATGGGCTCTCTTCACTCTACCTCTGGGCACGGCACACAGATGACTACACAATACCCTGACATACTTCTTCTTTACGAGTTGATTTGTGTGCTTCCCGAGAGTTGTTTGTTTGTTCCCAAACCTGCTTATGCACATATTATAATAATTACACAATCTAATTACATACTACACAAACCAGCAAAATCTCTGTGTGAAAAGAATTTTTATATCCATGAGTATAAAATAAAATGCTTTGGAAATATTTTATAAAAGCAAGTCAATCTAAATATTTTTGCTTAAAAGTAGGTGTGGGCAAAATTCCATCATTTCTATACATCAGCAATCTATTATTTGAGATCTATTGTTTAAAAATAGCGTTTACAATGGCTCCCAAAGAGGAAATGTCTACGTATAAATCTACCAAAATGTACAATGTCTGTATGCTAAAAACTACAAGGCACAGATAAATCAAAGATCTAAACAAAAGGAGAGATCCACCAAGTTCATTGATTGGAAGACTCAACATGGAAGTGTCAATTTTTCCAAAGTAGATCTATAGATTTATTGTAATTCTCAACCATACTGTATAGGCAAACTGGTTTGAAAATTTCAGGTGGAAAGGCAAAGCAGTTAGGACAACTAGAGTGATTTTGAAAAAGAGTAAGTTTGGATCAAAAACACTGCTACAGTGATCAAGACCTCATGGTATGAACAACAGGCTAGATCAATGAACAGTGTGGAGTCTGAAAATAAATTCACTTAAGCATATCAACCCAATTTTTTTACAAAGGTACAAAGACAATTCAATGGAGGAAGAACAGTTTTCAACAAAGGCGTTGGAACAATTGTACATCCACATGCAAAACTCTGAACTTCAACTTATATGCCAGACCTCACCCCAAAATTGGCTCAAAAATGGATCAAAGATCTTGATGTAAAATATAAAAGCCATGAAACTTCTAGAAGAAAGCATAAAAGATAATCTTTGCGATCTAGGGTTGGGCAAAGACGTTTTAGACATGACACCACAAGTATGACCCATGAAAGAAAATGGATAAATTGTACTTTTGAAAAAAATTAAAAACATTCACTCTGCAAAAACAGTTTTTAAAGAATGAAAAGATGAGCTATAGACTGAGAGAAAATGCTTTCAAATTACATACTGACAAAATAATTTATTCAGAATATATAGAGAATTATCAAGTTCAAGAATAACAGAAATTCAATTAAATGATGGGTAAAAAGGGGAGATCGATCCAAGATGACCAACTAGAGGGTGACTGCATTCCTTGTTGCTCTGTGACTCGGGGTTCAAGCAGAGGAAATACTGTTTCTCTGCGAGACAGCCCTCACTGACCACCGATCCAATTCTATTTGCCCCTGTTTGTCTGCCACAATCACCAGCCCTTTTTTGTCTTGCCCACTTTGTGCCTGTCCTTTGCCCGCCTCCCCACGCCTTTTGTAGGCAGACTACTCACAGAGTGCCTGCTGCCCATTGCTGCCTGGAAGTCCATCATCAGGATACCTGCAGGTTTATTTACATCTTGAGACACTGACCAGAGCCTGGGAGAACAGGTTTGCTGCCGCCACCGCTGCCATCTCTGGGTGTGGCTGCCTCAGTCTGGGGACACCTGCCAGAGCCTGGAGATATATTTTCCTGGTACCTGCAGGTCTGGTTGCAGCTGAGGTCTTCCTGCTGGGTGTGCTAGTAGCCGCATTCTGGCTGCCTCATTGCAAGGTGGCTCCTATGTGTGAGCACATCCCTGGTGGTCTCCCTGCAAGTTGAAATAGCACTGAGATCTTGGGACTGCAGCAAGGCACAGCCTGGGGAATCTGAAGCCCAGGTCCATCAGATTGCAGCGAAGTCTGCATGGGCCAGGCTGGGCCTGGCAAGCCTGTGGAAAGCCAGAGACTGGGGGGTACCCTGGGGCGGTACCCTGGGGCTGACAAGTAAACAGGAGGAAACATGGGCAATATTTAATGTTTAATACTTAGCCATGGGGTAAACCCAGATCCAGACCAAGAAGATACCACTGCACACCTATTAAAATCACTGAAATAAAAAATACTGACAATGTGCAGTCCCACCAACAATGTATGAGCATTCCCTTTGCCCACATCCTCACCAACATTCGTTGTTACTTGTGTCTTGATGATTATCATTCTGACTGGAGTGAGATGAAATCTCAGTGTAGTTTTAATTTGCATTTCTCTCCTTGGTAGAGATGTTCCAACCCTTTTGGAAAGCAGTATGGAGATTCCTCAAAAATCAGGAATGGAACACCATTTAACATAATTAGCCTGATAATTACTCAGTATACATCCAAAGAATGTAAAATGAGCGTATTATAGTGATGTGGCCACATCAATGTTTATGGCAAATCAATTCACAATAGCTAAGCTGTGGAAACAACCTAGGTGCCCTTCAACAGATGAATGGACAAAGAAATTGTGGTATATATACAAATGGAATATGACTCAGCCATAAAGAATAATAACAATATGACATTTGCTAGTAAATGGGTGGATCTAGAGACTATTGTGCTAGGTGAAATAAACCAATACCCAAAGGTTGAATGTTTTGGCTGAAATGTGGAAGCTAAACCACAATAAAGGTGGGGAAGGAAAGAAGAGAAGTTCAGTAGATTAGACAAAAGGGAATGAAAGGGAGGGACGGGGATAGGAATAGGAAAGACAGTAGAATAAATCTAACATTTTTTCCTATGTACAGATATGAAAATACTTAAGTGAATCCCACCATTGTGTCCACCCACCAGACTAGGGTCCTAATTAGAATAAGATGTATTCCATGAGTTTATCATTTTTTCAAAATGGATTCTACTGTCATGTAAACTAAGAAGAACCAATTTAAAAATTCAGACAATACCAAGTGCTGACATGAATCAGAGCAACTGGAATTTTAATAATTAGGTGCCCTTCGACAGATGAATGGATAAAGAAATTGTGATATACATACACAATGGAAGAGTGAGAAAGCAGTCAGGAGATTGGTTTGGCAGATTCTGACAAAGCTAAACATATACTTAGTATATTACCCAGCGATATCACTCCCAGGTATCTACCCTACGGAAATGAAAACATACATCCACACAAAAACCTATACACAAATATTTTTAGCAGTTGTATTCATACTAACCAAAACTGGAATCAACCCAAATGCTGTTCAACAGGCAAATGGATAAAGAAACAAGCAGTACATCCATTGTAAGAAACATTGCTCATCAATAAAAAATAAATGATTACTGATACAACAACTTGACTGACTCTTAAAGACATTGTGCTAAGTGAGAGAAGTCAGGCCTAAAAGGTCTATACTCTGTGACTCTATTGTACAACAATCTTGAAAAGACAAAATTATCATCAAGGACATTCAGTTCATGGTTGCCAGGAGTCATGTGCTGAGGGCAAGGAGTCACTATAAAGGGATCACGTGGGAATTTTTCTTGGGGTGGGTGGAACTGGTCTCCATCTTAATCATGGTGGTAGGTATCAATCTATGTAGGGGCTAGAACTTACAGAGCTGAAACAAAAACAGTCAGTTTCACTGTATATTAATTCAAAAATAATATTTTAAGCATTAGGGGAGGTCAGGATGAATCTGAAAAATTAGAGGAAAATCTTAAATCCAACAAATCTCATTTTTTGGTCTTGGATTGTGTGCAACTGCTTTTGTTCCACTTGAAAGATACTGAAATAATTATGGAAAATGTATTCCCAGGAACACTCATTCAGAAAAGATAATGAGGACTCCAATCAGCAGACCAGACAGAAGGAGAAGGTCTTGGTCCTACTTGGTCCTGAACTCATGTTTACACATTTTAAATTTAAAAAGAATATTATTGTTGTTTTATTCCCATCACCTAAAAATATTTGTTAGCCAATTAACTTGAAATCTCATTGGATATGAATTTCAGAAAAGACCTTTTATTGAACTGTAGTTATTTGCTTTTTTTAAAGTATCAAGATCATAGCATCACCAGGTGAAAATCCTTTCATTTGGAATCAATTTTCTTAGTAATATGCTGCCCTTGGACTCGAGGGGATGTGGATTTTAGGTGTACACCATCTGCCCTTGCTGCGGATGGATTCCATGGATTTTATGGGTATGGTATTGTTCAGAGACAGCAGAGGATGAAAACCACGTGATGTTTGCTTCCCATTTAGTGCTTATGTTGCTATGCAACAAGGTCAGGATAAGGACAGTTAGGTTAACCTATTGATTTAATTTCCCCAAACTCAACCTTTGTTAATAAGGTAATTCTCTCTACCTTCTTCCTGTTCAATTATCACCTAGTCTTGAAGCAGTTAAATTTCACGCAGATGTAGAATACTTGTGATAGCATTTTTAGGCTGAACTGAAAGAAAAGAACTTGGAACACGTCAAAGATAGAGAAGATGAAGTCACTCGTAATCTTCCACGTCTTGTCCCCTCCTCGCAACCATCCAAGGGTAGCCAGTCATCTCTGTGGCAGCTGCCATAATTGCTTCATGCAGGAATTCCTTCTCAGCATTTCTTGGGAAATCCAAACCTTTCCCAAATCTTCCCCCCACTCCCCAAAATCAGCCAAGAAATTGGGAAAACTGGAAAACGTGTTACCACCCTCCCACAATAATCAAAGCTTAACAATCCACAGAGATGTGACTTGTTTGAAGGAATCCACTGATGTTAAGCAAGATCTGACTTGAAGGTGAAGGTTAAAGTTAGTGTTTCTGGAAACTGGGGTAGGAACAGAACGGTTCCGGGCTCATCAGTCCCAGCTGCCTATGCTGCTGCCTGTCTTCTGTGTCCCCTGCTCCTCTGCTGCGAGTGGTGAGTCACTCTCCCAAACAAAATAGTTATGGAAAAGTTTGTACACATTGTACACCGTGAGTGGTGTTCCTCAGCAATTGCAGGAGCCATTCCCACAGTGCCATTAACCTTCTGGGAGATTCAATGTCACAGCATTCAGACATTAGCCAGAGTTGCTGGCATTTTCCATCATTTGAATATTCTTTGTAGCTGAGCTTGCTAGTGGAGTAGCCACTGATCATTCATGTCTACCAAATACGTGAAATGTGACTAGTCCAAATGGAGATGTGCTGGATATTTGTAGACTGAATATCAACAAAAAGAAACAAAATATCTCATTAGCAGTTTTTATATTGATTACAAGTTGAAATGATAACATTTTGGGTGTATTGGTCTAAATAAAATGTATCATTGAAGTAAATTTCACATTTTTAACATGGCTAGAACATTTAAAATTGTACGTGGATATCACATTGAATCTGAATTTAACAGTGCTGGTGTATAGATTCTAGTTCTTTGCAAATGCAACTAAATGGCAATTTTATTTATGAGACAAGTTTTTTGATATTAATAATAATTAGCAACGAGTATGAAGAATGAGGTTTTAAGCATAAAGTGACTTCAGGAATCACAGAGTGTTGAAGATTGATACCTGTTGGGAGCGTGGCCACACTGGTTAAGGGTGGGCAGTGTTTGTATTTCTGTCCCACTGCTGCTAATTCTCGAATTGCCGTGTATGTGATGTGATAAATACCACCACCCAGCATCCAGAGTGTTCTAAAAGATCACGACGCAGGGCACCACTCCTCCCCTGGAACTTGCTCAGGATCCCACAGCTCTCTTGCCTTGGCGCTTGGCTCCTACTGTCTGCAGGATCCTACCAGCTCCTCTGCCCGTTGGAATGCTCCTACAGCCACCGAGTCCTTACGCCACTGCAGTGAGAACAGTCAGCAGGTACAGAGTGCCCAAGACCAAGGCACTTTCTACAGGCTAAATATTTGTGTCCCTTCTAAATCCATATGTTGAAATCCTCTGGGATTAGTAGTGGAGCCTCTGGAAGGTGATTAGGTCATCAGCATGGAGCCCCCGTGGATGGAATTTGTGCTCTTATAAAAAGACCCTGCAGGGTTCGCTTCTCTCTCAGTCATGTGAAGAGGAGTTGAGAAGATGGACATCTGCAAACCAGGAAGTGGGCCCTGACCAGGCACCATATCTACCAGTACCAGCTGATGTTAGAATTCCCAGAGTCCAGAACTGTGGGAAATATATGTTTGTTGTTGAAGTCAGCCAGGCTGTGGTCATTCATTCTGGCAGTCCAAGCTGACTGAGACCTCACTGTTCCATGTGCTTTGTACAACCGGTGACATTGGGACTGTTTCTAACCCTCTCCAGACTCGTTGGCTGAGGACTGAGAAGTTAATGAACTCACTCTGTGATCCAGCGTGTAAAGAACAGACCCTGGATTCAGAGCAATCAGTCCAATTCTAGAGTCTGCAGACTTTCCTCCCTCCCTTCTTTCCTTCTTTCTTCTTCCCTTTTTTCCTTCTTTCTTCCTCCCTTTTTTCCTTTTTTCGCTGCTGAGCTACCCAGCTCAGGCCCAGCTGTCTCTGTGCACATATCAGGCCCCCACATGCTCCTTGCTTGCTCACTCTCTGTGGTCCCCAGCCCATGCCCCTCCATTCTCATTCCACAGTCAATCTCTTCAATATGCCTAATACATCCTCTGTCTTTGTTCTTGCAGAATGTGCACGTGGCTTACCTGGCCACGGATAGAGCAATAACAGTGACCACCTTGAAGACTTCCTATGGGGAAGAAATGACCACTTTGACTGTACATGCATCTGCACTGATCCCAGCACTGCATAAGAATTCATTGGCCATCAAAGCCCCGTCAACCCACCTCTTCATATTTTCAAGCCTAATCTCATAAAGTGATATCTCACTGCAGATTTATTTCTCTGATTACTAATGATTTTATACAAATATTTGCTCACCTCTTGGGATTCCTCCTCTAAAAGGTCTCTGTTCATATTCATTGCCCATCATTTCCCATTAGGGTTGCTCTCTTACCTGTTGTCTTAAAGGGACACAGAATAGGATGTGGACCAAAGTTGGCCCTCCACCCACTGTAGTGGAGCACCATACAGATGCTCAGGCTGCATTAACCTGACCCCACTAGCGATCTCGTCTGGCTGGCCCTGCCCCTCCTACTCTCTCTCTCTCCCCTACCCCAGCTTCTTTGTGGTTCCTGCATGGATTATTTTTTATTTATAAACAGCACTGCCTTGGGAGGAACACTGGTAGCAACCGTCGATGCAAGCAGTAAGGCAGTTACATCTTCTCTGTGGAGAATCTTAAAATGATAATGACACTAAGAGGAGGTTTGCATTTCATTATCTCCATGTGGTGGCAACTCTAAACAATGCCGGAGACAATTCGCTCTTCCCTGAACAAAACTTGCTGTATTTTTGGTCTAAGTTGCAATCACTTGAAGTGACTATTGAGTTGAATAACATATATGTGAGCTTTTAAATTAGCACATTTCCATTACTTTTCCTTGAAGAGACATTTTATTCTACATTAAAGATAATTTGGAGGACTTCTAGATTTATCTACATGCATTCCTTTCCAAAGTAAATTCATAAGTTTGGACACTAGATTTGAATTACATGAGAAGAGCACAGGAATTGTAAAAATGAAGAAACAGAAACAATTATTTCCGTTCTAATGTTCTATGTGACCACTTGAAGTTTTTATGAGCTTTTGAAATTTCTGGAATTTATTATAAAATGGAATGTTTATGCTTCATTACCAAATTTCTCCTCATGTTTAAGACCTTTCCAGCCTATGTATTTATTTTTTATTTCATATGAAAGAAGCATTTCAAAAATAAAATTAATAATAATTGACAAATCTTGCTAATTAATACTGCCATTTTGATGAAGTCAGTGACAAATTTGGAGAAGCTAAGGATCAAAAACAGAAATCATGACACTATTATTATTATTATTAATATTGACTAATATGCAAGTATATGTTTTCATTTTCAAAAACTAATTAAAAGTGATAATCCATTAATATTTCCTAAAGGTTTTTGTACTAGTATATTTACTGTTAGAGCAGACTGAGCTAAGATTCTCTTTATCCTACTAGGTGTAATTTAATCTCCCTACATATTATATATTATATATATGTTTTTATCATCAGTTGATAAGCATTATGGAAAAAATATTAAGGTTAAGAAGGAGATGAAGAGTGAGGAGGATGTTTTCCGGCTGGTCAGGGAAGGCCTCTCTGGGGAAGTACATTTGAGCAGAGGAAGTGAGGGAATGAGCCCATAGAGTCTGAGAAGGGTCTTCCAGGCAGACAGAACAGTAGGTGCAAAGGTCCTGAGACAGTCGCAAAGCTCTGTGAGTGTTCTGGGATCAGCAAGCAGGACTGTATGGCTGGGGTTGAGTGCATGACAGAGTTACCGAAAATCGAACAGGAGCAGGTGGGTGCCAGACTGTGCAGAGGTGAGCTTGTCGACTGCAGGAAGGACTTTGGATTTCATTCTTCTCCTGATCGACAAGAGCCATTCTTTCTCTTTGTCTCAATCTTTCCTTTTGTAGTGACCATGCATATCATCTTGAATTCATTATATACCCATTTTGAGGTTTAAAATGAGAGGCAATCTTACTATTCTATGAGATCATCCTCTCACCACCAACCACCAGTTACAGGATGTTGAGAAGTTTAAATAACAAAAATCTATGTAAGTGATAGATTAGCCCCTGTATAAATATAGTGCATGATCATTATTGGAATCGTGCACATCGGCACCAAGAAGCCAGAAAGATTTTTAATTAGCCAAGATGCATCATTTTTAACCAACTGAGAATTCAATAACTCTTTTTCAGTAAGATTGTTGAAGTCGTTTGGATAAATTAATCCTTTGAAAGCTGGAATTAAAAAAAAAAAAAGAAAAGAAAAAGAAAAAGAAAGATTTCCTTAGCTCTGGCCCTGCCATTTCCTGAATAATTTAGTGCAGTGTTCTATTGGTTCAAAAATCTTCTCAATTAAGAAAGACAAAATTTCCTATCCTGGATTAATCAAAATTCATTTTAAGTGACTTAAATTAGCAACAGGAAAGGAAGCTTCATCAACTTGAAAATTAACTAAGTAACATTTGGTTTATCATTTGGAAGTGCAAGTCAAAAGAAAAATTAATAGAAATTTCTTAATAAAACAGCATGCATGTGCTTTAAATTTCCTATTGCAAAATTTAGTAACAAGAATCACATTAGACAACGCAGGAGACATCCTGAGAACAACCTTAACCCCCATGGGAGGCAGGCAGTTCAGGGTTTGGTCCTCTTCCTTTGTGAGAGGATGATGCGATTAAAATAGAAGCCTTTGTCAGAGGCTTCTGTCGCATCCCGTATTTTCCTAACTTTTGTGGTACATAAGTCAATGGGGAGCTGAATCTCTGCGAGCTGGCCTAAGGGTGCATATTATGGTTTAAATATGAGGTGTCCCCCAAAAGCTCATGTGTAAGGCAGTGCGTGAATGTTCAGAGGTGACATGATTATTTGAGAGCTATAACCTCTTCAGTGAGTAAATCCAGTGACATGGATTAACTGGGTGGTCACTGTAGGCAAGTAGGCTGGAGAGGTGGTCACTGTGCCTTTGGGGTTTATATTTTGTCCCTGATGAGCAGAGTTCTCTCTTTGCTTCCTGTTGCCATGTCCTCAGCTGCTTTCCTCCACCACACCCTCTGCCATGATGGTCTGCTTCACCTCAGGCCCAGAGCTGGGCAGTCAGCCAGCTATGGACTGAATCTCTGAAACCATGAGTCAAAATAAAGTTTTCCTTCTCTAAGTTGTTTCTGCTATGTCTTTAGGTTACAGCAACGCAAAAATGACTGAAATAGTCCACATTTTTATGCTGCCTACCTTAATCTTGTGAACCCTCTGGCTTGAGAACCACTGGCTAGTTGAATCCTCTTGTTTTATAGATGAAGAAGATTAGACATACTCTAGAATCACCCAGCTGGTGAGGTGAAGTCGGGAGACTGAATCCCTGCTGGGGAAGTTCTTCTGTGATCACCCTCAGACCCAGAGCCTTCAGCACAGCTTGCTAGTGACCCAAAAAAGTATACTTCCTGCAGACCTGCGGTATGGTTGCTTCCTGTTCACACCAAGCTAAGATCCCTGGGCCTAGACGTCTTGACCGTGGGAACTGGCTACAAACCCAAACACTGGATCATAACAGGTCTCCAGCCAGAGGAGACTGAGGGCTTTGAAAATGTGCTCCCCCATGAGTCCCTCATGGCTGGGAATGTGGGAGGGAACAGGAGACACCAGAGGATAGGGGCACTCACTTTCACAGAACAGTAAGGCCAAAGACATAATAACCTTTGGTAGCAATTTCCCTGTGTGTTCAAAATAATATCCACCTCATCGTTTGAGTTGAGAATGTGTTTTCAGAGGGACTGAGAAATTTCACAGCCTGCCTGGAATACCACTAATGTTCTTAAAGTTCAAGTTCTGCCATGTCTTTGGGGCATGCGGCCCTCACAGAGGTCCAGGAAAACCACCCAGGAGTGAAAGGCCGCATGATCAATGCAGGCAGCCAGAATCCCATTGCCCTTTAGAAAGCAATTTATTTTTCTTTTCAGAACTGAGAGCTATGTTTACTGAACACCCAGTCCTAAGTAGGAAGTATCACTTTTGCATTGTGGGGGCTCAAGGGGAAGGAAATAGTTATTACTCAGAATAACTTTCCCATCTTAACCGAGAGTGTAACTGTAAAGGATGAACTTGAGAAATCCCCCCTCTGGGAGTTGAGCTATGCAGAGCTGTAGAAAGTACAGTGTGCACCCTGTAGGGTCAGTGTTCTGCCCTGCCCCTTCTGCTTTTCATCGCTGGTGGAATTGGTACAACAAACCAGTCCCTGCTGGGGGCTGATTCACTTTAGTTGAGATGAGATAAAAAGTGGTACAAAGTCAACCTGGAATTGAGTGAGTCAGTCCATGTGTGGGAATGGGGGCCAGGGCTGCACAGCCAAGGGCAGAGTTCAAACAACTCAGTGCAACATCTAGGGCTGAACTTGGCTGTCTCTCTTTCTGGACCAGGTTCAGGGAGCCAGGTCCTGTCCTTGCCCCTCTCAGTTAGGCGGTTGGACCTGGAAGCTGGTGGGGAAGGGGCACTCAGAGTCAAGGAACTCTGCTCCCTTGGCACCCACTTTCAGCTCGTACTGCACAACAGAACTCCCCAGGCACCCACATCGTGTCTCCTTGCCCATGTTTACAGCTTCAGGGCCTTATTCTTTGTAAGCTTTATTTTAGTGTCAAAATCATTTATTAAGATTCTAGTGTGCCAGGAGCGGTGGGGTACACCTATAATTCCAGCAACTCAGGAGACTGAGGCAGGAGGATCACAAGTTCAAAGTCAGCCTCAGCAACTTAGCAAGGTACTGAGCAACTCGGTGAAACCCTGTCTTTAGATAAAATACTTTTTAAAAAGGGCTGGGGATGTGGCTCAGTATTTAAGGGCCCCTGGGTTCAATTCCCTACAACAAAACAAAACAAAACAAAACAAAAAACCTAGGGTAACTTCAAAAAAGACAATGGTTGACAGCATCTTGGTAGACTTCACTGGTACTGTGGAAAGAGTGCCTCCCAGCTTCCTCCAAAACACATTCTGGACAAGGCTCACACAAGACAAAATAAATCTCTCCCACTTCACGGTGCTTCCCAGTTTCAGCCTCCTCCAACACCATATGACCCAGGAGATATGAAATGTCCCAGGAGCATCACGATGATGACACAGGGAAGGCGTCACTCAGTCATGGCAACCTTCCTGGGACAGGGGGTTTTTCTTGGATCTCCTCTCCTGCATTTTCCCTCCACTGGCTCTGATGGAATCCAAGCATTACCAGACATGGAGCATCAATGGTACCACGCAAGCCCAAAGAGTCATTTTAAAAGTGAAGAGATCAGAGGATGAATGCAATTAATGTGATCAAGGAAAAATGTTCTAAGACTCAGGAGAGTGCACGTAGCTCCAGATATGGAAATGCAGGTGTTTTAGTCAACCTTTTCACTGCTGCGACTAAAAGATCTGACCAGAACAACTGTAGAGGAGGAAAAGTTTATTTGGGGGCTCACGGTTTCAGAGGCCTTAGTCCATAGAAGGCCCCCTCCATTTCTAGGGGCTCGAGGTGAGACTGGAACATCATGGTGGGGAAGTGTGGCAGAAGGATGAGCTCACATCATGGTGATCAAGAAGTAGAGAGGGTCTCCACTCTCCAGATACAAAACATATGCCCCATTGCCACGCCCCAACTCCCACCTCCTCCAGGCACACCTACCACTTTACTTAATCCCATTAGGGATTAATTCACTGATTGGGTTAAGACTCTTACAACCCAATCATTTCTCCTCTGAACCTTCCTGCATGGTCTCACATGTGAGCTTTTGGGGGACACCTTATACCCAAACCATAAATAAGAGCAAGGGCCTGATAAAAACAATATGAAGAAATATTCACTTGAAGAGCTTTGCCACCCCTAAAGCAAGAGCCCCCAGACCTCACCTCTTCAGGCAGCAATGGGGATTGTTCTTCCTGGAAGCTTGCTCCCAAGAGGGGCTTTGGGTGACCCAAAGCTTCAAAATGCTATGATGTATGAAAAAATAGTAATACAAGGGAGATCAGAGCAATCATATCAGGAGGAGGGAAGAGAGGAGGGAAGTGGAAGGTACTGGAGGACGTTATTTATCAAATTATGTCATATGCATGTACAAACACAGCATAATAAATACCATGGTTATATATAATGAAAATGCACCAATAAAAATAATATTTTTTAAAAATTCTATGATGGATGGCAGGCAGGAGCAGGTATGCCAGCTCTGGCTGGCTAATGTCCTACATGGCACTAATAATGATGCTCGGCCTGGGCTGGCCTGGGCTCCTGTGAACAGAGAACACAGTGGCCATCTGGGAGAAGGGGCTTCCCTCACTGCACCTTTCACTCACTCAGCCACTGTTTATTGGATCCTTTCACTGAGGTTTCTTTTCTCCAGGCTAACTGTTCTCCACCATGCCTCCCATAAACTGGTTTAATATCTGTCCAAACTGGTGGTTTTTGGAAATGCCAGGGTAGAAAGTACGAATGTCCACCACCCCAGTGCTGAATCCTACTACACAAGGGCGTACTCGGGTCGAACAACGCAAATGCCACAGAGAAGCTTAGATACTCCATCCTAGCAGTTCCCTCGTAGGTTTGAAACTACACTGCAACCCAATTAGAAGTCACAAAACGGCCATGGGAGAGGAATGTCCCCAATACACTGCTTACACCCTGTTGGGTGTAAATCTCTGTCTTATTTCTTGAGTTCTTATCTGATTAATATAATAGCATGGTCAAATGGAGACTCTTTTGGATAACTCAGAGTTCTTGCATAGGTAAGTATTCAGTAGTCTTCCTCTATCAGCAGTTTCCATTTCTGTGGTTTGTTATTTAAACTGTAGGCACAGCCTCCTCTGCCTATCCCAACATTTTCTCCTATCAAATGAAAATGGACATCCAGCATTGGGGAGGAATGGAAAAGTGAAATTTTTTTTCATATTTAATCAGCAGCTGAATGGTCTGGAATGTGAGCCTCAAGTGGGAAGAGAATTTTCTTGTTTTTTTCCATCACACTACATAGCAGTATATATAGAGAGAGGAGCTTTCATATTTTTATCTGAATACAGTATCTTCTGTGGGTTGGATGTGGTTTGTCTCCTCTGAAACTCATGTTGAAATTTGATTGCCCCTATAGCTGTGTGGGGAGAAGGGGACGATTAGGAGGTGATTTGATTACTAAGAGGGATCCATGCCTTTCTCATGGAAGTAAATTCTTACTCACAATGGACTGGATTAGCTACCATGAAAGTGAGTTGTATAGATTGAGTTGCCCCTTATGTCTTGCCTCTTCTGCACCTACCCCTTTTGTCCTGCTTTCTACCCTGAGTTGAAGCAGCATGAGACCTTCATCAGAGGCGACCACCCTTAGACTTCCAGCCTCCAGAACAGTGAGCCAAATAAACCTCTTCTCTTTCTAAAGCAACCCAGTCTCTGGTATTATGTTATAGTAATAGAAATGGGATGAAAGCAATATCGTTGAAATAGTCTATTGTATCATTACATAGTAAGTGGAAGAACCAGGACTTGAATCTGAATGTTTTTGTTCCAAGGTCATTGCTGATAGAAAGATCAAGTTCTTTCAATAAAATAGATCTGAATTACATGACTAAATGTCACATCTTGAAGAAGAGAACAAGAATTTGTGTACAGGAGCGGCATGAGTGCCTATCCTAGAAGGTACAATGAAGTAGAAAAAGGCATTATCCTGGTAAATTTTAGGCCCAGATCCCAGGAATCTGGGAATTTCTAGGACAATACAATTTTAATCATCAGGAAAGACTGCCTCATTCATCAAGGGCTCAAGTCTGGAAAACATTTAAGACCTCGCCAATAATCTCCAAAAAAGGAAACCATCCTGCCAGAGAGGACTAGCTTGTCTGAAAAATACCCTTCACAAACTGAAGGTAGATTGATTATATCCTGAATAAGCCTTGGGTCAGGAAACACCCCATCTATTTATGATAATCCCAAAGCAAACAATATACTACTTAAATGAAGATCTTTACCTTGCCGCCACTTAATGAAATTGTCTTGTGGAGCCGGCTTTAGTGCTGAGGGATGGCCTTTCAATAATGCATTATCTAAGCTAAGTGGATTTTGAAGGCCCTATTAAACTCTTGACAATTTTTCTAATTGAGGGTGGTGATGGTTAAATGGATATTTGAAGTGATCTAGAGATTCTGATGCAGAGAAAATAGGATGGGGCACATGAGATGCTCTCTTGTTTCCAGAGCTGTAATAATCTGAGTGTGAATGGGACCGTTAAGAGGGGCTAATTATTTTCCCCATGGAGAAGGAAACAGCAGCTGTAATCCAAAGAGTGACACCTGAGTCAAGACACTCAACTGTCTTTTCAGCTGTCTGTCGCATCCCACAGACAATTTCAAAAACCTTTTAACTGAGAAGACATTAGAAGGTACAAAATGGCAATGGAAGAGCAATGTCCCAAATGCACTGCTCGCACCATTTTGAATGTAAATTTCTCAGAGTTTCATTTAATGTTTTTCCATCTTAATAACATAATACCATGGTGAAATGTAGATTTTTATTGATGATTCAGAGTTCTTATATAGATAAGTATTCAGTAGCCCTCCTCTATCAGCTGTTTCACATTCTGTGATTTTGGTTACCCAAGGTCAACCTCATTCTGATAATTTTTTTTTTTTTTTTTTGGTCCCAGGAATTGAACCCAGAGGCCACTTAACCACTGGGTCACATCCCCAGTCATTTTTTTGTTGTTGTTTTTTATTTTGAGACAGAGTATCGCTAAGTTGCTTAAGACCTTGCTAAACTGCCAAGGGTGGCTTTGAATTTGCAATCCTCCTGCCTCAGCCTCCCAAGTCACTAGGATTACAGTGTGCACCACCATGCCCAGTTCATTCTGAAATATTTTAATGGAAAATCCCAGAAATAAAAATTTCTAAGTTTTTAATAGCATGTGATCTGAGTTGCATTCTATACTGCTCTGTCCCGCCCAGGATATGAATCATCCCTTTGTCCAGTGTATCCACACTGTGTACATTACCCACACGTCAGTCACTTAGTAGCCGTCTCAGTTATCAGATTGATTGCTGTGGTATGGCAGTGCCTATGTTCAAGCAACATTTATTTTACTTCATATGGTCCCAAAGTGCAAAATTGTAATGCACAGGAGGCACAGGGACATAAAATATGAAAGACCCATAATCAGTTTCCAGTTAATACTTGTTGAAAGAATGAATGACAGGAGTCCCCAGGGGTGGCTGAATCACCCAGGCCAGGCCCTGACCAGTACTCTGCTTCCCAGTTGTGTTCCATGATCGGCTCCAGTTGCATTATTTGGTTCCAGAATAATTCACTTCTTCCATTTTTATCATATAAGTCTTTTCTTCCCCAGACTCATGGGCACTCTAGAGGGAAGGCAGTCATGATGAATTCAACACAGCTTCTCACTATTCCACTACTGCACCCAGCTGCGGTCTCTGGAGCCCCAGGCAAATCACAGGGTGTGCACAGACCCTCCCCTTCTAAGTATCTCTGAAGCAAGTTTCTCAGATTCCCAGTGGCATCAGACTCACCTGGAGGGCTTAGTAAAACAGGAATTGCCAGGTTTCGCTCCAGAGTTTCTGGTTCGGTAGGTCTGGGGTAAAGGCTGTCAATTTACATGTCTATCATATTTCCAGGTGATGTAAGGCTGATACTGCTGGTCCAGGAACCCCACTGTGAGAACCTCTGCATCAGCTTGACCCCAGGGCTTTGTACTGAAGTCCTCCCTCCAGCTCTGTCAAGTTCACTTTTCCTATTTTAGAACATTCGAATGCCTTAACCTCTATTCTGAAAGTATTTCCTATCAGCTTGCAGCTCTGGAAACTGAAGTGCCCTGCAGGATCTGATTCATCAGCCTGGACGCACTCTTTATTGTGTTCTTTTCAGAGTCTGTGGCTGGCAGGGCGCTGACAGCCTGAGCTCACACAGAAAAGTAGTCTGGTGGACTCTGAGATTGAGTGCTTCTTCCTAAGGGACCCGGAGCCAGAAAGTCATTGCCAGCAGCATTTGGCACAATGCCAGGTAGTATCATTTCAGAGAAATCCCTCAGTTAAGGAGGCCAGGACTATAAAATGCAAACTTCCCCAGGAGCCTGGAGTTTTAGCTCAGCCTGGGACGAGGTCTGAGAATGTGGCCAGGACCTCTCCAGAACCACAGAAAAGGCCACTTGTGATAGAGGTGACCCAGGCAGTGAAGCTACCTGGATGCTCCAATAAACTCTTTTTCTCTGTTTTATCTGGCACTTCTAAGATCAGAGCTTCCCACCTCCTAAACGTTGTGAGTCCGGCTGAGAAGCAGCCACCAGAGATGGTAAACCAGATTTTGCCTGCATCAGCCATCTCAGAAGAAGAAGCCAAGGCAAGGAGAGTCTCGAGTGAGAGATTCCTTCAGGAAGAAATAATGGAGAACTGCAGCCTCCCATACCCCTCACCCCTCATGGCTGCACAGAGGAAGGCATAGGCTGCTTGCCCAAGCCCTAGTCCCATGGAAGGCATTCAGTGCCTGCTGGGCTGGCTTAGGATGCACCCACAGGGGCTGAGGTGCAGAGAGACAGCCTGTGCCCTGGTGCATACCAGCCCTAAGGCCCAGAGCAGAGAACCAGCTTCTCCTACCACAGAGTGTGGTTACCTGGAGATGAGACATAAGCCAGTCTCCAGAGGCCGCCTGCTGGCACAGAGTAACCCCAGAGGGTGGACTCTCATGCCAGGCACTGAAGAATGTTTCTGAAGTGACCATGAGCAGGAGTATCACCTGCAGGGACTGGTCATGCAGGAATCCCTGAAAGAATCTCTCCTTGACCCCCAAGATAGAACTGTGAGCCTCTGTCAAGCAATGGGGACATCAAAGCAGAATGTGCCATCTGGACATGGAAGGCTTTGCTCCCTTCTGCACAGGCCTGGGTGTATTGGGTTTCTTCCACGTCCAGCATGGGTGAGGAAAGGGTTTCTGTTGGAGGGATGAGCTGGCTGTAGATTAATCGCTAAGAAACTTATTTAATAGAATAACCACAGGAGACAATTATCTTTTTAAATCAAAGGGGGCATGACAGATTGAGCCATGCCAAGATCTGGCTTCTAATAATAATTGAGGAGCCCACCTTCCCTTTATTATTATTATTATTATTATTATTATTATTATTATTATTATTTTTGTTACTGGGGATTGAACCCAGGGGCACTCCACCACTGAGCCACATCCACAGCCCTATTTTGTATTTTATTTAGAGACAGAGTCTCATTGAGTTACTTAGGGCCTCCCTAAGTTGCTGAGGCTGGCTTTGAACTAGCGATCCTCCTGCCTCAGCCTCCCAAGTGCTGCGATTACAGATGTGCACCACCACGCCTGGTGTCCCTTTATTTATAGTGGTACAGGTAAAGGGGGACCAGCAGGAGCTTCTTCTGTGAGGAACAGGATGGGGTGGAGTTAAGGAATCCATTTGCTCTAGTGGGACATCCCAGCAGGACCAGCATTTTCCCTGCAGAGAGCCACTGCACGGACATCACATACTTCAGGCGATCTGGAACAATTGCTCAATGACTGCCAGGTCCTGAAAGCCAGATTTCCATGTCTGACAGCTCGCTCACCAAGCCTGGTTTTAATTGCTGGCCATAAATGGCTCCCCACATGGGTGAATACAGGTGCAGCCTCTGGGGAACAGGGAGAGGAGGAGAGAGTCCCCCCAGGATCCCTCCCCATGCAGGATGAGGGAGGGCAAGAAACACTAACTTTAAGTTCAGAGTAACATACATTGGATCAAATATTTTATTTATTGAAATGAGACTGTTTTGTGACTTGGGGACCAGAAAAGGCTTGAGACTGAGGAGTCGAGACTTGATCCAGGTCCTGGAAAAGAACTCACCCAGACAGTGACTTCCAGGACACAGCAGGAAGATTCCACTTCCTTGAGGACAGCAGCATGGGGAGCACAGCCCCTTCCTCATATCAGGGGCATTGATCTATTACAATGCTTTCTTCCCCATATCTAGGGAGGGAATTTCTCCCTTTTGATAATCAAAACTCACATTCATTGTGCATTTTACCACATATCAGGAACTGTGCCAGTCATTTGAATATACGTTTCCAACTTAATTCTCAAGCCACCCTATGAGGCACCATCATCTGTTGTGCAAATAATCGCCTGCACATTCAGTTTTATTTGCACAGGATATGAATGGTGCATCTGGGATTAGAACACAGGCAGCAGGGTGCAGGAACCTGAGTTTTAATTCTCTGCAACAGTGGTTATCAACTGGGATGATTTAGCCTCCAAGTGATCATTTGGTAATGTCCAAAGACCTCTGGAGGGGTGTGCTCCTGGCACCCCGTGGTTAATGATCAGGGATGCTGCTGCATATCCTACAAAGCACAGGACAGCTTCTTAGAAGAGTTATCCTGCCCCAAATGTCAACACAAGGCATTTCTCTGTATCTGCAGGGTACTGGTTCCAGAACCCGTGAGGACACCAAATTCTGTGAAACCTCAAGTCCCTTATATAAAATAGTGGAATATTTGCCTGGAACCTACATGCATCCTCCTGTCTACTTTAAGTGATCTGGACAGATAAAGTGGAGGCAGGGAAGAATCATCTCTAGATGACTTATAAATACCTAATACATAAGTGGTCATTATATTGTTTAAGGACTGGTGACAAGAAAAAAGCGTCAACTTGTTCAGTACACATGCAATATTTTCCTGAATATCTTTGATCCACAGTTGGTTGAATCCAAGGCTCTGGAAGCCATGGATGTGCAGGACTGACTGGGCCGCTTGGAAAACCCAGTTCTATGGCCTCCCTCTTCTTTTGTTTTCCAAATGATTATTAAAGTAATATATCATTATTTTAAAAATCAATACAAAAAAAGACACATTAGAAAGTGGAAATGACCTGATCATCTCACACACCAGAGACAACAGTGGTTAACGCCTTTGTTTGCCTGTGTTGGGATTTTTTTCTCTCTGGACATACAAAGGTACATGTACAGATTTTCCATTTGTGCCATCTTTCTTTATGCTTTTAGTTTTTTAAAAGTGGAATCATGTTATGGATGTCATCCTTAAGCCTACATTTTTACTTAACCATACATTATATTTCACACTACAGATTGTAGATGTCTTTCCCTGTCAGTAAACACAGATCAGTAATGACTGGTTCACAGAGAGGCCATTCTGCCCCCTAGGAAGTAGGTGGGAAATTTGGGGAGGGTGTTCTTTTTTTTGCTGGGGCACTCCTGGTACTTAGCAGGAGAAGTAGAAGGATAATGGACATCCTTTATTGTGCAAGCCAGTCCCTCCCAATGAGATTATCCCACATAATTGTGAAATTTCACTCCAGACATTCCAGCAGCTGAAATCTGCTTAAGATGTTCTAAGCCAAGACCCAAACTTCATTTTAATTTAGACATTGCATATTTTTAACTTACGTTATATATTCCAGAAATATTGAGGGATATTGAGGAAGGAGTGTACTTTGCTTTGTTCATTTTGGAAAATCTCACCATCAATACCAATTCAGACACCAAGATGGAAGCTGCCAACACATAGACCCGAAGAGTGAGAATTCCTGACTGCGTCAATCAAGCAGAGTCTACACCTGGGCAAACCTCTCCCACTCAGGACATCTGTGCATTTCCGTGATGTAATATTTCATTATAGATTCTTCTTCTTTAGTTCTCCTTTATGTTATAATTCTGGGCAATATATTGTTTTTTTTAGCCTATGTGTGTGCACCATTAGGTCACTATATAAATATTTTGAAAATTATACACAGATTATACTATATATAAATTTCATTTTAGGATGGCATAGGGAGCACTCCAAGAATTTATTGTTTTTAAAAAAATCCTTGGTCAGGATTGAATCTGACCAAGCTGGAAAAGCACAGATTCATATCATCACACTTAATGTCCCCCATTTCTGTTTACAGCTGTATCATGGTTTATATAACAAATCGACCACTAATGGATATTGGGGTGTTCTGGTTTGATTACATATAAGCAATTGTCTGGTGAACAAATACATTTGTAAATATATCATAGGCACTCACTAAATCATTTTGTTAAGGAAAAAAAAACTTTGTTGAGTCAAAGGGTATGCACATTTTCTACTTTGGTGTAGTTTTTCCAAATTATTCTGCTAAGAGTACATGAGACATACCTGTCTGAGAGTGAGGAGAAAGATGCTGTCAGGCAGAGGGAATTGCCAGTGCTAATTGCCGGGGTGGAGGCAGTGACCTGGCTCCAACGTGGATCAGCAAGCATTGCTCTTTGGGTGCATTGTCTATGCTCAGGGTGGAGGCAGAGCCCTTTCTAGATCAGTGCCACCACGCAGTGCCTTATCTTTCCTGAACCTGGGGCCCTTTGGAATTAGCAAGCATCCTTTCCTAAGTTCCTTTCCAGCATAAACTGACCTAAGTGGGTTTTGCTGTTTGCAACAAATATTCCTGACTCATACAGAAACCTAACTCAATTTCAGGTGACTTTGGTTCATCTTCATGGTGTTTTTCACTTGGATCTTGTCATGTGTGTTAAATTTAGTTCTCCAAAATTTGTGTTGAAGTCTTAACTCCTGATTTAGGGTTTGAATATATACCCCCAAAGTTCATGGGCTAGAAACTTAACCCTGAAGGTCATATGTTAATGGTATTTGGAGATGAGGCTTCTGGGAGGTGATCAGGACAAGATGAAGTCTTGAGGATGAGCCCCCACGATGACATTAGTGGTTTTATAAGAAGAGAGACCTGAGTTAACACGCTTGCTCTGTCCACTGTGTGATAACTCTATGTTACGATGCAGAATGAAGGCCCTCACCAGAAGCCAGCACCATGCTCTTGAACTTCCTACCTCCAGAACTGTGAGCCTAATAAACACCTTTTCTTTATAAATGACCCAGTATTTGGTACTCACTTTCAGCAAAAGAAAATAGACACCCTGGTATCTCAGAATGTGACCTCATTGCAGATGTAATTAGGATGAGGTCATACTGGAATAGGTTGGGCTCCTAAGCCTAATTACAAATTTGGACACAGAACCCAGGGAGAATGCCAAATGAAGAAGAAGGCAGAAATTGGGGTGATGCTTCTACAAGCCAAGGAATGCCAAAGATTTCCAGCAGACCACCAGGAGCTCTGGAGAAGCACAGAGCAGATTCTCTCTCGCAGCCTTCATCGGAACCAGCAACTTGATTTTGGACTTCTAGCCTACCCCTTCACCCCACCCCGCAGTCTGTGGTGCTCAGAAACAAATGCAACTCCTAATCTTTAATTACTGAATTTGTCATAGCCTAATAGCAGGGATTCAGTCACTGCTTAGCAGAACCGTTGAATGGTGAAGCCAATGACGAGGCAGTCTCAGGAGTCATCCAGTCCACCCCCAGCTCTGACACACGAAGAATTAAAATCCAAAATGCCACATGATTCATCCCAAATCAGACAGCTGGTTGGCAGCAGTGCCAGGTCTAGAACCCCCATGCTGTGGGCCCCACCTAATCTCCCTTTGCAATTCGAGCTGAGGGCAGCAAAGTTCTGAGGGTAGGTTTGGACAGATAATGCCCTCTGAGGCTCATAACTGCAATGCCATCATAACTCCTCAAAATCACATGGGAAGTCTTTGAAAGTAGAGTACTGGCCTTTCCTCTAGACCCACTGAATCGCATTTCCGACAGTGGGATCCTGGAATCCACATATTTTTAAAGTTCAGCTGGTGTGGAAACCCTGCATGGCGCCTTACTCTACGTTAGGAGAGGGGATGGGCTTGAGCTGTGGGGCAGATAGACCTGCTGAGAACTTCCAGCTGTGTGACCTCAGGCAGAGCACAGTGTGGTCCCTTGGTATCAATAGAACACTGCCACAGATACCAGAATCTGCAGATGCCCAAGAACACGGCACAGAACCTACACGCATCTTCTTGTATACTTTAAATCACCTCTAGATGACTCGCAATACCTGATACAATGTAGCTGTCATACTAATGTAAGTAGCTGTCATACTATTTTGTTTAGGGAATAATGGTGGGGAAGTCTGCACATGTTCAGTAAGACATAATTTTTTTAATTTCCCATCCAGGGTGGGTTGAACCCCAGATGTGGAACCCATGGATGGGGAGGATCAACAGTACTGAAATTCTCCTAGTCTTGCCTTCCTCATCTGTAAAAGGAAGTAATGCTATTTATTGCCTCATTAAGCTATATAGAAATAAAAAGTCATGAATAGCACATACAAAACACTCATTGGAAGTCCCCTATTCAATTGTTTTCCCTAAAGAAGTGGGCATGACATTTGCAATGCCATTAGGCCATACCACCCCTTGATGTCACAGGCTACCCTTTTCCTGTTTTTTCCTCCTCTCACAAGGTTATGGGTTTATGCAATTATCTCTGCCTAGACATCTTTTCTACCTCCCAAAGTCCTACTCACTCTTCAAAGGTCAAGTGTCCCCACTCATGACACCTCCTTTATTTTTTTTAATTTTTTTATCTGTATTAGTTTTTTTTTTTTTGAACAATTTTTTTCTTGGTTCTTTTTAATTATCCATGACAGTAGAACCCATTTTGATATAATTATACAGCATAGAATATATCTTTTCTTTCACAATGTAGATTCACATGGTTCATAAAAATCTTACATATACATAGGGTAATACTGTCTGTCTCAGTCTACTATTTTTCCTTCCCCCACCCCCATCTCATTTTCCTCTACACCATTCATACTTCATCCATTCTTTTCTCCTCCCCCCATTCCCCCCCCCCCCTGTTATGTATCAGCATCCACTGATCAGAGAACACATTCGGCCTTTGGTTTTTTGGGCTTGGCTTATTTGTGACACCTCCTTTAATCCCCCAGATCAAGTGATGGCTCACTCCCTGTGTCCCCAGCCCCTTGTCTGAGTCCCTCCAGGCCCATCCATGGTCTGATTAGTTGTAGTCCTGGGTGTCCTCTCTCTGTCACTATCTTTCACCTGTAGCCCAGGATTGGGTGCTGTGGCAGAGAGGAGGAGCTCAGGAAACATTAGCTGAACTGCACTAAATGTGAATGCTCATGCTGTCCCAATGATGCCCCACTGAACTTCTCAGTTGGCCTTGAATCAGGATGCTGGGTGTGCCTGATTCACAGACAAACCTTTTTATTAGGAGGACAAAGGGTGAACAGGCAGAGCGTCCACATCAGGGTTGGCACTCACCTCCAAGGTAATTACTAGGGGATGGCGAAAGGATTCTGTGTCATGCGTTTCTGAAATATTCTTTCCAGGCTGCAATAGGCATCTGGTGGGAATCTCCAGAGAACCCACCCGGCATATCCTAACTCTAATGTAGGATGCAGCTTATCAATTCCCCAAAGGAAAGAGTGGTAGTTAAGGAATAAAAACATCAGTTGTGTGGAGGAGCTGTATTAATCATGGCCACTATTCTGTAAGAATGCCACTTCACGGAACACTATCTGTGACTGCATTTCTTATCACAGGTGATTCAGGGTATTAGGTCAGGCAAGATGAAAGAGAGACAGTGAGAGAGAAAGAGTGAGAGAGCGAGCAATTGATTAATGGTATGCAGCTGAGTTATTTTTCTCTTAAATATCTTCTCCTTCTCATCCATTATAGCATCCTGACCTAATAGGAAATTTCTGCCACTCTCTCCTCTTAATGAAATGTAGCTGCAGAGGTTTGAGACAGTGGCACTCAGGTGGATGACTGTGAACAAAAATGGAGTCAGTTCTGAAGGGTTGAGGTCACAGGCACAAAGGATGATATGGGGTGATTAAAATCCACTAAAAATCTCCACACTTCTATTTACCATAACTTTGGACTGCTTACCCAGGTTTACCACTCTGCTAATGATGTGGCCCTGGGTGACTTGTGATTTTTCTGCCACTGTGTAATATACTAGAGATCACTGGAGAGAAAAGTAATTTTCATTTCTTCCTAGATGGCCTCTCCCTCTGGAAACCCAATTTCCAAACGTTCTTCCTCCTGCCTTTCCTTCAGCTCTAGGTTATCTATCCATTAATGATTCCCTACTCCTCCTCCATGGTGTCTCTGAGATCCATTCTCTCTCTCCCCACTGTCTCACTGGCCAAGAATCTCATCACTTCATTCCCAGACCACTGCAACCTCCTCTGCCCACAGACCTCTCCCAAACTACCCATCCACCAATCCACCTGCAGACACCAGCAAACTGTTTATCCTGGCACTCAAACTCTCAGGATCCTGACCCTCTGGGCCTCGCTGAATATTGCTCTCTGCTGTGGTTTGAATGTGTTCCCCCACATTTCCTGTACTGGAAATTTTATCACCAAGTTCCAATGTTAATTGTATATGAATATAAGACACCTTTGGGAGATGACTGGATCACAAGAGCTCTTCCTTTACGAATGAATGAATCCATTCAGGGAGTAATGAATTAATGAGTTATCAAGGGAGTCACTTTGTTTTAAGAGCAAGTTCTGTCTGGTGTGCCTGCTTATCTTGCTGGGTGATGTCCTCACCATGTTATGATGTAGGAAGAAGGCCTTCACCAGATGCTGGCAACATGTTCTTAGACTTGGCAGTTGCTAGAACCATCAGTTAGGTTAACCTCTATTCTTTATAAATTATCCAGTCTGTGGGATTTAGTTATAGCAACAGAAAAAGTGTGACATACTCTCTCTCTCCCCTTCATCTGTCTGTCTATCCTAAGTATCTATCCTATCTATCATCTATCCATTTACCTATCATCTATCTACCTATTTATCTACATCTATCATCATCACCCTATTATAAAGTGTCCCCATACACGTTCCCTGAGTTAGGACCATGTTCTCTCTGCTCTGGAACACTTCCATTCAGCCCTGAAATCATGCCTATTTTTCCTACTTTTTGCAAGATGCTCCTCAAATCAATCAATCAATAAGTTTGGCAGGTGCTGCCTACATCCGGCCCTCTGGGTGTTTGCAATGCATATTTATACATTAAAGTCCTTTAGAAGTCCTCTGGTCTAACATGTGCTATTCTCTCCTTATGGACTGTTCCCCAAGCTCCCCTCTCCCCTACTTCTGATTGACTAAATCTTCCCTCGCTTCTGTGACCCGCCTGGCAGCTTCCATTCCTCCTGCCCCACCTGTCTCCCCTCATGTCTGTGTTTCCCACTGCGATGTTAGCTCCACAAAAGCAGGACCACAGTTCGCTTTCCCTGTATCTTTTTCTGTATCTTATTCCCAGTGTGCATTACAGTGCCTGGTATACAGTGGGTTTATATTTATTTATTGACCAACTAAAGAAAAAAAAACTGTAGCTTAGGAAAACACTGCCACGATGCATACTTTGCAAGATGTTATACTTTCCCTTTGTCCCAAATGCAGTGGTCTCCTTGACAAGCAACAAATCCTACCCATTTCTATCAGTGTGGATGCTTTCTGTTGCAAAACACAGAATTCCAGCTAAACAGATAAATAGCAAAGGGGGCCAAAAGGTCTAGAGCTGAGACCAGCTTCCATCAAGGGTCTGTGCAGCAAATCACGTAATGTCACCAGTGACCTGGCTTCTTCCTGACTCCATTCTCTCTCCAGTCTGCCTTCCATGCTTCATCCCCAGCTTCCCTCCAGACTCTACTCTAAAGAGGAAAAAGTGTCTTCTCGGCCTCCAGATGAGAGTTGGAGCTTCTCTTTCCAAGTTTATGCATGTGGCCTCCAGCTTCCTTGGCTCAGACACAACCATCATGCTTTAATCTAGTCAGGGCTCTCTCTGGGGCTGGAGAATGAACACGAGAGAGACCCAAAGGGCTGAGAATGGAAGAGAGGAGGTTTTTGCCCAAGGAAATGGAAGGTTTCGTTTGGAAGAGGAAGTGAATGCAGTGTGGCCAGCAATCCTTCAAGTTCAGACTCCTCCAAGATCTCCATGAAAATTCCAGAGTGTTGTGAAGTCTCTTCTCCAGGATCTTCCTTATATATGTCACTTCTGTAGCCCAATGCCAGAACTTCATGTACAGTATACCATTGTCTTTTGAGAGACTTAGCTGTGAAAACCTGCTCTCCACTGCAAGGGTGGCTTCTTTCTTCATGACAAATTACTCCAAAGCTTAGTGGTTTAAAAGAACCAACTTATTATGCTTATGGAGTCTGTGGGTCAAGAATTCAGAACAGGCATGGTGGGGATGGTTTGTATCTGTTCCTCAAAGTCTGGAGACTTGGTTGGCAGGGTCAAAGGCTGAGAATGATTTCATAAGAAGGGATGATAACAGCAGGAGGCAGGAATCATCTGGAGGTATCTTTATTCACATACCTGATAGTTGATATTAACGATCAGGGGAATGTCAGCAGGAATTGTGGACATGACCTCTTCATGTGGTCTGGACTTTCTTACTGTCTCATGCTTCCTGAATAGGTGTTCATGACTTCAAAGATAAGTATCTCTAGAAAACCAAGGGGAGTCTTTCTTATTTTTTGTGTGAGTCCATTTTCTGTTGCTATAATAAAATAGTTGAAGCCAGATACTTAAAAAGAAAAGAGGTTTGTTTAGCTCATAGGCTTGGAGGCTGAAAATCCAAGACCCAGAGGTATCATCTGTTTGGCTTCTGATGAAGGCCCCATTGGTTCCATGACAAGAGAAGGAGAAGGAAAAAGTCCACAGGAAGAAAAGGCCAAGCATGTAGAGTGAGTTTGGTTCATTACAACCTGTTCTCATGAGAACCAAGCCCACTTTACAAGTCCAGCATTAACCCCTTCTTTGTGCAGCACCCCCAATAACCTAACTGCCTCTCACCAGGCCTCACCTCTTAAAGGTCCCATCACTTCTTAACATCACCACGTTGAGAATCAAGATTCCAGCACATAAATCCTTGGAGGACACACTCAAAACACAGCACCTTTTATGACCTAATCTCAAAAGTCACACAGTGTCACTGGCAGAGTAGCCACTGCCTGTCCCACATAAAGTCCATCTCTCTTTTGGAAGAATGTGTAAGTTACATTGTAAGATGAGTGTGGATTAGGAAGTATCTGCTCTGTCTTAGGGAAATACATGCCACAACTCACTGCATATGTTAAGTATCTTAAGGGCAAGGACTGCTTTATAAATAGTACTTGAAGCAGTCACTTAATTCAAGAACAGAAATATGCCCATTTTCTATTAATACCAATATCAAGATCTTTCTATCTGAAATGTATAAAAAAATCTGTTAGAATTTGTGCAACATCAAAATAGGAAAGTGCTAAAGATGAATGAAGAACTTAAGAACTTTAAATTATAACTTGAATTATTTTGTCTTGGAAAGAAATGGCCTCTAGGAACTATCTAAGTAGTTTTCCAACTTCTCCACCATCTGGCTCCCCCTCTTATTCTTTACTCTCTTCTCTTGAATCTACAATCCAGGCATATGGATTACTTTTTGTAGTTTCTCAAAACTTGCTGCAAACTCACTCACCTCAGGATCTTTGCACACGCTGCTCCCCCTGTTCACACTTATAATCCTATTCAGGTCTAACCATCTGAAGGAGGGTTTCCTTGACATATTTCTCTTTCCTAACATCATTAAACATCCCATTTGGGGGGTACTGCATGGTTACTCTTTTGTCTCCTCCACTGAGGTATAAGCTCCACAACAGCAGAGACAAAGATCTATCCTTATAAGGGTTAGAATAATGGCACATGGAAGTCCTCAGAAAACAGGTAGCAGGTTCCATCACTGCCCTACCCATGTTCCCTTGTCCTTATCTCATTGGTACGGTCGAGTCCAACTTCCAAATGCCAGCACCTGCATTCCTTTGCCTCCATTTCCTCTGACCACCAAAGTCTGTTTTAACTACTCCAGTAGCAGAGCAAAAGTTCCAGAAAATTTATGCTCCCTCGGAGCAATCTTCAACCAATAATTGATGGGAATCGGTCCCTCGTCCCTTGGGTGGGATAACTTTAGGGCATGTATTCTATCACGGGTTCCAAAGCATGACTAAGCTCCCACAGTGGTAGCTGACTCAACAATGCACCCTTTCTCAGTTGCCTTCCTTTCCCGGTCTTACTTCCACACTTTCAGAGTGCCAATAAATTCCTTATTCCTAAATTCTTGACTCAGGAGTTTCTTTCCTGAGAAGCAACACTAAGACAAAATGCTTGCTGCATGAATGAGTGAGTCTCTATCCTTGTCCCTGCACCCACTTAATATACCACAGCTGGTGCATGAAAACTGATTGCCAGCAGCTACACACATTCTGAGCCAGGGAGAGCAAATACACAGCAGGAAATTTCAAACCCTCATTTCTACCTCTACTGACATTTGTAATCGAGACACATGCAAAGGAACATTATTTTACTTAAAAGTGCACTGTTGAAAAGTGGCACTGAATGAGATGATTAAATCAGTAAACAGCATCACACCTGTGAATGGAATTAGCTCTAGCAATAGACAAAGACTGGCTAGATTCATTGCCAGACAAAGAATACTACTTGCTTTTCATCTGCTTGGCACTTGACTGGTATTAAACAGTCCTTCCCATCCTACTGCAGAAATGGTGAATAAGAGCCACTCCAGGTGGATCCCCAACAGTGGACTGGATGCAAATGTTGGAAAAGGAAAGGAAATTCAGCATTTCCTTTCTCTCCTCTACAAACTGTTATTATAATTTGGAAGGGAGTTCAGTGGATCACATATGGCTCTGGGGTTGGTGAGGGTGCCTCCTCTTTCATTGCCTGCCACTTCCCCCTATAATTCTTCATCTTCTTTTCCTTTCCAGTTAAGTAATAGGTGTTTGCTGTGCGTTGGATAATACTGCACTAGTTCTGTGGGGGATGAACACTAGAGAAGCTTGAAAGCAAAAGCATGTGGTTGAATCCTGCAAGGAGTTCTCTAAGCTCAGAAAAGCAATGTTCCAAGATTTGGAGTTCTTCTTGGGCTACAACTCAGCTCCATCTCTATGGGTGAGGGCAAAAGAGGGGCAGTGAGCCTAGGAAAAGTGGGCTTTGCACTTCTCTCCCCTCCACAAAAGAAAACCATCTCAAAATTGACTTGAATACTCCTAGACAGGGTAAAGAAATCTTAAAAAACCTAAGAACTCAAAGTGTTGGAGAGAGCAGTTTTTCCACAAAGTGTGTCCCTGCACGAGCTTGAACCAGGCTTGCATTTCTGACTGTTTGAATCAGTCCCCTCCCCTCCAGTCCTGATTGACACGTCTGGGTTTCAAATGCTCTCCTCTCAAATTCCATCATCCATCCATCTCACTAATCCAAATTTTACCTTGAGATCCTTCTCTTTCAACCCAGTGATTGCGAGTGGCCTCCAGGGGGCGTAATGACAGCTTGCAGAGCCCCAAAGGAGGCAACCAGAGCAGCTCCCTCATTTCAAGGAGTCAGCCCTAACCTGGCGCTAACTCGTGGCAGGGTCGTGAATCCAGTGATGTCACAGCTTTCGACTTTTCAAGTCCCTAGAATTAAAACAACAACAACAACAACAAATAAACAAATTCATGGTCAGCAGTTTGCAAGCTCCAGCCTACAGGTGAAGTTTAAGCCTTTAGTATGGTCCCCAAAGCCCTTCAAGGTCTTGTCAGTTTCTGACCCAGTCATCATGAACTACTCGTTAATCCCTTTGTCCCCAGCACCTTCCCCTCACACACAACCGTGGTAGCCCAAGTTAATAAGTAGAAATGAGAAGGGTGGTATAGATGTGTGCGCAGCAAACGTGGCATTTTTACTTAGAATGCTTATTTAGGATGACTTTGAAGGACCATAAAGCTTAGGAGAGGCACCAAAGCCTCTCCCACCCAGGTTTCCTCTGACAAGAATGTTCTAGACGCTGGTCCACCTGACAACGTGGTACTCATTCTTCAAAACTCGCCTGGGGCATCATCTTCTCTTCCCTAAAGGCTTTATTCTCTCTGCAGAAAGCATCACCCCGACCCAGTACCTTGCAAGCATTTCCACTATTACATTTGTCATCTGGTGAGTACTGCCTCCCCAACTCTCGCGCGCGGACTGTGAACGCAGTGAGGGCTGCGTCTATCGGTATCTGTGTCCTCAGCGTCTGGCTCACAGCACCCCGCCTCTACTTCTGTATTCCGACATCTACAATCATCCATCACACTTCTGCAAACACACCAGACATCCTGTAGCTTCTCGTTGAAATGAAACCAAAAGGAGAACTGAGAATTCGCCCTGCCAGGCTCGTGACTCACAGCCTCCTTCCAGAACGCACCTCGCCTGCCACCTGCCTAACCCACTTATGTAACCCAGTTTGGCATTTCGGATTCCTCCCTGGGCCTGGGAGGTTGTGCCATGGGCCCACCTGCTGTGGGGTCAGGGGACTGCCGCAGGGGAGCAGGTGGGCAGCAGGGCTCAATCGCAGCAGAGCAGCGCCAGGCCAGATTGGAAAGCAGAACAGCTTGGTCAGAAGGCCTGAGCGAAGCACCTGGGCTGCAATAAAAGCCGTAGGAAAGAGAATCAGCCCGCTCACAGGTGCAGGCGTAGTACGGTACTGAAGCGTGGGCAGGGGCTGCGGGATGAGGTGGAGGCTTAGCTCAGCTCCCGGAGAACCGCTGGGGGGTTCTGGAGAGGAGGAGTCATGGGAAAGACCGTGCCTGGGTGGATGAAGCAAGCTTCTATTTTTGGTGCAAGCCAAGGAGATTAAGCTCAAGGAAATAACTTGCCCTTGGGGGCTGGGAAGCAGCACACAGTCCTTACTCAGGTCCTTGGTTCCAGCCAGGGCTCCCCACCCACACCCCATCAGAGAGAAGGTCCATCATCCCCAAGTGCCTGGCCAGGTGAGCAGAGGACGAAAGAACTCTGATTCCAAGATTCATCTATGCCCTGCCCTCAGATGAAGTCATACAAATCCATAGGAAGAAGGGGGTTGCCCCACTCTTTCCTGGAATCACAGGCTCAAGCAGATTTCCACTGGGATAGTAAAAAGTAGTTGAAAAATAAATGCACTTTCTTACCAGAAAAGGGACCTTGTCACCTTTGATATTTTGCAGCACTGGGGGAAATATTTTTCTGTCCTAAGGACTATATTTACATTATTTTAGTTAATCTCACAACCACCTTCTGGGGTAGGTACCATTTTTAACCATGGAAAATTCACATTTGCTCCTAGAACAGGTACTCACTGCTGGGGCTGAGGTGACCACCACCCTCCTTTTCTCCAGGTGGGTTTGCATTCATCCATCTGTGTGGTGGCCTGGGAGGAAGGGCCAGGTGGGTGAGGTGGGAGAGTGAAGAGCTGGCAGAAAGCAGGGATGGGGCGGTATCTTCCACCTCTAAGTGCTTCAACCTGGTTGGAATATTCTTAGCAATACAAGGGCCTGGGTCTTATGGAATTTTACGAGAATGACTCAGGGATTCCAGATCTGGGAGGAGTGACTTGCTGCATTTAGAGAGGAGGAGACCGTTCTCCTCTGCTGCATAGAGACAGCACTGCTCTGGTGCCTATAGGATGGGAGCCTTGGATGAGTGTCAAATGGCACCCTTGCCTGGATTTAGCAATGCAATGACAAAGACTGCAGAAACTAGGTGTGGGGAGGGGAGAGGTGCAAAGGGACAGCAAGGTGGGGGCGGGGGTGCGACATGTGCCGGCGCCTGCAGTCACAGACTGACTCCGGGCATTTGAGACACTGCCTTGGGAGACACAGAAACAAGCAGGGAACACTGTGAAGGAGATTGGGAAGGAAGGTGTCCAGGCAACTGTAATTTGTCATTAATAGTAAATATTACAAACACAGGCCCATGAGGTCACCTGAGCACCTGAATCATGCCATTATTTAAGATCAGGAAACAGATTCAGAGAAGTTCAGGACTTTTCAGAAATTGCACACTGCTGTGCTGTGGCTGTGGTTTGTTCCCCAAGGGTTATGTGTTGGAAGCTTGGTCCCCAGTATGGCCATGTGAGAGGTGGTAGCCTAGTGGAAGAGCATTACCATGGGGGGCACTACCCCTGGAAGAGACTAATGTAGTTCTCATGGAACCCAGCAGTTAGTTTCTGCAAAAGTGAGGTTTAAAATTTTTTTTGGTACATTGTAATTATATGCAATGGTAGAATTCCTGATTCCATATTGGTACATGCACATAACACGTTCTGATCAGTCTCCTTCCTCAGCACCTTCCCTTTCCTTCACTCCTCCCTCCCCCAATCCACTTGCCCCACTTGACTGATCCCTCATCTATTATTATTTTTTTAATTAAAGCATTATAGTTACATTAAACAAATGGGATTCATTGTGGCGTATTCATACATGGACATAACAAATTTGGTAGATTTCATTCTCCTGTACTTCCCAATACCCTCCCGCTTCCCTCTCTCTCTGTCCCTTACCTCTACTCCATTTGTCGAAAGCATGTTATTTTAAAAAGAACAAGACTGGCCCTAAATCTCCCTGGCTTCCTATCTTTTCATGTAATCTTTCCCTCTCACACGTTTGCCCAATGGTACCATCATCATTTGTTATTCAGCCAAGTGGGACCTCACCAGAGTTGGCACCATGCTGTTTGAACTTTCTGCCTCCAAAACTGTGAGCTAAATAAACCTCTTTTCTTTATAAAGTACCAAGCCTTAAGTGTTTTGTTATAACAACAAAAAATGAACTAAAACGCATACCTAGGCAGAAGAATAGAGGGTAGTTACGATTTGAAAAAGATTCATACTGATTCTCCAGAAGAGCATAGCAATCCAAGACCCCAGAATTTTCCATTCTCATCAGAGACAAGTGGCCACCTGCCTTTCTATGGCAAGTGGGGCAATTATTTGCATATTTGTTTTTTGACTTGGCTTTTATACCTTATAGTGAAAGTCATATAGTATTTACCTCTAGTAACTTTACTAAAACAATTAATAGAGCCAGTCAGGAAATATATATATATAGTATGCATATATATATATATAATGTCTGATAGAAAGATAATTCATTTATAAGGCAAAGTATTCCATTTTTAAAAGAAGTTGGACGAAATAGGAGTTCCTACATTGCAGAGAAGCCTAAGAATTATTGCTTATGGGAGCTGAGTAACTGCTGAGGTTTGTGGTTTGTTTGTCTTTCAAGAATAACACTCTGGAAGACTTAATAATGTTAAGATGGCAGTACTGCCTGAACTGATGTACGGATTCAGTGCAATCCCTGTACAAATCCAAGCTTCCTTTTTTGCATAAATTGACAAACCCTAAGATTCATACAGAAATGCAAGGAACTCAGAATAGCCAAAACAATTTTGAAAAAAAAACAAAGTTGGAAGACACAGACCTCCCAATTTCAAAATTTATACCAAATTTACATTAATTGAGACAGTGTAGTACTGGCATAAGGATATACACATACTGAAAGCACAGAAATAAAACCATATATTTATAGTTTGTTGACTTACTTTGGCAAGGTGTCAAGAAAATTCAATGGGGGAAGAATAGTCTTTTCAATAAATGGTGTTGGGATAACTGGAGATCCTCATGTAAATCAATGAAGTTGGACCTGTGAAGGGTTATGGAAAATAATGTTCCTACAAAACAGCTCTCCAAGAAAAATGGAGGGACAGTGTGGCTTGAGAGGAGGGAGGGGAAATTGGTGGAACATTAAACCTCTCCCAGTGCATTCTTTCCTGATAACAATGGGCCCTAAAGGAAAGGGGCAGATACAGAATGCTGGGCCCTAAATCTTGACCTTCCCCCATGGCGAATTAGTCCTAAATAACAATGGACAAGATTCAATACTCATCCCTCGGGGTCTGGTTTTAACCTGTACAATGAGCCCCTGAGGGTCAAAACTGCAAATGCACAACTTCCAATGATTACATCATCCTCACTGTACCCTATAAAAACCCAAATCCTCTCTGGAACCGAGGGCCATTTTCCCATCCAGAAAATGGGCCCAATAGCACCCAAGTCCAATAAGAAATAAAGGCTTCTCTGAATCCATTGAGGTCTGCTTCCCATCCTTTTGCACTTACAACCTGTACCCCCCTCAACTACAAAAGTAACTCAAAATGAGTCAGAAACTCAAGTGTAAATACAAAACTATGAAATTCTTAGAAGAAATCATGAATGAATCTTTGTGACCTTGCATTAGGCATCAGTTTCCTAGACATGACACCAAAAGCATGAGCTGCAAAAGACAAAACAGATCAAGTGGACTTCATCAAAATTAAAATCTTTTATGTTGCACAAGGTAATTTCAAGAAGGTGAAAACATACCTCAAAGAATGGGAGAAAATATTTTCAAATCACATGTATGGTCAGGGTCTAGTATTCAGATTCGATGAATCTTATAACTGAACAGTAAAAAGACATAAAATTTTTAAGTGAACAAAAGATTTAAATAGAAATGATTTGCAAATGTATACCAAAGAAAATATGCAAATTGAAATGTTCAATGAAAAATATATTCATTCATCATCAGGAAGATCCGAATCAAAACCACAGTGAGATACCACTTCGAAACTTTTAGGATGACTGTTATCAAAAGAATGGACAAATGAAAGTTAGAGGGGAGGTGGAGACATTGCAACCCTCATACACTGCTGGTGGAAATGTAAAATTATATTTCTCTTTGGAAAATATTTGTCAGTATTTCACAGTAGACAAAAAGTGAAAATAACTCAAATGTCCATCAACTGATGAATGAATAAATCAAGTGTGGTATAGTCATACGATGGAATATTATTCAGACAAAAAGCAGGAAGTACTTATACCTATGATAACATGGATAAACTTTGAAAATATTTGCTAAATGAAATAAGGCAGACATATGAAGTCTAGATAGACAAGTCCATAGAGACAGAAGGTGGATCCGTGTTCACCAGGGGCTGGAGGGAAGCAAGTGTGGGGAGTGAATGCTAATGGGTGTGGGGTGCTTTTGAAGGGTGATGAAAATGTTCCAGAATCAGTGGTAATAATTGAACAATTTTGTGATTATTTTAAAATTCACCTGAACTATATAATTTAGCATGGTGACCTTCATGATGTTAATTATATATGAATAAAAATGCTCAGATAGAGGTCAAAAAAAAAAAGAGAATAAAACCACAAAAAAAAAAGAGAATAAAACCTCAAGAAGTGTGTTTTCTGGTCCAACAATACAGCCAACAACTCTGGAGACACAATCCCCAGACTCCTCTCAAGGAAACAGGATGATATGATCCTCAGCAGAGAACTAGAAAGGGCTCTCCATTGTCCCTCGTATGAATCAAAGTTCTCTGGAGAGATAGAATCAATAAGATACAGAGATACAGATAGGAAGATAGATAGATAGATGAAATTTGTGATGGGAAATGGATCACTTGATTATGGAGGCTGAGAAATCTCATAATGAGCTGTCCACAGGCTGGAGAACCGGAGAAGTTCACAGCATGGCCCAGCCATGTTCAACAGTCTAAAACCTGGGGGCTGCTGGTACGATTCCCAGAGTCCAGAGACCAAGAGCCTGGAGTTTGGATGTCTGAGAGCAACAGAAAGTCATGGCAGTTGAGACAGAGAGAGAGAGAGAGAGAAGCTTGCCTTTCCTCTGCCTTTTTGTCCCATCCAGGTCCTCCGTGGATTGGGGATGCTCACCTGCACTGTGTGAGGATGGAGCTTCTTTCAGTCCACTGATTCAAATGCCAATCTCCTACAGAAACACCCTCACAGACACACCTGGAAATAATGTTTTACCAGTTTCCCTTCAGCCAAAGTTAACCATCACATCCCTCATGCTAGCACAGCTGTGTACCTTGCCAAGCGCTGGTGCAAAGAACGACTTCCCTTCCGTCTCCAAGAATCTCAACCACCCATAGCCCACAGTTGACTTCCCAATGCTGTTACTGTCCACAAATCACACTGTGCCTAAGAAACACAATGGGCCTTGATGTCTTACCCAGGTCAAAACCTGCACGACCCTAAAGAATCCTGACTGGAAAGGAAGCAAGCCCAAGGTGACAAACATGTTCAATGCAGCACTATTTAAATGCTGAAACACTGGAAACAACCTTGTGAAAATGATGGAGCATCCTTTTAATGGATAGAATGGAACTCCTGGAAGTAATGGCTATGGAGAGCTTTTTGGTGATAAACTTAGATAAAGGAAAGCAAAATATATGCTATGAGATACCAAATCTTATTTGCATTGTGTTCTCAACTATGAAGATATATGTAAATGTATATGTATACACACATATATATACAAATATACATATATATCCATACATATATATGGATATACATTATATGAAATATGGGGAGAAAATGCCAAAATTAGTACTGAAAACTTAAGTGGATAGACATCTTCATTCAAAATTTTTTCCAAATATTTCACAATGAATAGGTGTCTTAGTCCATTTTCCATTGCTATAACTGAATGCCACAAGTGGGTAATTATAAAGAATAGAGATTTATTTAGCTCATGGTTCTGGAGGCTCAAACTCCTAGGAGCAGGGTACTGGCATATGCAAGGGCCTTCTTCCTGTGTCAGTGGTGGAGGGAACCCCAGGTCAAAAAAGGCCCGTTAGAGAGAGCTTGCTTTCCTAACAAAGCCTTTCCACAATAGCCCATCAATCCATTATTTCATTAATCCCTGACTGGATTGATCTGTTCATGAGAGTAGAGTACTAATGACCCAATTACCTGTCAAAGGTCCCACCTCTCAACACTGCTGCGCTGAGAATCAAATTTCAACATGATTTTTGAAGGGAACAAACCATATTTTAAAAATAGCAGTATGTAATCCTTCAGCAATTAGGAAAAAAGAAATCCCTTGGGGGTGGGGGAATTCAGGTGACAAACAGAAGAACTGTAGCATGACTCCGATGTGCTGTGGAGCTGAGCTCGAAGACCTCAATGGCCTCAGGGACCGCGCTGCAGCTCCTGTTGGGGAGAAGCGGAAGTTGAGGAGTGGCGGGAGGTGTGTCTGTGGGGGAGCTGTGGAGTGCCAGCAGGCTGCTGACCAGATGAGGAGGAGGACTTGCAGGCTTCCAAAGCGATTTCCTGCACATCGTTCCTTTTGATCCCTATATCACAGCTGAGATAGTGATCATTGTTACCCCTCATGCTGTAGACAAGGAAAATGAGTCTTTATTAGTAATACTAACTATTGCTGCATTAACAGATAAATCTGGAATTATCATTGGCTCCACACAACAAAAGTTTATTCCCTATCCCATAACGATCTCAGCCATAGCCACTTTGGCTATGGCCACCTTACCCGTGGCATTTCAGCGCCTGGGCCCCTTTCATCTGTGGCTCTGCCCTTCTTGAGGCCCTCAGAGCCTTCTCCTCCCTCCAGTAGGCAGGGGAGAGAAGGGTAGGAGCAGAGGCAGCTGCCCGTGGCCAGGCCTGGCTGTGGCAGCTGTGGCTTCTGTAGATATCCCCCTGGCCAGAACCAGCTGTGGCCACTCTGGGTTTCTCCCTGTGCCTCGGGGAAAGGAAGTGGACTGGGCAAGAACAGAGGTCTCCACCACAGAGTCCCAAGAGGATGAGGCATTGATCAAAGGTCACACAGCTAAGAGGAGAGAGAAGAAAGGCTCAAAGTCAGGGCTGAGTCTTGGTCTTGTCCATCCAGTGTCTCTGCCCTCTGCCAGGTCCTCAGAGTCCTCTCCCCTCAGCCATGTTCTTCAGTCTCCTTCCAGGAATGCCCATCTAGGGCATTGATGTTATAATAACCATTAAAAGGAATATGAAGGTCTGATGAAAATTTTCACTTTAAGTACATTTCTGAGTACATGAAAAATTTGTGTACATTTTCTTTCCAGGTTTTTGTCCTTGATGAATTTCTGTAAGTCCCCATTACACATCAACACCAGTGGTGACCCAGTTCGTTGCTGCACTCCTGACACGTGCCATCATCTACAGGTTTGTTTTCTCATGAGCAACACTTCAAAGGCTCTTTCTCTGCTTCCTAGAACCTCTCCCAGACGTGGGATCTGCTGCCACCGGGTGGAGGCTGGCACTTGGTTCTGCCTCATTTTCTGAATAGGAAGGAATATCTTTTTTAAAAAATACCAAAGTATAAACACAAACTTGCCTGACTAATCAGCATCATTAAACAAAAGGTTTATCATTCAAACATGATTTAAAGAAGTAAGGATGCCTGGATCTATTTATTTACTTAAAAACACTTATTAAAAGAAATGAGCAGGGATTTAATTAATATCATCCTGACACTTCAAATACTGTTGAGATGGCCTTTCCTCTCTGTTATGGTTTAGATATGAGGTGTCCCACAAAAACGAATTGTGAGGCAATGCAAGAAGGTTCAGAGGTGACATGATCATATAATGAGACCTGTAACCTAATCAGAGGATTAATCCATTGCTGTGGAGGCAACTCTAGGCAGATAGGGTATGGTTGGAGGAAGTCGATAACTGGGGGTGCCTTTGGGGTGTGTATTTGTCCCTGGTGAGCGGAGCTCTTTCTTTCTGTCTGCTGTCCTGCTTCTATCTGCCACCCTAACCCTTCACCATACCCTTCCGCCATGTTGTTCTGCTTCACTGTGAAGTTGGCTCATTGTAGACTGAACGTCTGAAACTGAGAGCCAAAATAAGCTTTTTCTCCTTTAGGTTGTTCTTCTCAGATCTTTTGGTCATGGGGACAAAAAGCTAACTACTAAAACACTATCCATGTTACATAGATGAAAGCTGGTGTACTTAATAGGGAGTGAGTGGATTGGGTTTCATCTTCTTATAAACCGCTTGCCACTAGCTTTTAATCTCTTGGAACCCATTTCTTGTTTGTCAGATGAGAAAGGAATACATATTAGTAAAAATAATATAATAAAGCCTATGTCTTAGCATCTTGGGGAAAATTGAATGGAATAATAGATTTATAGTTTCTGAAACATGATTGCAATGACTATTTCTTTTACAGATAAGGGAATGTAGTCTCAGACAAGCAATTCTCTCAAAGACAGATGGCCAACAGGTGGTAAGACTAAAATTTGAGTCTGAACGTTTTACCTCCTGTTGCTAGGAACATACTGTCTTTGTCCATTTTCTATTACTATGACAAAATAACTGAGGCCAGTTCCTTCATAAAGGAAAGAAGTTCATTTGGGCACAGGGCTTTGGAAAGTCTAAGTATGGTGCTGCTATTGGCTACTGGTAAGGGCTTCATGGTGGATAACATCACCTAGCAGGAAGACCTGTGAGAAAGAAAAAGAGTGAGGGTGGGGATGGAGAGGTGTGTCACATGGCAAGAAAGGAAGTCAGAGAGCAAGTGGAGACAGCAGCCAAACTTGCTTTTTAATAACCCATTTTCTCAGGAACTAGTGCAATCCCACGAGACCTCCATCAATCCCTGCCAAGTGTGGAGACCTGGTGTTTCAATCACCTTCCATTAGCCCCGCCTCTTAAAGGTCCCACAGTCTCTCAACATTACTACACTGGGGACCAAGCTTCCACACATGAACCTTTGATGATCCAAACCATGGCATGTGCCTCCTATGTTCTACAAGATATGAAGAATCAGACACAAGGACTCCTAAGTCTCACCATCCCATAGTTCCCAGGTAAGGGTCCTCTCCATTTAATTCATAAAGCATCACCACCACTGTCTACTCAGACCCTACTGCTTTTCAACATTGCCATCCACTCCAATTTAAACTGAAAGCCTAGTTCACTTACCTCCCATCTCTATCATCCAGGATGAATGCTCATTTGGTAATACTAGAGTTTCTGGGCCACCTCTGAAAAACACACTAAGCATTACCCCAGTGTCACTCACCTCCACCCACTGGGCCAAGGTCTGGATGACTGAAGCATCTGAGGAAAAGAGCATGCCACCTTGCGGAAGCCAGTCTCACCACGTGACAAGACTTGGTGCAGCTTATCCTGAGTCTCAGTTTCCTCAACTATGAAACGAGACTTCTACAACACATCTGGTCACCTCCCAAAGTTGGGAGGATGCCACAAAGTCAAACCCACGAAAGCCTGTTGCAAATTGTGAAGCCTGTGTGATTGTTTTAGCCAACCAAACACAATCCGTTGCCAGACAGCTCTTCAAATAGGAGACAGATTCCTTCCCTTGGCAATAATCATGACTAATATATTCCAGGGCGTTTTGCATTTCCCTGGCCTTAAAATAAATTCAGACCCAAACAAGAAGTCAGAAATAGTCCTTCATTCTATGACTTTTACAGAGTAGCTCCTTACTATGGTTTGGATAAGTATCCCCAAAGGCTCATGTGTTGAAGGGTGGGTCCCATAGTGCTTTGGGGAGGTAGAAACTTTAAGAACTGAGGCCCAGTGGGAGGCTTACTATTCAAAGGATGTGGCCTTAAAGAGGATATTGGACCCTAGCCCTTTCTCTTCCTTTTACTGCTTCCTGGCCACCATCAGGTAAACCCACCTCCTCCACCATGATGTTCTATGTGGTCACTGTCCCAAAGCAACAAGGCCAAGTGACCTTGACTGAAAACTCTGATATCATGAGCTGGAATAAACCTTTGCTCCTTAAAAGTTGATTTGCTCAACTATTTTGTCAGAGTAACGGGAAGATGACTAATACACTTTGGTTGCAAGACTCAGTGGTAAATGCTCCGAAGGAGGCAAAGATGGCTGCGATTTGGTTCCCACACTCAGAAAGATCATGGTTTTGTGGAGGAGATCAGACACTTACATGAAGTGTTTTGTGTTAGAAGAAAGGAACGAAGAAAGGTGTTGAAAAGTTTAAAGAGGTAGAGAGAGGTTACTTTTAGTTCAGTGAAATCTGTGGAAGCTCTTTAGAGGAGACAATATTTGAGTTGGGACTTGGAAGTTGGTGAATATTTGGGCAAGTAACTTGAACAGAAACTTGAAGGCAGGAAAATGCAAAAGAGAGGAATACTTTGATTTAAACAAAGGGATCATAAAGAAGAGGATGGGAGGCAGAGACACAGAAGAGGAAACTTGACAGTCAAACTGATGGCTTGTGTTTTGAATGAGAAATAGAAAATGGATCTGGCAGAAAGTTACAGAAGGTCCTGGAGTAACTGGAGGTCCAAGGAAGGCAGAACATCACAGAGGCCATCATGGTGTCCCAAATATAAAAATGTTCTAAATTTGGACAGCAGCAGTGGAAATGGGGAGATACATTGTAAGAATAGAATCCAAATGTCTTGCCAGGCTAAATAGTACCAAAGGTCTGGAACTCAGAGCTGGTAAGCAAATCAGTTTGTTTCAGTATCTCAATGACTCCATGGATTCACCCATTTAATGAGTGTAGGTCAGATGTGAGCAAGACTTACAGGGACTCTCATGGGACTCACGTGCCCCTGGGAGGGAGGCAGACCCTGAACAAGTAATTCAGTACAGAAATGAGTGAACTGATAGCAGGAGAAAGTGACCAAGTGTCCTGGAAATGGGACCAGAGAGGATGGGAGCTACTCAAACTCAGGGAGTTTCTCAGAGGAGGTGACATTTTAGCTGAACCTTGCATGATGAGCACAGAAAGTCATCCCCAGAGGGACTTCAGCATAAGAGAGATCTTCAAAACTTTGAGTCCAAATAACATTTTAGGGAGTTATATTTGGCCTTAAGACACCAAGGTCCCACTGTGGCCCCCAAACAAGGGACAATCATGATTTAGTATCCTGTAGAATAGATGAATCACCAGTCTCTTGTGATTCACTTGTCTTCTTTGTAGTAGAGTCTCAATTTCTAATAATTAGTGTCTTCATTCTCCCCACACAGCTATGGGCCAGTCTCCCATCTCTTTTCCAAATAGCTGACCTTTGGATGGCCAAATGGATTTTAATTAGGTGTCTCTAAAAGACTAAGCTTATAGGAACAGCACCCAACTGAATCATCTCCAGAAGCTCATATGCACTGGATAAATCAAGACTAGTCCATTGACATGATATAACAAACGTATCTGGTCCATTTATTAGAGCACTAGGCAATGTTCAGAAAAAGACAGGTGAATTTTTCCATCCAAAGGGTGAGTCAACCCATCTGGTATGACAAATGCTGTTTTTGGATGGATTCCTTGCCTGAGACCATTTGCCAAAACCTTTTTCATGAATCAATAGTGAAGATAATCTAAGCTGTTCCCAATAGATTTAGTCGGGCATTGGTTCCAGGCATAAGACATCAATTTGGTTTGGTTATAAAATTTAATATTCTATAATTCACAGAGAATCCAATTCATTCACCATCTGGTTTCATAAGACCTTTGGAAAAATTCAGAGGCTTTCAGGATTAATATTTCCCATCTCCTTCCTGATCTTCCTCAAGACCTTTCCATTCCCACTAAAAGGTAATAATCTACCTGGAGCATTATCCTTTATTTCAAGAATGATAAGTTCATTCCACTTGGTTTACTTTGTAATATGTCTAAGGACTTTCTCCTTCTCTTGCTCTGAATAATAATCTCAAGTCATATTAAGTGTTCCCTGTCCCATTGTGGAGAGCTATAACTGAATATACCCATCAAGTTACAACCTAATTAATCTTCTTAAAACACCAGTTTATCCTTTCCTAACCCAGAGGGTTTAACCAAACACCTTCCCCTACACCATCTCAATTTGTTCTCATACTGACCTGGGAACATCCCTGTGCAATAGGAAAATCATGCATGTCGATCCCTATTTTATAGATGAAGCTAGTAAATCCCTGAAAGGTGACTTTGTCAAGATCTGGGACCCAACTTCTGCCTTCCATATACATCTTGCTCAAAATATTTAATAGCCCCCACCCCCACTGCAGAATACTGTGGTGTCCTTTAACCTTGGCGTCAAGCCTCTCTAACTTCCCACCTGTTACCAACCAGTCCCATTTTCTCTGCACACAGTATGCCAATCACTAAAATGATGAGTTTTTGCAAAAGAGAAAGAACTTAATCATGAGGCAGCCAAGTGTGTGGAGACGGGAGAACCAGCTCCAAATCCACAACCCAAAGGATGAGATAAAGAATCAGGGTGGGGCTGGAGATATAGCTCAGTTGGTAGAGTACTTGCCTCAGATGTACAAGGCCCTGGGTTCAATCCCCAGCACCACAAAAAAAAAAAAGTCATCACCTAAAGAATCAGGGTGGTCTGAGGTGTGGGGAAAGGTGATTTGTAGTAAGGAAAAATGAAATGCTCTGTGATCTCCACATGTGTAATAGAACTTCATGGCTCTTCATAGGACATGAATTCAGAAAATGGCGGCATTACAGTGCTCTGAGGGTGGAGTTTGGGCTGCTGGCATTAAAAGTCACCCACTGAACACTTGTATAAAACCAAGTGGAGGGTCTTATACCCCAAAGCTCTTGAAAAAAAAAACTGAGGCGACTGTTACCACCATGACTCACACATCAGAGGTGCTGTCAATGGCAAAACCAATGGGAGTGTACTCCTTAGCTGTGTCACCTCTAAAACTGGTCATCAAAGCAAGTAACTAATAGCAAGTGAAGCTAGAGGATTTGTTCAGGGTTTCTCTGGGTTTCACACCTTCTCTTCTCTTATCAGCTATTTGTTCCAATTGAGTTGGTGTTTCTCATATTCTCTGAGTCATTTCTCCCCCCAGGGATCTTAACTGGCCTCCTTGGATCTTTTTAGGAGCTTGTGGGTAGGCTTCAGGAAGACTGAGTACCCCACAGGGATGCTCGTGGAATTCTATCTGTATGTGTTCATGTGTGTTTGGGGAACAAATCCAGTTTTCATTAGATCCTCAAAGAAGTATGACATTCCCCCTCATCAAATAAAAGGTTAAAAATCGACTTTGTACATTGTTTTCCTTGCCCTGATTGTCCTTCCTATTCCTCTTGACCTATCTAATGCTGTGCTTCTTTATTTCTCTTCAGAACTTAGAGCCAACTACTGACATTGGGGCTTTGCAAATTTCCCTCTCTAGAATAGTTTAATTGTTCTCTTCTTTCCAAATATTAATTCAAAAAGGCAGAAGCCAGAGTATTCCTAGGATGGCCTTTATATATGCAAATAATATGGGATGACTTATCTCAATTGATAGCACGATTTTATGTAAACCTCAATCACTCCCCTCAGAGTTGACTCACATCCTCCCATTAGCACAGAGGTCCTGTGTGATAGAGTGCATGAAGAGCTGAGTAGATATGTTTAACCACTTTGGTGCAGATAGGTGTCAACTATGAAAAGGAAACCACATTCTCATCTGCAAAAATTGTGTAATGATTTTCCAGATAGAAAAAAAAGTATAAAAAAATTCAACTATTCTCCAGATGCCAAAATAGGTTGACCCCAGTACTTTTGAGGACCAAGAGCAGATGAAGTTTTTAAGAACAGATTTGCTTTGGGCAGCATAGTGAGGTTAGCTCAAGAGCAGTGAGGTGGGTTGAAGGCGGGAGTGGGCTCTGGTGGAGGCTGGTGGAGATGTTAGCTGTTGGTCACTAGTTTTGACCTTGGCATCTTTCCAGCCTTCCAGCCTCAATGCATCCCTTGATGCTTTCTCTTTTTGCATGGCATGCATTGCACCCCCATCAGGAATCTGCTATAGTTCCAGTGGTTTCACTGTGTTCTCCTCTCCTTCTGCCCTACTGATTACCTGACTTTCCAACAGACAATACCTATCTTAACATCTTTCACACAGATGTGTTGATACGGCACCCAGCACAGCTGGGAGGTGGAATCAACCTTTCCCACCTCCACAGGTTACTCCTCAATCATGAAATACCCCATCGTCTAGCTCTACTCCACTCTCTGTCTTTTCTTGCCAGCTGTGCTATGGGTACACTCATTGGAAACAGGCACTGTCATGGATTGAATGGTGGCTTCCAAAAAAGCATGTCTACTTCCCAATCCGTGGACCCTGTGAACAAGATGACCTTGTTTGGAAAAGGGACCTTTGCAGATGTAATCAAAGTAAGGATCTTGAGAACAACATCTTGGATTATCTAGGTGGGTCCTAAATCCAATGACGACTGTCCTTACATGAGACAGGCAGAGGGAAATTGGAGAGACCAAAAAGGAAGAAGTAATGTGATAAGAGTCAGGGGTTGGAATGATGGGACCACAAGCCAAAGAACACCTGGTGTTGCCACGTGTTCAGAGGCAAGGAGTGGAATCTCGCTCAGAACCCCCTGTAGAAGTGCAGCCTTTGATGCTTTAATTTCAGACTTCTGGCCTCTAGAACTGGGAGATAATAAATACGTTATTTTAAGCCATTTGGTTTGTGACAATTAGTTACAGCAGCCATATAAACTAATACAGCTACCAAATTTCATCATGATGCATAAATAATAAGTAGCTACATAAATAAATATTTCTCAGGAGCTTATAAAGTGCCAGGTAATAAGTCCTTTGCCTGGATTAGCCATGTGATGGGCTAAAAAACACTATAGAGTAGTTACTGTCATATCATCCTATTGTAATGACATGAAGGCCCTCAAGGGTAAGTACCATGCCCATCCATGTCACACAGGTAAGTGTGAAAGGCAAGGTGAGACTCCAGCCCAGGTCTCCTATGGGACTACAACCTGTGTGCATAACCAGCAGGTGACACTGCCCTTAGTCGGTGCCCTCAAGTCCATCTGGGAGCTGGTTGTGGTGGCGCATGCCTGTAATCCACGCGACTTGGGAGGCTGAGTCAGGAGGATCGCGAGTTCAAAGCCAGCCTCAGCAACTCAGCAAGGCCCTAAGCAACTCAGTGAGACCCTGTCTCTAAATAAAATACAAAATAGGGCTGGGGATGTGGCTCAGTGGCCAAGTGTCCCTGAGTTCAATCCCTGGTTCCAAAAAAAAAAAAAAAAAAGTCCATCTGGGCATACAGTACCACCAGCCCCACAAAGCCTTTGCCTCTCACTCTCCAATTCACATCCTACATCCTCTTAAACCGCCATACCCAAACTTGCTCTGCACTGAAGTGGCCAGCTCTAGCTCTTCCCTTTTTACTTATCTCACACATTCCCATCCACTCTCTGTAACCCTGATTCCTAGACCAGCAGCCCTCAGACTGAGCTACACGGACCCTTGGGGATGTGCAGAGACTTTCCAGTAGATCAATGGGCATTAGTGGTTCTAAGAAAGCCATATTTTAGATCCTGGACTTGGATTCCTGAATGTAAATTGTACCATTTGCTTACCATTGCCACAAAAATGCCATCGATCAAACAATCCCCAAATGTCATAGTTTTACAATAACAATGGCATAATTTTCGTGGTAACCGAGGGTCAGGTGGAGTTACTCATTAGGCTGCAGATCTGTGGTTGGCTGGGCCAGGACAGGTTCCGCAGCATGTGATCAGGGCCCTGTACTCAGAAGGATGCTTGGCTTGCAATGCTCTGAGGTGACCAGAACATTTTGTATTCTCTAAATAAAGTCCAACCGTCCAATTAGGCCCCTACCAGAGGCTTACAGCCTCAACTTATGCATGGTCCTGCTTCCCTAATCCCTAGGATAGGTTCTGTGGCATCTCCTTGGGTTCTTGTGTCCCTGACCTTTGGCTTTTTGTGCCCTCTGTTCTTTGGCAGGGATGGGGGTTTAGACACAGGCAGAGGGAGTGTTAGTGTTGGGTACCCATCTACTCTGTATATCTTGGGATGGACCAAGGTGGTAGTGGCCACTCCTGACCCAGAAAGGCAATGCCATGGTACATTTGGTGGGCATTTGGTGAGCACTTCTGTTCATCTAAAATCGCAGGACTGCACTCATCCCAGCATGGGAGCTGCAACATCTTGGAAGTCTACCATCCACCATGGATTAGGTGGTGGGCTGTGGGAAGGGGAAATGGACTTCTCTGCCTCCAGCCAATGTCCCTCATTTTGTTTGCAGTGGGCCCCTGCAATCATGTAATAATCTCTGGCTGGCACAGCTCCAGTCTGTGTCTTTTTCGGTTATTATCCTTTCAAGTATACGTGACAGTAGAGTGTATTTTGATACATTATACATACATGGAGTAAAATTTATTCTAATTAGGATTCCATTCTTGAGGTTGTATATGATGTGGAGTTTTACCAGTTATGTATTCATATATGAACACAGGAAAGTTATGTCTGATTCATTCAACTGTCTTTCCTATTCCCATTCTCCCTCCCTTCTCTTTATTCCCCTTGTCTAATCCAATGAACTTATATACCTGCCCCCAGCACTTATTGTATGTTATTATCCACCCATCAGAGAGAACATTCAGCCTTTGGTTTTTTGGGCTTGGCTTATTTCACTTAGCATGATAGTCTCCAACTCCAACTCCATCCATTTACCAGCAAATGCCATAATTTCATTCTTCTTTATGGCTGAGTAATATTCCAGTGTGTGTGTGTGTGTGTGTGTGTGTGTGTGTGTGTATCACATTTTCTTTATTCATTCATCTGTTGAAGGCACCTAGGTTGGTTCCATAGCTTAGCTATTGAGAATCGAGCTGCTATAAATATTGATGTGGTTGTGTCATTGTAGTATGCTAATTTTAAGTCCTGAGGGTATAAATCAAGGAGTGGGATAACTGGGTCAAATGATGGCTCCATTCCAAATTTTCTGAGGAATCTTCATACTGCTTTCCAGAGTGATTGCACCAATTTGCAGTCCCACCAGCAATGTATGAGTGTACTTTTCCCCCACATTCTCACCAACATTTATTGTTACTTGTATTCTTGATAATTACCATTCTGACTAGAGTGAGATGGAATCTCTGTAACTTCAATTTGCATTTCTCTAATTGCTAGGGATGTTGGACATTTTTTCATATATTTGTTGACTGACCATATTTCTTCTGTGAAATGCCTGTTCAGTTCCTTTGCCCATTTATTGATTGGGTTATTTGTTTTTTGTAGTTTGGGTTTTGTTCAGGGTGAGGCATTAAAATTTTGAGTTATTTGTATATCCTAGAGATTAATGATCTAAGACGGAGGTGGCAACGATTTCTCTCATTCTATGGGCTCTTTCTTCATGTTCTTGATTGAATCCTTTGCTGTGAAGAAGCTGTTCAGTTTGATCCCATTTATTGATCCTTCATTTTACTTTTTGCACTTTAGGAGTCTTGTTGAGGAAGTTGGTTCCTAAGTTTACAAGATGATTTGGGTCTCCTTTTTCTTCTAGTAGGCACAGGGTCTCTGGCCTAATGGCTAGATCCTTGATCCACGTTGAATTGAGTTTTTTGCAAGATGAGGGATAGGGGTTAAATTTCATTCTACAACATATGGATTTCCAGTTTTTCCAGCACCATTTGTTGAAGAGGCTACTTTTCTCCAATGTATGTTTATGGTGTCTTTGTCTAGTATGAGATAACTGTATTTATGTGGGTTTGGCTCTGTGTCTTCTATTCTGTTCCATTGGTCTTCATGACTGTTTTTGTGCTGATACCATGCTGTTTTTGTTACCATAGCTCTATAGTATAGTTTAAGTCCTGTATTGTGATTCCTCCTGCTTCACTTGTCTCACCACCAATTGCTTTGGCTATTCTGGGTCTCATATTTTTCCAAACGAATTTCATGACTGCTTTTTCTATTCCGATGAAGAATGTCATTGGAACCTTAATAGGAATTGCATTAAATCTGTATAGCACTTTTGGGAGTATGGCCAATTTGGCAATATTAATTCTGTCTATCCAAGAACATGGGAGATCTTTCCATCTTCTAAGGTCTTCTTCCAATTTCTTAATGTTTTGTAGTTTTCATTGTAGAGGTCTTTCACCTGTTTTGTTAGATTGATTCCCAAGTATTTTATTGTTTTCTGAAGCTGTCGTGAATGAGATAGTTTTCCTAATTTCTCTTTCAGTTGATTCATTATTGATATATAGGAACTCAGTTAATTTATGGGTGTTAATTTTATATCCTGCTACTTTGATCAATTTGTTTATGAATTCTAGAAATTTTCTGGTGGAGTTTTTTGGGCCTCCTAAATATAGAATCATGTTGTCAGCAAATAGGGATAATCTGAGCTCTGTTTTTCCTATTCATAACCCTTTAATTTCTTTCTTTTGTCTAATTGCTCTGGCTAGGGTTTAAAGAACTATGTTGAACAGAAAGGGTGAAAGGGGACATCCCTGTATTGTTCCCGTTTTTAGAGGGAACACTCAATTTTTGTCCATTTACAATGACATTGGCCTTGGTTTTAGCATATATAGCATTTAATGTTGAGGTATGTTCCTACTATCCCTAGTTTTTCTAGGTTTTGAGCATGAATGGATCCCAAAGTTTGTCAAATGCTTTTTCTACACTTATTGAGATAATCATGTGATTCTTTTTTTTAAGTCTATTGATCTGATGATCTGTCTGTTGAACCATCCTTGCATACCTGGGATGAATCCTCCTTGATTGTGATGTGCTATCATTTTCATATATTTTTGCATATGATTTGCCAGTATTTTATTAAAAATTTTTGCATCTGTGTTCATCAGGGATGTTGGTCTAAAGTTTTCTTTCTTTCATATGTCTTTGTCATAAAATGAGTTTGGAAGGATTCTTTCCTTTTCTCTTTTATGGAATAATTTGAGGAATATTGGTGTTAATTCTTCTTTGAAGTTCTGATAGAACTCAGCCAAGAATCTGTCTGGTCCTGGGCTTTTCTTGTTTGGTAGGCTTTTGATGGAATCTTCAGTTTCATTGCTGGAAATTGATCTATTTAAATTTTCTAAATCTGCCTGTTTTAATTTGGGTAGATCATATGTCTAGAAATTTGTTGTTGTTTTCATGATTTTCTATTTTATTGGAGTAAAGATTTTTTAAATAGTTTCTGATTATCATATGTATTTCAGTAGTATCCTTGGTGATATTTCCTTCTTCATCACAAATTTTAGTAATATGAATCCCCCCACTCAGCTTGGTTAAGCATTTATCAATTTTATTTATTTTTCCAAAGAACCAACTTTTTCTATTGTTGATTTTTTGAATTTTTTTGTTTCAATTTCATTGATTTTGGTTCTGCTTTTAATTGTTTCCTATCTTCTACTGCTTTTGGTGTTGATTCATCCTTCTTTTTCCAGGGCTTTCAGATGTAAGGTTAGGTCATTTATTCATTGACTTTCTATTCTTTTAATAAATGAACTCAGTGCTACAAACTTCGCTTTTAACACTGCCTCATGGTGTCCCATAGATTTTGATATGTTGTGTCACTCTTCTTGTTTACCTCTAAGTATTTTTTATTTCATCTCTGATTTCTTCAGCTATCCATTGATCATTCAGTAGCATATTATTTAGTCTCCAGGTTTTAGAGTAGCTTCAATTTTTTATTTTATTGTTGATTTTTAATTTCATTCCATTATAACCTGATAGAATGCAAGGTATTTCTCTATTTTTTGTATTTGCTAAGAGTTGTTTTGTGGCCTAAGATATGGTCTATTTTATAGAAGGATGTGTGTGTTGCTGAGAAGAAAGTGAATTCAGTCATTGATGGATAAAATATTTTATATATGCCCGTTAAGTCTAAATTATTAATTGTATTTTTAGTTCTATAGCTTCTTTATTTAGTTTTTGTTTGGAGGATCTATCCATTAGTGAGAGGTGTGTTAAAATCACCCAGTATTATTATGTTGTGGTCTATTTGATTCTTGAAATTGAGAAGGGTTTGTTTGATGAATGTAGATGCTCCATTTTGGGGGGCATAAATACTTATGATTGTTATGTCTTATTGATGTATACTTCCTTTAAGCAGTATGAAATGGCTTTCTTTGTCCCTTTTGATTAATGCTGGCTTGAAGTCTACTTTATCTGATATGAGGATAGAAACCCCTGCTTGTTTATGAGTTCCATGTGAGTGATATGTTTTTCCCATCCTTTTACCTTCAGTCTGTGGATGTCTTTGCCTATGAGGTGAGTCTTTTCAAGATAGCATGTTGTTGGGTCTTGGTTTTAATCCAATCTACCAGTCTATGTCTTTTAATGGATTAGTTTAGGCCATTTACATTAAATGCTATTATCAAGATATGATTTTTATTCCCTGACATTTTGAGTTATTTCTGGTTTTTTAAATTTGAATTAGTTTCTCCTTTGTTTGACTATTTTTCTAGTGTTGCTCCTCCCTTTGCTGGATTTCACTTTTATTTTTCATTTCTTCTTCAGGAAACACCTAATTGTGTTTTTTGGTGCAGGCTTTCTGATTGTGAATTCTTTTAACTTTTTTTTATCATGGAAGGTTTTTATTTCATCTTCAAATCTGAAGTTTAGTTTTGCTGGATATAGGATATTTGATTGGCGTTCATTTTCTTTCAGAACTTAATACATGTTACTCCAGGACCTCCTGGTGTTGAGGGTCTGGGTTGAGAACTGAGCTGAGATCTGAATTGGTTTTCCCCATATGTGATTTGATTTTTTTCTCTTGAAACCTTTAAAACTCTTATTCTATATGTAAGTCATTCTCATTATAATGGGCTTTGGTGTGAGTCTGCTATAATTTTGAACATTTGGAATCCTGTAAGCCTCATGTAGATGACTTTCCATTTCACTCCTTAGATTTGGGAAATTTTCTGATAGTATGTCATTGAAAAGATTGTGCATTTCTTTGGTTTATATCTCCAAGCCTTCATCTATTCCAATAAATCTTAAGTTTGGTCTTTTCATGTTATCCCATATTGCTTGAAAGTTCTGTTCATGGTCTCTGAACATCTTTCTCCATGGTCAACTTTGTTTTCAAGATTATATATTTCTGTCATCATTGCTTGAGGTTCTGTCTTCCAAGTGGTCTAATCTGTTGGTGATGTTTTACAATGAATTTTTAATTTGGGTTATTGATTCCTTCATTTTGAGGATTTCCAACTGATTTTCTTCAGGATCTCTGTCTCCTTCCTGAAGTGATTTTTCACTTCTTGTATTTTCTCTGACTTCATTTCTTATGTCATCTTTTACCTCATAGATCAGATTAACCATGAACTTTCTGAATTCCATCTCTCTGACATTCCCTCTACTGTGATGTCAATGTAGTCCATTGTTCAGGTATTCCATGTTGTTTGGGATGGTTTCTTCTCTTGCTTTTGCATATTGTTTGTATGTCTACTCATCTATCTGGATGAGTCTGAAACTGTAGAGTTTATACCTTACAAGTTCATAGTGTCCCTCTATGTTACTAGTACCTCACAGATTGGCAGGGGAGCTCAATGATAGCAACAATCTATGCAAACAATATATTTCAGTAGACTATGTATTTAGTTCCCATTTTGATATGTACAGCATTGATAGATAAAATATGCAGAAATAGTAAGATCAGCAATTTACATGAGTAAAAACAGTAAATAATCATAAATCATATCTGGCTTAAAATCAAACAGTAGATATTGTCTATGATTTCCACCGTTTTAATTATTGCTGTGATTGGTGGTAGGGGCAGACATTCTATACATCAGTTAGTATTAAAAGGTATTAAGGATAGAATTGAGAATGAGGAACATAGACGAGATAGGAGGTAGAAAAGTGTTTGCAATTTCAAAGGGTGAACAGGGCAGAGCAGTGGTAGCTTAGGATATGTTATTAATAAGAAAGGGGAAGAAAAGATAGAAGAATATAAAGGAGGAGAGAATGGAATTTGGCTGTCAGCAATAGAAAAAACAAGGAGACAAGGAAGAGAGAGTAGTGTCAAAGACTTACAAAACAAAATTGAAATATGCTAATCAAAACCCTAACCCTCAAAATACAGAGCATGGGAAAATAACACCTTAAAAAAAAATCTTGGTGAAATGTTAGGAAATTAAGGAGTCGTTTCCACTCTGGTGGACAAAATAGTCAGCTTATGTCTTCACTGTCTGTACCCCACTGATTTTCTTTGCATTTCTTCTTGAGGTGTGAACTAAGCATGGGAGTATGGGCCCTGGGTTGTTGTGTCCTTCCTTTTTATTGTGTTGCTCACCAAGTTGAAGGTTGGAATTTCAGACTTCCCAGTTTCCCTTTTGGGGAGTTTACCATGGACAAGCTGGGCTACAGGGCCACTGGCTGGGCAGGTGGGCCTGGCAGTAAATTGGCATGTTGGGCAAAGTGGCTGACTGGGCCAGGTAGTGTAGTGGCTTTTCAGGCTGGCCTAGCCAACCTGGGATGGGCAGGCCAGGCAGCAAAGTGGTGGGTCAGGTAGGCTGGGCAGTAGCTCAGTGGCAAAGTGGCTGGTTATGTCTGGCAGGCCTAGATGGCCTGGGCCAGGCAGATCAGCACCAGGTGATGGAATGTACGGTCCAGCAGTGAAGCTGTGGGCTGGGCTACGCAGGGCTGGTGGCAAAGTGTCAGCCTGGCAGGCTTTGGTATGGAATGGTGGAGCAGTGGGCTGGGTCAGGGGTGGGAGGGTAAGGGACTGGAGGCTGTGGAGCGGGGGTACACCAGTGGGTACCAGACTGGTGCCAGATCTGGTGGGTGTCAGGGACTGGGAGACCAGTGGGTGCTGGACTGGGAGGTTGCCTGGATTGGTTGTCCAGGTAAGTTGAGAGCCAGTTGTCCTCACACCCACCCTTCCAACTTCCTGACCCACTCTAGCTGTGAGCTGCAGGACTCACAGGGTTGGAGAGACCTGGGTTCTCTCTAGCCTCTCCACTGAGTTCCCCCTGTGGTGAAATGCCCTCAGTTTCTGATTTACCATGGGTTTGTAAGGCTCAGTTAAGTCTTTGCTGGGCTCAGATAGGTTTGCATGAACCTAGCTTCAGACTCACAGATCTGGGGTTTCCAGTTCCTGTTGGCTCCAGGGTGCTATAGTCCCAAGATGGCAGCTGAATTGGCTCTCCACACAGTTGATTGATAAATTCAGGGTGAATTTTCTTCCTAGTCACCACCTCCCAATGCCTCTACCACCCCTGATGCTGTTCTTTTACAACATCAGCTCCTAGTTCACTGGTGACCTTGACCTGTCCTCATTTTGGTAATGTCATGATCCCAGTCCTCAGATGATTGACTTCTGTAGCAATCTTTTCCTCCTTCTCTCTCAAGATCACACCTTATATCTTGTTTTCACTAATAATTAGGCCATGCCTGAAATCCTGTTTTCGAATACAGTTGGTCCTTCATATCTGCAGGTTCCACATCCACAGGTTCAACATGTTGCAATGGACGGGTGCTGTGTATTCAGACCACTGATGGCTGCATTTGTACTGAACACGCACAGACTTTTTTCCTTGTCATTATTCCCTTAACAATATGCTATAATAACTATCTACATAGTATTTACATTGTATTAGGCATCATAAGTAATCCATAGATGATTTAAATTATATAGGAAGATGTGCTAGGTTCTCTGCAAAGACTACATAATTTTTGTAAGGACTTGAGCATTCATGATGCTCAGGAACCAACAATGAAAACCCTGGGATCCTCAGGGATAGTTGCATCCTGTAATCTCACTGCCACCTCTTGTCCTTCAAGCATATTGGTTGCACAATTTTCACTTCATCGAGACTGCAGTCTCTGAGTCATGAAGGTTTTCAATATCTATCACATGATTAAAAGCAGCAATTTGCAATACTCTCAGCTCCCTTGTCTCTTGTGCCCTCCAGATTCACCAGGATAGATTCGAGCCTGGTTGAATCTATGTTTGTCTAATTCCTTCTGAGCCACTGAACATTATTCAAAAAAAAATCACACAATCTGGCTAACTAGTTGGACACATTAAAGACCATAAATATTAAAAGGCATACACGCACTCCCCAGCAATCCTCCTACCTCAGCAAGACTTTCATGCTCTCCTCAAATCTATTTTTCTCTCTGCTTTCAGCTGATGGACTTACCCCATCCTTACAAGAAAGATAAAAGCAATCTATATGTTGATAACTCCCTATTTAAATCCCCAACCCTGACTACTCCCCTGAGCTCCAGATTTGTGAATCTAACTACAGATCTCACATCTCCACTGGGATGTCTTAGCCTATCCAAACAACACCGATAATTTCTTCATAAGATATTGCTTCTCCTCCAGTTTTCCAAATCTCAAAAAATGGTTCTCCTTTCTAGTCAGTTGCTTATTAAAATGTCCAGAGTTTTCCATGAAGGCCCATGCTAGATGCCACCCAGTTATCCATCCTCCTTTTCTTCCTTACTAACAGAACCTGAGTTCAGGGGATCTTGTGACCAGCCAAAATACCTCCACACTGCATTTATAGGGAACAGTGGTCACGTGACCCCCCATCTGGCAAATAAGATACACTTAGAAGATCCTGGGGATGCTTTCCATGGAAGTTCTTAGAGGGTAAGATTGCCTTCACCATCCCACCTTTCTCTTTCTGATCAAAATATGAACAGGATATCTGGAGGTTCATTCACCATCTCATGAGCAGAACAGAAGCCACACGACCAGGATGGAAGAGCAGAAGGGGTGCAGGGCCCTGGTGACATCCTACTCACTGCCTGTCTCTTCTTGGTCCTTTTGTAAAACTAAACCCCTATTTGCTTAAGATGCTGCAATTTGGCTTCTGTGATATGCAGCTACCTCCAGTGTTCATGGACACACCTGTGAGACTAATAAAGAAACAAGTTCTGAAGTTCTTGCTGCAGAACTATCAAAGGGAGCTGAGGGTTTTGGCTGATTTTCATTCTGGTTGGTTTAGCCAAAAAGTCAACATCCAGAGGCAAGTGAGTTCCTAAATATATGTTTTCTCTCTTTTTTTTTTTCTTTTTTTTTTTTATACTCAGGACACCAAGTTCTCTTGCTTTGGTTTTGAGTTGCCACAAAAATATCTGTTTTTCTTTTCTCACGACTTCTCCTTGGATACATTTGGAAACTGGCATTTAAGATTCTCACGTTTATTTCTGTGGGATTTTTTTCCCCATGTAAACTCTTCCATGTACATACAGACCAGGGCATTCCTAAGTTCAACTGATATCTTTTAACAAATACTTATATGGTGCTTACTATGATCCAAAACACAGTGTGAATGAGTTTTACAACCCACTTGATTCACCCCATGAGAAGGGTACCATCTTTATCTCCATTATTCAGATGATGAAAATGAAAAGTAGAGAGGTTAACTGACTTTTTTCAGTGTCACACTTTAGTAAATGGCAGAACTGGAGTTAAAACCCAGGCGATCAGACTTCAGAGTCACCCATGCGAAAGGGGACAACTAAGCCAAAACGAATGAAAACATAGAAACAACAAATATTCTTGAAGAACAAGAGCCCTCTCTAGGTTGCAAAGAAATAAAGGAGCTAATAATCTGTGTCAAAGAGCTCACAGTAGATCAAAGAGGCTAGAGATATCTAAGTGACTTCAGAACACAAAGAGGCACAAGACAAGGTCTGACCAAGTCCTGGTAAAGGATATCATCATGAAATTTCCCAGAAAGTAACCACATGTCTCTGACTAGGGTGAGATGGGCCAGGACAAGCACTTTTGCACAGCAAACTCTGACGTTCATCTCAGCTTCATTGGTTTTAGCCAACTCGCTTCCGCTCTGGGATTCGAACTTCAGCATCCCCAGAGCGATGGGCCTGAACTCTACTCGGTTACCTCCGGCCTGACAGTTGGTGAGTCTGACATGGTGTTTTTATTACTGAGCTTCACTTTCCTCAGCCTGTTAGCCTCAAGCCAGTGCGTCTGTGCTTCCTGTTGGCTCTAATGCAATTTTTTTCTTACTGGAAACCTCTTTCCATGTCAAGAAACATAACACAAATGTATTGTTTTCAATGCCTGCATAATAATATATGGCATATGCCCTACTTTATTCAATCAATCCTGTTTTATTCATGTTATGTTGTTTCCAAATTTGCTGCCATGAACATTTTTGTACCCATATCATTATGTCTGGTCCAATTACTTCTGAAGAAAAAATTCCCAGAAATGAATTTTTTAGGTCAGAAAGAAAGAGCAATTTGAAAGACTGTTGGTACATATTGCCAAATTTTTTCCAGAAAAGTTTATTTTTACTTACACCTGAACATTTAAGAGTCCCTTTTCTCTATTACTCAATCAACCTTGAGTATTATCCAAAAAGAAGGAAAAGAAGAGTTAGTGGAAGAGGAGAGAAAGGAGAATGATGTTTGCTATTTTACTCACAAATAGTTTTATCAATTCTATTTGCATATCCTTGATTATTAGTGGTATTATCAATTTTTAATAAATTTATAGGCCAGACATAGTTCTTCATGAGTTGTCTATTTGTGGCCTTATGTCACATTTGGTTGGTATCATTTATGGTTTTCTTATTGATTTAGCAATCAATATACTTTTGAATTTTATATTTTATAGCTTTTTCTAGCTATTTTAAAGCTACAAACCCAATATTTATTACATATACTGCAAATATTTGCTCCATTTTACTATTTGCTTTTTAACAATATGGATCCTTAGTTGAACCAAATTTGTCTACAGTTTTCCTGTTAAATTCCAGATAGTATCGTAGATTTTGTGATCTTTATAGTCTCTGCTATGGTAGTATGAAAGAAGCCATAGACAATACATATATAAACGAGCATGGTTATGTTCCAATAAAAGTTTATTTGGAAAACAAGTGGTGGGCCAGATATAGCCTATAGGTCTTGATTTGCTAACCCTGACCAAGAGTAACACATATATCTGTTCAGTTTTCCACCTAAGGTTCTGGAGCTAAACGCTTCTAATTTCAGCAATAACTCATCTCAATCTAGACCAGTTCCTTGGGTATGTCCACAAAGAGGGTGACATATAGGCTGCAATCCCTCAAATATCTTTTCTTCCAGAAACAGTCCACTATCTCCATGCCATTTAATCAGGGCTGCTTTGTGTAGAGAACTAAAGTTGCCTCGGTTCTAGGAATTCCCTTCTGTAGGTCTCTTTGTGAAATATTTTGGAAAAGTTTATTTCCTTTATTTCCAAAGAAAAATTTTGACTTTATCTGAAATATTCAGTTCCCATACATCCATTCTGTCACCTAATCTCATGTGGCATTTGCCAGCATCTCATAGGTTGGGTTTGTGAGGTGGCTCTTCTGTATATTTTCTCTTTGGTGCTTGACTTGTAATAACAACAGTTGTCAACAAGCTAAATAGGAGGACTTGGTACTGCCTATGATCTGAACCAATAGATTTTTCCCTTGTATATTTAGATAAGGGGTGGGGGGAGAGAGTGCTATATTTTCCTGCTCAATTATACATTTCATTTCATGTTATAAAAGTACTTTAATAGAACAGATAGATGTGAGTATTCAGAAGCACTAAAATCACCAAACCTAACCTGATAACACTCCTGTGAAATTATTCTTTGAAGAAGGTAAAGCACTAAAGTAATGATATCAGAGATATAATTAATGTTTTTGAGCATTCAGTATATGTCAAAACTCTGCTAACTGTCAAGCATTCACTTTTAACCCTTACAGTCCTGCAAAACGTGTACCAGGATCACCCCATTGCATAGACAAAGAGATATAATTGTCCTTTTTTATCTGTGGGGGATTAGTTCCAGGACCCCAGCCCAGGATACCAAAATCCACAATGCTCAAGCCCCTTACATAAATTGGTGAAATACTAACATACAACCTACGCAATCTTCCTGTGTACTTTATATCATCTCTAGATGACTCGTATTACCTAACACAATGCAAAGCTATGTCAGTAGTTGTTCTACTGTGTTGTTCAGTGAACACTGACAAGGGAAAATCTTCATGTTCAGTATAGATGCATCATTAGTACAACTACATTTTAGTCCCAGGTTTGTTGAATCCATGGGTGCAGAACCAAGAGAAGCAGAGGGCAGATGGTGTAAATTTCTTGCCTTAGTAATGACAGACTCTGAACTTAAAACCCTGTGTGTTTAAAGTCATGATCCATGCTATTTGTCTTTCTCAATAATTGTGAATCATAATTCTTAGAAATAGCTCCCTGCTCCCCTTTCCCAATAACAGTAGTAGAGACAGTGGCAGCAGGTATCCATACAGGGTTCAGTAGGTGTCAGGCCTTCTAAGGCCTTTCCTTTTCTATTAATCCTCCTAAAATCCTGAATTGGGTAGTATGATAACTGTCCCCATTTTTCCAATGAGGAAATGGAGACACAGAGAAGTTAAGTCTATAAATGTCAGAGCCAGGAGTTGAACCCAGACTGACTGGCGGGTTCCTCTTCATAGCCACGTTTCAGTCATGGGATACTCAAAAATCACAGGAAATCATGGAGACCACTAACTGTTATCAGTCATGACTTAATTCATTTCTTGATGATTTGAAGCAGATGCTAGTATCTAAAGCAATCAATTCTTTTTTCATATTGGCCACCACCTGTGTGGCAGGGGGACCTCTGCAAATAACTTTCTTTCAGTCTTAGGACATTTTTTAACAAGCAAGGTCCAATGACTTCTTCCAAATAAAAGGTATTGTGTTGCCTTCTTAGAATTACCCATTAACTCTTCCATAACCAAGAGTTCTTAAAATTCTTCATTCCAGATGCAGATTTTTAAAGGGACACGTGATCCTAACATTTATTTAGATACATGTTACCCGAGAACCCAGTGATTTCCATGCTAGGATTATTCTGATAAGAACAAAATCATTTCCCTTTCTGATAAATCACTGAGCCACTGGCAAAGTTGTCACTTCAATTAGTCCTAATATTTGTCCCTTTGGAGGCATCAGTGATTTCTGACTCAGCTTGCTTTAGCAAGGAAATGGTCACTAACAGTGCAGGCTTATCAGTTCATAACTTTTTATAACACACCCAAAACTAATGGAACAGTTTAAAACATGGAAGGAAGAGGTTTAATCCAGCCCAGGTAGGAGCTTGCAGTCTGAGCAGGAGAGGGCTGCTTCATATGTGCTGTCTGGGCCATCACAGCCAGCATGCTCATGCAAGAAGATGCCCTGAGGACACTTGGTGACAACTTCGAGGTGTTTCCCAGGATCTTCATTACAGCTCCCTCTGCCTGTTTTATCCCTACCACTAAATAGGCATCTACCCGAGACTGAATAAACAGAGCATGTAAAATAAGAGGTCGTGTTTGATAAATGTTTGCACAAGGAGTATTAGATGGTGAGAATCTTAGCTATGACACAAACTGTCATGGTTTGGCTGGCAAAATATAATCTGTAACCTTCCTACCAAAGAGATGGGCCCCTTGGGGGCTAGTTGCTCTATTATCTCTAGTCCCACCTTCCTAGAGGTAAGAGTGTCAGAGCCTAGTTTACAGCTTACATTTCAATGAGAGCTCAGATCAATTCCAACATGTCAGGGAATCCAATAAGAACAGATGCTGAAATTTATGTGTTTATTTAAAGCTTGCTGCAAAACAATTACATGCATCTCACTTATAATCATCTACTACAGTTTATAAGTTGCTAGCCACAGCAAAATATTTTTTTCTTTTCTATTTGGAGACAGGGAAATAAATTAGGTTCTCTGCATGTTGTAGTATGTCTGACAATTCTAAGATGAGGAGCTGTGAGATCATTGTAACTAGAGGCTGCATGGTTGCTGGTTGTATGTGTTTTTCTCCACTTCAGCAGAAGGAGAGCATTAGCTAAGGTGCCCAATGCTGCAATCCGTCAACCAACAGCTATTTGCTGACATCTTCATACAAGGCTGTCTGCTAGCTAGCCAAGGGCTGCACAGAAACCCAAGATAGTACCATTTCAGGAAGCTGAATATTCATCTAAAAATAGCAGTTACACCCAGGACAGAATGTGCTGATGCTCAAAGCTTAGACAGTAGGTGTTGTTGGAGTTCAGCAAAGAGGGATGAGGGCCTGCAGGGGTGAGGAGGAAAGGCTCCCAGAGAGGATGGGATGTAATGTGAGCCTTAAGAATGAAGAGCATATGGGAGGCAAGAAGTCTGGTATACAGGAGTGAGTAAAGTTAAGGCCAGAATGAGGGAAATCAGAAGGCAGCTTCCTGTGCACCCAGCAATGATGTTCTAGGTGCTGGTCTAGAGCAACTCTGAGAGTTCCTACACCCCGGAAGGTAGGAAGGGGGACTGCAGAAGCCTCCTGTGCAGGTCTGTGATGTCCCAGCACTGAATTCCTGAAAGCAAAAGGAAAGAAGCTTTGAGAGTTTTGCAGAAGAAGTGATCAAAGCAGGCATGGAGGGGGAAATGGCTGGGTTCTAAGAGACCCCAGAGAATTCCACAGGCCTGGTGTACCAGTTGGTTCCCTCATGCCCTCCATGAGTGAACATGGAGTTCACTAAGATGCCATTCACTTCTAACACAGGTCAACATTCCATGGAATTTCCTCATTCCTCTCTCTCAGATCACCACTTTTTAATGAAAACACCAAGAAGTCCAAAGGAGAAGCAACATCAGGAATGTCTCCTTACACAAGCAAGGAACAAACTGAGTGAAACCTCAAGATCTTTTGTTCTAGTCATGCAAGGAGAAATCTCAACAGAATTGAGCTCCAACAGAATTGGGCTAAACTTTGAAGGCATACCAATAAATGAACTAGACAGACCTCAACTTTAAGGAACTCACAAACCAAGCAGAAAGACAGATAATAATGCACACATAAAAACTGAGTAATATTGGAAGATTAATGGAATACCACAACAGAGGTTCAAGGAAAGTGATATACAGCCTGAGATCTGAAGGACCAGTGAGCTTTGGCCAGGTGAGCATTAGCTCCCCCTCTAAGCCTGGGAGCCTTCTTTAGTTGCACTGACCTTTCTCAAATGGTCTGTGGGTCTCTAATTCTCCAAAGGCTGATATGGTCTGTGCAGCATGAAGTGAGTCTGGAAGTATTTTTTCTCTTCATAAGCATCTCCCAGATCCCAAGATGTAATTAAATCAGCAGGTTGTGGGTATTTGCAGATGCTACAAGGAGTCTTTTCAACACAATCTGGTTAGCAGTTAACCTGGGACAGTGTGTACTTGAAACGACCTTTGGGACATCAGATTGAGGCCTTTGCCCTCAGGCCCACGGTGTGGAACACAGTGGGGATAAAGTGAGGATAAAGCACTCATCTCACAGTCTAAGGAGGCTGCTAGAATTCCAGCCCTCACATCAAAATTTCAGGAAGCAGGAAGGAGCATGGGATAAACAAAAGGGGAATTAAGGATGCATGCCATATGTCTGTTAGGACAGGTTCCTGAGACTGATTACATGAAAATTATTCTTAAGTCTCTTAGCCAAAATTTAGTCCCTTGGCCACATCAAGCAACAAAGGAGGCTGGGATTTATAGTCTTTATTTCAGACACCTCTGTACCCAACCAAAAATTTGGGCTTTTTTATTATGGAGGAAGGTAAGAAGGGATAGTATTGGACAACCACCTTAATGGATATGTCTAATACCTTGGTTCAGGTGATGGTTTTGCAGGTGTAAGCCTATGTCTAAACTCAACAAGGTATATACATGGAATGTGTACAATTTCATCTATCAATTATAGTTCAATAAAATTAAAACAAAAACTGCATGACAGCTGCTAATCTGTGCTGTAGGTCATGGGCACCAACAAGGGGTTTCATAGCCTGGCACTTGGTAGTCTCATCCATATGTGAACTGTGAGTGGGTGAGGCCCATATTTCTCATTTCTTGACTTCTGTCTTTAAGTTCAAACACTATATGCCAACTATCTGCCCTATACCCACCCTTTGGTTATTTATAGACCTTGAACCCGGCACCTCTACAACATAAATCACTAAATCACTTCCCACATTCTCCCTTTTTTCTCCTGTATTCCTATGACTCTCCAAAAGTGATCCCAGACCGAGTTCCACTCCACAAACACCGCTGCACTCCTACTATGTGCCAGGCCCAGTTTCAAGTGCTTGGCAAACATTGTAAAATATATAATTCCAATTTCCAATGTTTTGGCTGAGAGTCCTCTTTACATACCTTGCATTCTAGGTAAACTGAGTCATCTGCTGTGTCCAGGAAGAAACTGTCCTTTATGTTTTTAAATATTTTTATGTTCTTTTGCCTATGTTGTTAGAGCAGATGTTCTCAACCAGGGTGGTTTTGCTTAGCAGGGGATGTTGAACTATGTCCAGAGATACTTTGAATTGTCACAACTGCAGGGAATCTGCTATGGTTTGGGGATGGTTTAAGCATATTCAAAGGTTCACGTGCTCGGAGCCTGGTCCTCAGTGTGGAAATGTTGAGAGGTGGTGGAATCTCTAAGAGGAGGAGCCTAGTGGAAGGTGGTTAGGTTATTGGGGGAGCTGTCTTCAGGAAGGGACTAATAATGCTGATTCACAGAATAAGTTACTTCTCACCAGGGCAGGTTAGCCTTCATGCATTTGGCCCCTTCTGCACATGCACAGAGCCAGTTCCATTTCTGTTTCTCCACCATGTTGTGATGCAGACACAGAGCCCTCACCAGGACATTGGTACCATACTCTGGAACCTCCAGAACTGTGAACTAAACTGTTTTCTTTGTAAGGTTCCCAGCTTCAGGTATTTTGTTATAGCAGCATAAAATAGACTAATACAGGGTTTTATTGGCATGTTGTGGGTAGAAGCCAGGGATGCTGCCAAACATCTCACAGTATATAGAACAGTCCTCACAACAAAGAACAGCAGGTCCCAAATGTCAATAGTGCTAAAATTGAGAAACCCTGTCTTAGAGCCAAGTCGTACCTATCTTTCAATGTCAGCTCAAATGTCACTTTCATGAAATATCTGATTCCTTCTCCCATTCTTATTTTCTCAAAGTTAACTTTTCCTCTACAGAATTCCCATTCCCACACGTGACCCTCATTGATAACACTCTTCATTTTCCAAAGCTGGGTTTATGTCAGATTCATTCGGGTCCCCTGAGGATAGCACAGACCTGAGCCCACAGGGGTGAAAAAGGCATTTGAATATCTGTTACATACGAGTGGGGAACCCCTAAGTGTCTGTCTCTTCTCCCAGACTGCAGTTCCAAAGATTGGAGCAGCCTCATAATTCTCATTTCAGAGGAGAAACTGCCAAGTCCCTGCTGGTCACACCTGGAAGAGACTCAATTTGGCATCAAGCTGCAAGAAAGACTCTGCTTCTACCAGTCTGAAAGGGAAGGGCCTGGTGAAAAGAGACTAAACAGACATCACAGGGGACATCATTATGCACCCAAAAAGGTTTCCTATAAAAATAATGGAAAGCAGGAAAAACCTTTGCTTGGATCAGAGCTGGACCACTTTTGCACATGGGTTAGGGCAACCAGCGACCTCAGCTGCCCTCAGAGTCCTAACAGTGCAAAGACCAGGAGCCAGAGTGAAGGGTCCTCAGGGTTGTCCCTGTGCTGCTCCAGATGAAGGCCTGAACACAAACATACTGCTGTAACAGGGCAGAGGAGCATTAACTCAATGTCTCTGTCCAAGTCTGAGTTGCCTGGAAAGCTGAAATGTCCTGGCAGTTCTAGAAACTGCTGAACCTAAAGAAACCAGCTCAGTTATCTTAGGTTCCCACTGAATCCAAATGTGCCAGCCTCAGCCTTCTATTCTCCAGCTGCTCAGAGCAAGGAGCACTGATTTTTAACCACCAAGCAGCTAAATTGGCAGTGAGGTCTGTGGGATTCCAGATCTGAATCTCTGAAAATGGGCACAAGGGAGCGATGGGGCTTTTGCAAAAAGATTGAAGTTGGGTAAAGAAGGAGAAAATGGCTCAGAACTGCAGTAAAAGCTGAAAACCCGAGCTTTTGAACATTTCACTGCTAGATCTAGCCCCACCTAGGAGTGTGTGTCACTCAGAAATCTTAATGCAGAATAAACCTTACAATTAATAAAACAGCATAGCTCACCCACCAAGTCAGTTCTCTGAGCCACTCCCTAATTCTTCCCATCTGCAGGCGCCATGCTCATTTCCATTCATGTGCCATGGCTGGTGGGGTGTTGGGAGAGGCTAAAGCAGGAAGAACCTGCTAACATATTTTTTTTCTTTTATGTAGGATTCTGGAGGCTTGTATACACAGGAGCACACACATTTGCACACCTACACAGATACACACTACACACACACTCAAATGTAACTGTTTATACAACTGGGAGAATTCTGGCAAGTGAGTTAGTAGTGTGTGTCTCTGCAGGAGTTGTGGAGTCTCTTCTGGACTCAGGTGGAATCCTGGGTTTCTTCTCTAAGGTTAACGCACAGTCTGACACACCAATTCTAAGCTCCAAATTCACCTGTCCCTCAGAAATACAATACCAGCCACAAATGTGACCCACACATGGAATTTTAAATTTCCTAGTAGCCACACTTTAAAACAGTAAAAAGAAATAAATACAATTAATTCCGATAAAAAGCTGCCTTTAACCCAATATATCCAGAATATTATCATTTCACATGCAATCAATATAAAAAGTATCAATGAGATAGTTTACAAAATTTTATGATACTAAGTTGTTGTGTGTTTTACTCTTAGAGAATATTTCAGTTTGAACTAGTGTATTTCAAGCTCTCAATACCTGAAATGCCAATCTACAGTGAGGACTAGAACAATCCAGTACCTTGACGAGGCACCAATTAGTGCCCAAGGCACTAACATGTCATGTACACAACAGGAGGCCAAAATAGCACCCGAAGTATAATGAGATGGGGGATTTTTCTTTCTATTTACTAAAATTTCTCTCAAGAGGAACACATACCATGTCTACTTGGGAGAGATACTTCAAAGAGTTTGCTATGCCAAAGATGAGGGTAGAATCTGGAGGTGGGAATGCTCCCATGGAGAATGTTGGGTAAGAGATTGACGACTGAACTTGAACTTCTCAGGGATTTGATGGGCACTTGAAAATAACCTTTGTTGTTTTAAAACCAAGATAGGGGACAACAGTGACTCATTTTATTATTGGAAAATCTTCAACGACTTTAATGTCAAAGAAGGCATTTGGGAAATTGTGAACCACCCACAAGAAAGAATCTCTTACCATGATGAAAATAAATTTAGAATCACGGGGATAGTCTTAATATAGAATTCTAAGTGGAGGACAAAGACAGGATTGAGTGTAATTATTCATACAAACTGATCTATATTTAATAAGTGCAAAGAAAAGAAATGTGTCAAAATATTGCCACTGCAAATAGCATTAGGGTTGATTTTTCTGGACTTTCCGGTATTTTTCTAATGAATGTGTATTACTTTGAGGACTGCAAAGGCAAAACAAAACCCAATGACTCACTTGCCAGAATTCCCCAAATTGTGAAACCCCTTAATCACGTCTGTGTGTTGGAAGTGTGTCTGTGTCGGTATGCAAATGTGTGCATGTGTGTTCACGGGAACGCGTACCTTCCCAAGCTGTCTCCTGAGCCCAGTCCTACAGATCTAGGGAAAGCAATCTCCTTCCACTCCAACATGATAATTTCCTTGAATTGTGTTAATTTGGCTGTAATAAACTTTCTGCAGCCATTCAGACCTCGTTTCTAATCCCCACATCCCCAATTACTTTTTGAGAGGCAATATCTCTCATAAACATCTCCAGCTACGTGTGGAATCATTTTCCCTCTTCACTTTATGTGTAAATAAGACAATAAATTACCTCCGATCTCCAAGTTCTCTCTCCTAAGCCTCAACCCAGCGTCAAGGAAGCAGAGGTGATTATGCAGACAAGAATCCAGCCGCTCACGTTCATGACACCTGATCACGCCAGGCCAACTGCACAGCATCTTAGAGACTCATTTTTCATAGCTTGTTTTGTATTATGGGGTTAAGTGTGAGAAAGAAAGCCGACAGTAAATTGAAAATAGAAAATTTAAGCTACTCAGAAAAAAACCTCAAGCAATGATTAAAAAATGTTCACTCATAAAATATTTTAAGACCATGTCATATCCAGCTAAGAGGCACATATTAAGAAGATGAGTTTATAAAAGAAGATCACATAAAGTGGGATAATTCTCTTTCCTGCAATATGGTAGATTGAACACCCTAACTCACTCACTCAAATAAAATAACTTGAATATTGGATAAGAAACCTCTTTTTGTAATTTATCAAGTTTATTTTTTAATATTAAGTCATGTAAAATGAAGCATTTTCCAGTCTTCAAAGTAAAATGAGACATGAGACTCTGGAAGGGCCAAAGCCAGCATCTACCTGGAGAGGTTAATCACTACCTGGAATCCTGAGCTTTGGTTTTAATGACTATACCAGGTAGAGGAGGCAGAGGGTAAATCCCAGAGTATACCCACAGGGGAGAATAAAAGCAAGATTCCCTTTAAAAAACTAGAACTCAAAAAATTTTACATTCAAAGGTGATGTGGTTGGTGCCTGCCCAAAGTTCCAGTAACTCTGGAGGCTGAAGCAAGAGGATTACAAGTTTGAGGCCAGCCTCAGCAACTTAGGGAGACCCTAAAAGGCAACTTCGTGAGACTCCGTCTCAGACTTAAAATTTTATAAAGGAGCCAGGGACGTTGTTCAATGTTAAAGTGCCCCTGGGTTCAATCCCAGTACGAAAAACAAAGCAAGACAACAAAAGAAAACAAACTTCACCCATAGTGAAGTCCACTGAGCAGAAAGAACAGTGAGGAAACCAACCATCTCAACGCTGGGGTTGCAAGAAGAAAAATTAAGATAAATCCCTAAGATTCCATAGCCATAAGTTGGACTTCAAGTGGATTGGGGTTCCTCTTATCCATATAGTCTGCAAGTCCTTGAAAGGAATACTTAATCTGAAGCAGACAGTGATGGGTAGCAATCACAAGTGACTGGCAAAAAATTCTCAAGTTCAATGGAGACCCCAAAGAATCACCATACATAGTTTCTAATAAAAATGGGCTGTTCAAAATCAAAAATAGCAAAGCACAAGAAAATTAGGCACATTCTGGTGATGATCTTGTTATCTGGGCAAACTCTCCTAATGGGGGAAAAAATGAAAAAAATCTGATTAAAAAAAAAGACGTTGGTCACAATGTGATGTCTTCAATTATTATCTACAATATAAACAATAGGTTTGCAAAAGGGTCTACAGTTTCTAATGGTGGACAAAGAGAAAATGTCAGGGGGGTTGTAGGATGTGATGTGTGTGTAGGAGGTGAGAATAAAGAGGTAGAGTGGCACAGTGAAAGAGGAATCAAAAGAAGTTGGTTGTTAGCAACAGAAAAGAGAGAGACTCCAGGGATACAGATAAGTGAGATGAAAATGTAGAGAGAGAGAGTAATAATTAATTAAAAAAGACAATGAAAAATGTAAAAATAAAAGAATATACAACAAAACTGTAATACACTATTCAGACATCCCAGTCCTAAGTAGCCTGATGCATGAGAAGCACTTGGTTTCAAAATGTTGGGGATGTGAGAGTGGGAAAAGAAAGAAAAAAAAAATCTCAAAGGAAAATTGAACAATTGTTTCTGCTAGAGTTCAGTATCTTCTCTGCTGCCCTTCTCATCCCAAGGTGGGGTTGTCTGGAGTTTGCTGGGATCTCCACCCTCAGGATGGTGAGGGTTACTAGGGTGGGAGGGTTAGTCTTGGAAACAGAACTCCTGGAGGCAGGCTACAGCAATCTCTGGTCCCTGTTGAAAGACTGCACCCCAAAATCCCCTTTGAGGTCCACTTGTGTGACCCAGGAGCATGGTCTTAGCCCCCTACATCATCTGTGGACCTCACAATTCCTGGTCTCTAATTTAGTCTCTAAACTGTATCTCTCCTGCCCCTGCCCTTTCAACTTCCCAGTCAGGAACCTCTCTCTCTGGAGGTCCTGAGGGCTGAGCCCTGGGACCTGTGTGCCTGTTGTGAAGAGCTGTTCTGTATCAGGCAGATCAGGACCAGGCCAGGAGCTGGCATTGAGAGTTGCCGGACAACCATGTAGCTGGAAGTGCTGGACTGGGTTGGTGGCCAGGGGGTGGTTGAGAAACTGGGGATTGAGAAGTCAGAGGGCCCTGCTGATTGCCAAACCAGCAGGACCAGGTTGGGGATGCCAGTTGGGGAGGGAGTTGGGGACCTAGCTGGTGTTGGGTCCCAGTAGGCACCTCCCAAGTTGGCCTTGGCAACCTAGTGGGTGCTGGGTTGGTTGGCTGGGTCGCTGGGATCAAGATACTCACACCCTCTTCCAACCTACCGACCCTTGCAAGGCCCTCTCCTGCCTCTGAAGCAAGATGGTGGCTATTAGCACACTTAGCAGGGAGGCCTCAGATATAACCAAGCCTGCAGGGACCTTGGGATGGTCTTCCAGATCCTGGCTGTTGTCCCTAGAGAGAAGTGGCCACATCCCTAGTTGATGGCAGTCGCAAACCTATAGGTACCTTGATGTTGGGCTTCCAGGCCTACCCAGTGTCCCAAGATGGAAACTGCCCCAACTAAAGATGGTGATCGCGACACCAGAGGTAACCCAAGATGGTGACGAAGGTGTCCCAAGATGGAGATGGCCACTTTCAGAGATGGGGCAGTGAGGGTGGGTCATGAGGTGTTATTGGGTGGCCTGTTTGAAGATGCAGCACTGTGGTGGGCAGTGCTGCAGCAAGTGGCTATCTCCAGGTCCTGTCCGGTGTCCTAAGGTAGAGGCTACCATGTGGATGGGACTATGGCAGCAGCAGCAGTGTTCCAAGATGGAGGCAGCCGGGCAAGTCCCATGTTGGTAGATGGGAAGCCTGTGGCCAAGATAAAGAAACAGAGATTAGATTGGTGATCACCAGTGGAGGGGGAGTGAGGGAAAAGGTAAGATAAACACTGCAAACTTGCAGTTATATTAAACCAGTAAGTCCATGCAACATGGTTCTAGGTAACAAAATTATAGTATGTACTGGAAATTTGCCAAAAGAGTAGATTCTTAACACAAAAGATAAATAAATAAATAAATAAATAAATAAGTAAATAAATAAAGGTACCTATGTGAGTAGATAGATATGTTAATTTACTTGACTAATCATCTCATTATGCACATATATTATTATACATATATATATCAAAACATCATGTTGTATACTTTAAATGTATATAATCCTAAAAAGTAAGAAAACTAAAGTTAAACTGCTCCATGCTCACTGCTATACTTTGGATCTTAAGTACCCAAAGGCCCATGTATTATAGATTTGGTCCCCAGCTTGGTGCTGCTGGGAGATGGTAGAAACTTTAGAAGGTAGAGCCTCATGGAAGGCCTTAGGGGCAAAGGAGGCATGTTCTTGAAGGGGATTGTGTGACCTCTGTCTCCTCCTCTTTCTCTCTTTTGCTTCTTAGCCAAGAGGTGAGCAGTTTTGTTCCACCGCATACCCCTGCCAATATGTGGTGCCCACCCGCAACGAAAGCCTAAAAGTAACAGGTTTGCCTGATGATGGACTGGAAACTCCCGAACAGTGAGTCACAATAAAGCCTTTCTCTTTGTAAGTTAACTATCTCAGGTTTTGTTATAGTAAGGGAAAACTGACTTAAAAAAGAAAATGTATGAAACATTGATCAATACTACAGACCTGTGGTAAGCTGTGAAACAAGTCTCAAGAAATTTAAAATGATTGTAACAATATACAGTGCTATGGTTTGCATGTGGTTTGTCCTCTGAGAGTTCATGTGTTAGAAGCTTAGTTGTCAGTGTGTCAGAGGTATCCAAGGTGGTGAGAACTTTGGGAGTTAGGAACTACTGGGAGGCCCTTAGATCACTGGGGTTGTGCCCTCAGAGGAATTAAGGTAGTTCTCATGGATACTGAGCTAGTTCTACCAGGGATTGAACTCACAGGCACTTGGCTACTGAGCCACATCCCCAGCCCTATTTTGTATTTTATTTAGAGACAGGGTCTCACTGAGTTGCTTAGCACCTCCCTTTTGCTGAGGCTGACTTCAAACTCTCAATCCTCGTGCCTCAGCCTCTCAAGCTACTGGGATTATAGGCGTGTGCCACTGCGCCCGGCTGAGAGTGAGTTATTAAGTGAGCCTGATCCCCGAGTACCTCTTTGGTCTCCTGTCTGTTGATGTGATCTCTCCTATGTAGACACAGACCCTCCTTTATGATGGCCTCTGCCACCAGACTCACCAGAAGTCAAACATATGAGGATGCTTGATCTTGGACGTTCAGCTTCCAGAACTGTTTGCTAAATAAGTCTTTTTTTTTTTAATAAGGTAAACTTTCTCAGGTATTTTTATAATAATAAAAATCAGACTAATACACAAAATATGGAATTAAATGAAAAATGGATTTTTTAAGGTATTGGAAAATTTCCAGAAACTGGACAATAATCTTCCCAGCAGTAACCACCCTCAATCTCCTATTCATCTTCTTATTTTTTGAACACGCACACATACACACTCCCACGTATTTGTTGACCATTAACTTCTGTGTCCCTGGGCGTGTCATATTCTATAAACATCTCCAGTCTCTGGCAGGTTAGGCTCCCTGGCTGCCACTCTGACCTTGTTGATGGTGATGGAAACCACACCTGGCCCCTGGGGGCTAAGCACTGACATTTGGCCTTGACTGCTTAGGACTCCACCATCCCAATTACTCTTAGCGAGCCCAGTTCTGTGGGCTTCTCTGCCATCCGCCAAACCTGCAGAAGGCTGTCACCACTGACCATGCACACCCTTCTCATGGGCCTAGACCTTCTAAGAGATACTCTTCTGGTGAACTGGTTAGCCTCACATTCCAGCATGTCCACTTCCTTAAACTTTTTAATCCTTTATTCTACCATCTTCCAGAAAAACATTTCAACCTTGCTCAGTATAAGACATTGCTATTTATAAGCTAGGGGTCACCCTAGCAGCAAGTTTGCATCATTTCCAGCCTGTATCCCAAGAGTTCACTGTAAGGTAAGAAACTGTTCTATCCAGAGTTCTGTTTCCCTCCCTTAATTGAACACCCTCAAAATCTAGTCCCACTCTGTTTGTCTGCTGGGAGGCCTTTCCTCCCTTGGACAACCCCACACATTCCTGATAGCTTATGTTGCAACTGACCCCTGGTCCTAAGCCTAGGAGGAGAAGCAGTTCCTGAGAGGGGCGACTGTTGCCTGTCAGGTTGAATTTGGGCGGCTGCAGGGGGAGGGAGCAAGGTCACCTAGCAACACACTGCACCAGAAGTGACCAATCAGAGGCAGACCTACTGACCCTGACATTCACCTTTGGCCCACCTTTTCCTGGGCAGGACCCCTGGCCCCTTCCCCTGTATAAAAACCCTGAGCAGCCAAAGCCACGTGCAATTTCTTCTGGCTCTTCCACCCCGACTTTCACCCCAGGGGGTGCTGGAGATTTTGCCCGGGACACAGACTCTAATAAATCTCAGTTCACTGCTTTTTGTCTGACTCTGGTGAATCCGCCTGGCGAGCTTACAACTTTGGCCGCCCACCGCCTGGAGCTTTCATTGTCTTTCTGTCCTGCTCTGTGGGGTGCTAGCTTGTAGTGGGAAGGGAAGATTCACTCAGGATAGGCCAGCACTATCAAATCCTTGGCTTCATGTTCAGCCTTTACTTTAACCTTGTACGAGACATGAAGGGCTTCTTTGCAATCGCTCACATTTAATTTTTCAATTATTTGTTAGCTACTCTGTTTTTATAAGTTGTCTTCATGACTGCCTCGTCAGCCTGCAAAACAAGGATTTAACTTAATTATGATCATCTGTAACAACCAGCAGTGTTGGGCAAAGGACCAGCAGACGATGATTCAAATTAGCCTTCACATCTCTGCACCCCGAGGAGCTCCAGAGCAAAGACTGTCCTTTAAAAGAGTCTTGTGTTGGGCAGAAATATCTGGACCTTTGTCCTGCCATCTCGTTCAGACTGGGAGCTGCCCCAAGAAGAGCATGTAATCAGCTACGTTCAGAAATTGGCTGCGAGGTTTCCCCAAGAAGAGCATGACCTTGGCTTGAAAACTAAGGTGGACCCTGATGGGGATGGCAACTGGAGGCTCAGAATGGTCAACTGGCCATACTCATAGCTACTGGGCACAGTGACCACATCTCCATGTCTGACATAGCCTATGGTAGGAAAATAGGAAGGTTGGAAAGTCAACATGTCTAAGCATCCATACCAAAAACTAGAAAAAGAACAACAAATTAAGCACAAATAAAATAGAAGGGAGGAAGTAAAAAGAGCAGGAAGCAATAAAATAGAAAGCAAATGAACATGAGAAAAACCAGTACAAAGTTGGTTCTTCAGAAAGATTGATAAAATTAATAACTCCATAGCAAGACTCACCAACAAAGAGAACTACAGGAAGAGATTACAAATTACTGATATCAGGATTCAACATACATTTAGAAGATAATAGTGGGCACAGTGCTGTAGCCTATAAATCCAGTAACTTGGGAGGCTGAGGCAGAAGGATTATAAGTTTAAGGCCAGCCTCAATAACTTAGTGAGGCCTCAGCAACTAAGAAAGACCCTGTCTCAAAAAGTAAAAGGATTGGGGATGTGGCTCAGTGGTTAAGTGCCCCTGGTTTTAATCCCCAGTAACAACAACAAAAAAGGCAATAAAAATATTTTAAAAAAATATTTGAACAATTTTATGCTAAAGTAGTTGACAACTTAGATCAAATGGACAAATTCCTTGAAAAACACAACTTATGAAAATATCACAACAAAACCTGAAAATTTAAATAGTCTTGTGTTTGTTAAAGTAATTGAATCCATGAGGAAAAACCTTTCCACAAGGAAAATTCTAGTCTCAGATGCATCACTGGCAAAATTCTTCCAAGAATTTAAGTAAGAACTCAGACCTATTTTATACAAACTCTTTGGGAAAATGGAGAACAGGGGAATACTCTTCAGCTTATCTATAAGGTCTTTTTTTATTATAAAGTTTTATTTTTTTATTTTGATTCATTGTACACAAGTGGATTACAGCTGTTGTTTCTCTGGTTGTACATGAAATAGAGTTACACCATTTGTGTAATCATACATGTACATAGGGTAATGATGTTTGTCTCATTCTGTTATTATTCTTACCCCCTCCCCGAACCCACCCCCCCTTTTTTCCCTATGCAATCCATCCTTCCTCCATTCTTACCTCCCTCCCATCCCGCATTATGTATCATCATCCACTTATCCGAGAGATCATTTGGCCTTTGGTTTTTTGGGATTGGCTCATCTCACTCAGCATGACCATCTCCAACTGCATCCATTTACCTGCAAATGCCGTAATTTTATTCTTCTTTATAACTGAGTAATATTCCATTGTGTATATATACCACAGTTTCTTTATCCATTCATCTATTGAAGGGAATCTAGGTTGATTCCACAATCTAGCTATTGTAAATTGAGCAGCTATGAACATTGATGTGGCTGCATCACTGTAAGTAATCTGATTTTAAGTCCTTTAGGTATAGTCCAAGGAGTGAGATAGTTGGGTCAAATGGTGGATCCATTCCAAGTTTACTAAGGAATCTCCACACTGCTTTCCAGAGTGGTTGCACTAATTTGCAACCCCACCAGCAATGTATGAGTGTACCTTTTTCCCCACATCCTCACCAACACCTATTATTGCTTGTATTCTTGATAATAGACATTCTAATTGGGGTGAGATGATATCTTAGGGTAGTTTTGATTTGCATTTCTCTTATTACTAGGAATGTTGAACATTTTTTCATATATCTTTTGATTGCTTGTAGATCTTCTGTAAAGTGTCTGCCTATTTCCTTAGCCCATTTATTGATTGGGCTATTTGTATTCTTGGTGTAAAGATTTTTGAGAACTTTGTAGATTCTGGAGATTAGTGCTCTATCTGAAGTTTGTGTGGTGAAGATTTTCTCCCACTCTGTAGGCTCATTGTTTCATTTACTGAGAAAAAGCTTTTTAGTTTGAAGCTATCCCAATTATTGATTCCTGCTTTTATTTCTTGTGCTTTGGGAGTCATGTTTAGGAAATCTGGTCCTAAGCCCACATGATGAAGATTTGGACCTACTTTTTCTTCTATTAGGTGCAGGGTCTCTGGTCTAATTCCTAGGTACTTGATCTATTTTGAGTTGAGTTTTGTGCAGGATGAGAGATAGCGGTTTAGTTTCATTTTGTTGCATATGGATTTCCAGTTATCCCAGCACTATTTGTTGAAGAGGCTGTCTTTTCTCCATTGCATATTTTTGCCTCCTTTGTCAAGTATGAGATACCTGTATTTATGTGGGTTTGTCTCTGTGTCCTTTACTCTGTACTATTAATCTACCTGCCTATTTTGGTGCCAATACTGTGCTGTTTTTGTTACTATTGCTCTGTAGTATAGTTGAAAATCTGGTATTGTTATACCCCCTGCTTTGCTCTTCTTGCTAAGAATTGCTTTAGCTATTCTGAGTCTCTTATTCCTCCAAATGAATTTCATGATTGCTTGCTCTATTTCTATGAGGTCCATCATTGGGATTTTAATTGGAATTGCATTGAATTTGTATAGCGCTTTTGGTAGTATGGCCATTTTGACTATATTAATTCTGCCTTTCCAAGAACATGGGAGACTTTCCATCTTCTCAGATTTTCTGGGACAAGGTAGGGATGACCTCTTTCACCACTTCTATTCAACATTGTCCTTGAAATGCTAGCCAGAGCAACTAGACAGACCAAAGAAATTAAAGGGATGCAAATAGGAAAAGAAGAGCTTAAACTATCCCTATTTGCTGATGACATGATTCTATATTTAGAGGAGCTGAAAAATTCCACCAGAAAACTTCTGGAACTCATAAATGAATTCAGTAAAGTAGCAGGATATAAAATTAATGCTCATAAATCTAATGCATTTTTATTCATAAGTGATGAATCCTCTGAAAGAGAAATTAGGAAAATTATCCCTTTCACAATAGCCTCTAAAAAAATAAAATACTTGGGAATCAATCTAACAAAAGAGGTGAAAGGCCTCTACAACAAGAACTACAAAACACTAAAGAAGGAAATTACAGAAAATCTGAGATGATGGAAAGGTCTATAAGGTCTTGATACTCTAATCTGTTGAGATTAAAAGAAAGTAAACTTATAGACTGATTTCTATCAAACCAAAACACAAAAATTAAAAACAAAATAATAACAAATCAAATTTGGCAAGTGTGGTTTATTCCAAGAATGCAAGATTGATTTAAAAATCAATGCAATTCACCACATTAACAGAATAAAGTACAAATATATATCATCCCCAATAGATGCATAGAAACATATTGATTAAAAATTCTATACCAATTCATAGTTTAAAAATTAAAGTAAAACTTCAGCAAATGAGAACCAAAAGGAAAATTCCTTAATCCAATAAAAGGTAGATCAAAAAAACCAGCAATATACCTAAATATGCAATGAATACTTCCCCTGACTTTCAAAACCAGAAAAGAATATCCACTATTACCTCATTTTCAACTTTGAATTGGTTATCTTAGGCACTAGAAGACAAAAAAATTAATAAAAGGTTGAGTTTGTATAGAAAAATGTGAAGCTCTCATTTAAAAATAATGGGATTATGTACATAATTAAAAAAATAATTTGCAAACTGTGGGATGTAATGACAGAATTTAGTAAGTTTGTTAGGTACGTAGTTAAAACACAAAATCAAGGAGGTTGCATGATGTATTCTGAAAGTTGGCTTCAAGGTGTTCCCTACCCTTTGCAATTTATCCGTGCTGATGAGCTCTGTCTAGACAGCAAGATAAAGGTACTTTGGAGGAGAATGACAGGTGTTCCCAAGAGGAGGAGCTGGGTCTTCTGTTCAGGGAGTCAAATTTTTAGAGCACTATTGAATATGAAAGGTAAGATCCATGGAATTTGCTGAATGGGGAGGGCTAGTAAAAGGGAATTAAAGTGCTCTTCAAAGTAATAAAAAGCCTGGCCTTTGAGGACAGAGTATTCTGAGTTTTTCTCTCTTTTGTATCTTCATTTCTCTCTTTTTCCCCAATGACTTCAGCAAACCTTAATTAATTACTAAATTGCTGTCTGGTTTATTTTAGCATTTTCTTAGGAAATAAAGGAAGGGCTGTGATCATTTTTGTGGGTGAATTGGACCACAGAAAAACAGAAAGCAATCAAGACCCAACAGCCAAATGGGTCTTGAATAATTCAACATCTGGAGTTTGTAATTGACAAATACCTTCTGGGAATTCTCAGAATGTTTAGGAGGGAACTGAATTGACCAAAATAAATGTGAGATGTGAAATGTGTTAGTCAGTTTTTCGTCATCGTGACCAAAATACCCGACATAAACAATTTAGAGGAAAGATTTATTTTGGCTCACAGTTTCAGAAGTTTCAGTCCATGGTTGACAGGTTCCATTGCCTGAGGTGAGGCAGAGAATCATGGCAGAAAGGTGTGGCAGAAGAAAGTTTCTCAGTTCATGACAGCCAGGAAGCAGAGAAACAAGAGACAGAGACAGGAGGGGCCGGGGATAAGATATAGTCCCCAAGGGCATGCACCCAGCAACCTACTTCCTCCAACCATTCCCCACCTGCCTAGAGTTTCCACCACCTCCTAATAGCTCATTCGAATTATTAATCTATCCAATGGATCAATCCATGATGAGATCAGAGCCTGCATGATCCAGTCATTTCCCAAAGCCCCATCTCTGGCCATTGCAGCATTGAGGGCAAAGTCTTCAACACATGGGCTTTTAGTGGATATTCCAGATCCAAACCATAACATGGATTCACGTGATTTTACTTGCACACAAAAATAATACAACACCTCAGTTACTTACAGACTTAGGGACATTCAGATGGCATTATAATTATTATATTAATACATAGCATTTGTATGAAACTATCACACCACGTAACTTTCAAAGCACTTTTATTTTTACTATACCATTTCACAGATAATTCATTACTGTTTTACTCTCCAGTTCTTTCCCAATACTTGAAAGAGATGATATATTTTCCCTAAATAATAGATTTGAAGGTATTGAAACAGAACTAAACATCATTTTAGAATAGAGTTGCACAGCAGTTTCTCCAAAACTATTAAATAATCCATTTCTTTAGAGTAAAGCAAACATCCAGCTCATTTGAAAAGGCATTTTTTTTTAAATCTAATTTTTACCTCGTATTTCAGGGACATCTTTATTAGAGAGCTTGCTGATGCTCTCTGGTGGCAGAGCCAGGTGGCCTTAGGAGCCTGATCCTTCAGATGCTGTGATGTGTGGACGTGGAATACAATGAATAAAAAGAACCTCAGAAAGACAGGCCCAAAGGAAAAATTCAGCAAATATTCTGCTTTCCTCAGCGAAAGTGAGCCTGTGGTCACCATGGCAGCAACGAGTTTCATGTTTGTGACGAGAAGTGACATCATTAAATAGCTTCTGCTCTATCAACGAATAATGTCACCTCATTTTTCTTCCCCTAAACTGGAGCTAATCAATCTGTTCTCTCTTCTGCAACAGAGTTAATCTTATATATTGTTCCGGTTTGGATATGAGGTGGGCCCCTAGAACGCCTATGCTTCTGTAGGAATATTTAGATTTTAAACGATTGGATTGTGAGAGCTGTAACCCCATCAGTTCATCCTGATTGGGTGGTAACTATAGGCAAGTGGGGTGACTGGAGGAGCTAGGTCCCTGAAGGACTGCCCTGCAAAGGTTGTTCTTCCTATGGCCGCTTCCTCCCTTTCTTTCTTTCTCTTCCTCCCTTTCTTCCTTCCACCTCATCATCCCTTTCCTGACCCCAAGGTGAGCTGGGCACCTTCCCTCCACTGGGCTCTTCCGTCATGGTGTGCACACTTGGGCCCAGACCGATGGAGTTGATCATCTATAGACTGAGACTTCTGGAACCCTAAGCCCAGATAAACTTTATCTCCTTTAGGTTGTTTTTGTCGGGTATGTTGGTCACAGCGATGCAAAAGTTGAATAAAACATATGCGAACTACCAAAAGACACTTGTCAAGTTTTGCTCGATGTGGGTCATAGCCATCTAAGAAACAAGATCTGCATGTGAACAGGAGATTGGGGCCACCTAAAATTCTTTGGGAGAAGAAGTTAGTGTCAAAGTGAAATGTTTAAAGAGCTAAATACATGACTCACACAAATATGGAATGGACATGCTTCGAAACTTTTATTAATTAATGAAAGAACTAAAAGAATCGTAAAATCGATTCAAAGAGAAATGGAGATACTGAGCATATCCAGGCACCCAAAGAAACAATGACAGAGTAAGATAGATAATTTATATATGAAACCAGTTGCTGATTGGTAAGACAATACTTTTTTCTTTTTCTTTTTTTTTTTTTTGTACTGGATATTTAATCCTGGGGTGCTCTCCCACTGAGTCACATCCCCAGATCTTTTTATTTATTTTCTTATTTCAAGACAGGGTTTCACCAAGTTGTTTAGGGCCTCACTAAATTGCTGAAGCTGGCCTCAAACTTGCAATCCTCCTGCCTCAGCTTCCCAAGTCGCTAGGATAGCAGGTGTGCGCCACCATCCCTGGAACAACTATTAGCTTTCAGTTATCTTTTCTAATGAGAAAAATCATGTTGCAGCTCTGCCGTACAAAATTCATCTCCACCTGCACATACGTAAGGAAGCATCACATGGAAATGTGCACAATTTTTATATTTTATCAGTTAAGAAAATAAAAATTAAAAATTTCCACCTTCTGAGCCTACAAGTTAACATCTAATTCCAAGTTAACATCTAATTAAGTAGAATTAATTCACTACTTAACCAGTAGTGAATGGCAAATGAAACAAAGGTCTGATCACTCTACTCAACACTTGGGTGTGATAATGAAAGGACATGCTTGTCATTTTATCCAAGTTTGAGATGACTTTGTTTTTAGACCCTTGGAATGTATAAAGGAATGAATGAAATGAATTTTAAGCATGTGATTTTAATGATTTGAACTTTTCAATCTATAAATGGCAACAAGTTTCTCTGGGATTTATGTATTTGTGGGTGTGCTGGTTTACTTATTGTTCCGCCCCTGTCTATCTTGCTCCTCCAAGGAAGAAACGTTAGGAAAAATATCTGATTGCCTTTCCTTTACTTAACTACTGATGTGTTTAAGGAGGGTAGGCCCTAGCAGGAAGGAATCCAAAGTTCACAACTGAACACTTTCCTCTGAACTGGTCTACCAAATGTAAGGAAGTCGATTACAACATCTCTGAAGAAACGAAGCTGCAGGGAAACAAGCCAACAGTGAGAACAAAACAAAAATAAGCAAACAGAAACCTCTGGCTGCATTCTGAAAGGAGGTTAAGAAGGCAAAGCAGACTCAGGGAGCCCACAGGACATGAGGACGCTGTGATTAAGAGGGCATGCTCCCAGCTGCTCCCAGGCTACTGAGCTGTGGGTAACTAGGAGGTGACACAGGAAGTTCACAGTGCTGCACCATGGGGACCCATCCCCTGCTCAGACTCAGAAGCCAGATGCTGTCTGCACAGGAAGATCTGCACAGGACAGAGGGCTGGGCAGGGTGCAGCCCTGAAGTGGAGAGAGAACACTCAGTAACACTGTTTGGTTGTCCATTACGTAGTGAGGTGGGCAGCCAGACCACCTGGTAGGGACACTTGGAGGGAAGCAAAGATGACCACAGAAACCAATAAATGAAAACTTGGTATTCAATGACGACCTCATGTCCTGACTAGCTTGGAATCTTAAATCAGCCACAAATGGCAACACACGTCAACACTGGAGTCATATAACTAAACAGGTGTCTTGAGGCTCTGTGGGGACTAGGAAGACCCAGAGGCTGCTGATGCCATTGAAAGTGGCAGCTTCTAGCCATAATCACCAACTGTCACCCTGAGGGAACAAGGGCTGACTAGCACCAAATCTTCACATTGGTTGTTAAACTAGAATCTCAGTTTTCGTAAGCAATCCCCTAGTTTTGTTTTTTAACTCTGACTCAAAAAAATTTTTTTTAAATTTTGGCACAAGGTCAAAAAAAAATGTCGATGATCCAACAGTTGATGACCTCTGGATTTCTGGATCCTTTTTGACCCATACCCAACATCACCAGCACTCTGAAAACCTCTTTCAAACCAACTGGTCTCCGTCCCCAGGTGCCTCATCCCCAGATTACCTCTTTCTCTTTTGCTTTTCTGTGAGGAAGACAAACATCTGCCAAACACCTGATTCAGTCTTTTCTAAAATGTGCTTTTCAAGTCCTCTCTCTTGGTTAGAGGATCATCGCAGTCTTTGGATGACTGACATTGGATGAGTGACATTCCACCTCTGGGTATGACCTTGGCATCCAGAGAAAACACTCCAATTTGGGCCTGACATACCTTCTACTGCTCGTATAAAGAGACATTCTGGTGTATGTGTGTGTGTGAGAGAGAGAGAGAGAGGGAGAGAAAGAGAGAGAATAAAAACACTGAATTGAATTGGGAAAAAGGGACTTGTCCCAATTCACAAGTTGAGATACGAATAACTTGGAACATTGAGGGTTAGAACTTAATAAATCAAGTTGGGACCCACCAAAGACTATTTTCTTAATCACACTAGTTAAAAATTATTGGCAGTGGCTCTCAACCTTGGCTACACACTGCAATTTCTTAGATATCTTTATAATACAAAAATGTTTGGGCACCACCCCAGAGATTCCAAGGCAATTTATCTGAAGTATGCAATTTGGCATCAGGACTTTTTAAAAGTTCTCCAGTGACATTAATGTGCAGCACGGTAACAAACCCTGAGTGAAGGAAAGACCACAGAGCTCAGAAGATAGACTTAGCCTCAGAGTTGCCTGAGCTACAGTTCCTGCTTTGTTGCCCAAATATCTGGGTGACCTCAGCCAGTGCACGCAGGATGTCGAAGGCTCGCTCAGTCCTAGAACACAAAACAAACACCTGCGTCATGAGGCTGTGCAACAGTTTATCAAGTATGAAATAACTGATGGCTCATTTGTTATTATCACCAATAGGTAGCCACTTATTTAACAATATTTTAAATAATCTTATTATTTAAAAAAGCACTTTAACTACCCTATTAAAATCCTACTACACAATGACATCCTCCTTCCTCAGCCTCTCTAGTCATTGGGATTACAGGGGCTGAGGAAGGAGGATGTCAACTTTGAGACCAGCCTCAGCAACTTAGCAAGGCCCTAAGCAACTTATCAAGACCCTGTCTCAAATTAAACGTGGAAAGGACTAAGGATGTAGCTGAATGGTAAAACACCTCTAGGTTCAATCCCCAGTCCAAAAAAAAAAAAAAAAAAACCTATAAATTTTTATCAATATATAAATACATGTATGTATAAAATAAATTCCATATGCATACATATACATCATCTGAATTAACTCTACAAACTGTATACATACTAATTTCAAAATATTGTTCAAAAAATCATGTCAATGATTTGGATATTAGACATGGCTATTAGAGTTGAAGAAGCTCTTTGAGCATTGTGACATGTGGTACCTGGGCAGGATGGTGTCATAAATTTAACATTGCTACTGCATGGACATCTATTTTTAGCAAGTTATTTGAAATCCAGTTATGCTGAATCACCTTTGGCCTAATTAAAATTTCTCTTCCCTGTGTGGTTTTCTGACATGCAGCCAGCTTGCTCCTAATCTCGCTGACCCCAAACCTAACACATCACTCAGCTCTGACCACAATGAAACCTTACCTGACTAGTGTCCTACAGGTTCTCTCTCTCTCTCTCTCTCTCTCTCTCTCTCTCTCTCTCTCTCTCTCTCTCTCTCTTCCCTCCCCTTCCCCCTCCACTCCTTCTCCTTCTCCTTCTCCTTCTCCTTCTCCTTCTCCTTCCTCCACCCCCCTGGCTGGGTGAGCTCCCCGTTACCTCCTTCCCTGACCCTCACTCACTCTCTTCTTGGTACTACTAGCCTCTGACACCTGTGAGTAAAACATGTCTTATGTTTCATGCTCTTGGGTTTTGCCTCTTGGATGTGTTGCACCTGACCAACACACCCAAACAATCCCTGGCCAGGGATTTTCTGGAGAGTGACTATTATTGCTTATGATCACCCTTAACAGAAAGACCAAATTAGAAAGAAACCATGACAATAAAAATCATAACAACTAGACTCTTCCCACTCATAATCACATGTGGGGAGGTAATGCAAAAAGAAATACAAATAGTTGTTATGTGTATTATAATATATTGACCCATCTTTGCAATTTAACAAACTCAAATTAAAATAACAGTGTAAGCCAGGGCTCTGTGGCTCACACCTGTACTTCCAGCGGCTCAGGAAGCTGAGACAGGAGGATGGAGAATTCAAAGCCAGCCTCAGCAAAAGCGAGGCACTAAACAACTCAGTGAGACCCTGTCTCTAAATAAAATACAAAATAGGGCTGGGGATGTGGCTCAGTGATCCAGTGCCCCTGAGTTCAATTCCCAGTAACCACCCCCACACACAAAAAAACAAACAGTGAAAGCCCTTTGTTACCATTGTTAGGCATGAAGAAAATTTAAATTGTATGAACCGATGATAGGTTAGCAAATTGGTATGCAATTCTTAGAGTAAAGTTTGATCATGCATAAAGAAAACTTAAACGTATTCTTTGGTTCAGGGAACTTGGAGTATAGATCAAAGCTTTTCCTATTTTTTTTTTCCCTGTAGTGCTGGGGATTGAACCTAAGACCTTGTGCTTGTAAGGAAAGCACTCTACCAACTGAGCTATATCCTCAGCCCAAGTTTAACTCAACGGTAGAGTGCTTACCTTGCATACACAAGACCCCAAGTTCAATCTCTAGCATTGCAAAGAAACCCAAACAAATAAATACATACGTTCATTCTTTGGTTCAATGATTTCACTTTTAAGAGATAATCCCAGAAGGAAAAGTCAGCAAACTATGAAGTTTTGTATACAATTATCTTTATTGCAGTGCTATTTATAATAGCAAAAATGTTGGAAAACAATTTAACAGTCAATTACAATGTAAATAAACCATAGAACATCCATCAATGGAATACTACACAGTCCTTAAAAGGTCATGCTCTCAAATAATAATGAGATAAAAAAGGTTCACCAAAAACTGTAAGAAATGTTCATCTAAATAGAAAAAAAGAATTAAAAGAAAAGTCCAAAATGTTAACAGTGATTACCTTTGGATGGTGACATTGTGAACCTTCTATATTTTCTAAATTTTCTATAATAACCTATATTGGTTTTATAATACAAAATAGATGTCATAAAACTTAAATATCACAGTGCCAAAAGACAAGAAAAAAGAATCAGTGGCTCTCTTGAAAGAATCCCGCTTTAATAAAGCTTATTTGTATTTTTAGACCAACATCATAAGCAACCCCTTTCCAGGTACCTGGGACAATGAGAGGATGCTCTTGCCAACAACAACGAATTGGTTAGAAAAGCAAATTCTTCCCACAAAAGTATTTTTCCCAAGAAAAGAGAAACAGGCATGAGGGTGGAGGAGGTGCAATGATCAAGACGGACCTTTGAGGCACTTGCGGGGCAGCCGAGTGAGATGATGCCCAGTGGCAGCAGAAAACAAGGAACTAAAGCTCAGGAGACTAGTTCTGGCTGCAGACGTGGCTCTCGGAGCGGAAGGCATAAGGACAGAAGCAAAGGATGTGAGTGTGTGAGTGTGTGTGTGTGTGTGTGTGTGTGAACAGAGGGTCAGAGGGTCAAGGACAGAAATCTGTTATTTAAGAAATGGTGATTGGAAATATTAGCAGGGGTGGAAGCATAAACATTCTTTAACTTCCTAAATACCCTCGATAAAAGTAATAAAAGAAACTGGGATAGCAAAGAAAAAGGCCCGTGGACAATATCTACGAGAGAGCGAGGTTGACAAGACACCCAGCCGACTCCACAGTCCAGGCAGGACGGAGCTGCGGCAGCTGGATCATCGGTGGGGCTGTAGAGGGAATCGACCGGGCGCACCCGAGAACTCCCAAACAGCCCTCAGGGGTTCACCTCGGTAATAAAGGAGTTATGGGGGCCAAGGACAGTTCAGAGGGGCTGGATTGGAGCTCTGAAAACCCAAGTCAGAGCTCCCTCGGGTCACGTTGCACTCTGAAGAGCAACATTGAGCAGGAGGAGGCCCACGGAGGCAAAGAAAAAAAGGCAAGATGCATGTGCAGGCGGGAGGGAACAGAACGAGAAAATTTAGAGGCGCAAGGTGCTGTATTTTTTATCACTATGCAAAATCAATAGAAGAGAGGAGTCTGTAAAGTCAAAAGTGCTGTCCTGAACCCTGTCTCATCCCGAAAGTTCAGGAAAACTAATTTCACATAAAAATGATCAATAAAAAATGATTGAGGTCAAAGAGATAAAGACACTGCATAACATCCTTCAGAATGAGTCCCAGAATCCCAGAAAGAGAAGAAAAATAGAGCCTCATCCTTCAAAACGAGCAAAAAGAAATAAGAAAATATATAAAAGGAAAATGTACATCAGAACTATAAAATCTCAGAAAGTATAAAACTCAGTAAAGAATTAGAAATATAAAAATCATTTCAGAAACAAAATTAAAATAAAGGAATCCACAAATAAACATAGATACTGCCTTAAAAAAAACATTGAAATTAAGTTTTAAAAAAACAAAAGATAAACTCGGGTAGGTAGAAAATGACACATGTAGAAGACAAGCAAAGAAAATACAATAAATAAAAAATAAAAGTCCCTGCAGAAGAAAAGCAAAGCAGGAAAACAATAAATACTAAAAACTGTAACTCAAGAAGACTTTCCTTCAATAAAAAAGAAAAAAGATTTAAAGCGACCTAACTATTTGTAGGGCACCTCACACACCTGGGAAAATTGACGTAGAATAATCGACTTCAAGATATAGTCTAGTAGAATTTAATCCATGTTAAAATACCAAATTCATATAACGGAAAGAAAATTTGATCACTGTCAGACTTTCTGTGGCAATATTGTTTCCTAGAAGAAAATGGAAGAACGTATTTAAGGGACCTGGAGGAAGAAAATGTAAGCCCAGGGCTTTAGATCCAGGCAAACTTGTTTTCCAATAAAAAGGCAGCAGACAAATTGTCATCAGCCTGCAAGAACGAAAAGAATACTGTTCTCATGAGTCCTTTAGAATCTACTAGAGAAAGAGTTTTAATCAACCAAATGCCTTTGAAGAGATATGACTAAATACTCGCAGTGAGCCTCAAGTATGCGTTTACATGTACAGTGAAGACTAAGTGAAATATAGGAGAGAGAGGAAGTATGGACCAGTTTTATGCTCTGGTGATGTAGATTGTGGTACCTCTGTGTCTAGAGGCAGCATATGCAGACTTTTTAAATTTTTAATTGTCTTCAATAACCCCATGGGTAGAGTGTTGGGATTGTTATTCTGAACCAACTGGGGGAAAGCATAACTTTCACATCCCACTTGACAACGTCTCATAGGACTGACGCCCAACATTTTGAGATGCTGTCCTTCCATGGCTCAGGCCCTGCTGGGCTCTCCTTCTTACCCTCTGACTGGTTATTCACTGGCTCATTTTCCTGCCAAAATACCATACATGTTGGAATTCCTGCAAAGTTTGGCCTTATTTTTCCTTCTTGTTGGACCTTCTCCTGTACTAATTTCTAATACTTCCATATTAGATGGCAAATTTATGTCCCCTAAATTTTCTCTTTAGCTCCCAATTAATTGCTTGCTGACCGTTTTCACCTGGACTCCCATCAGCACCTCAGGTTCGATATGGGAACCCAAATATGTCGGCCACCATCCCTCACTTCCTTCTCTCTCTGCCCTGATTCTATACATACTGGCGCCATTCTTTCTATCAAAGGCTTGCAATCCTGTGATCACCTGACAGTTTCCCGCTCTTTCTTGCCTAAGAAGTGCAATAGCCTATCTAATCCTCCCTCAGAATATATCTTTCTATTTCTTCCACCTCTTCCCCAGAGTGAGAAATAGAAAGTCTGGTGGTCCATTTTCAGAATACGGTATTTAGCCTTAAATGTAAAATTTCTTGGGATGTAAGAAAAGCAGCAGGAGGGGAGAGCACGATGTAAGGTCACCAGCAGTTGACCCCAGAGTGAGAAAAACTCACAGCCCCTTGGCAAACAGGAGGTGAAGGGGAAGGGGCCAGCCTGACCAGCAGAGATAAACTGTGTACTGGCCAAGATGCATTCACCCCAAGAAGGCCATCCGGACACAATGGAACAAAGGAAGCTGGAGACAACTAAAGGTACATATCTTTAAATAACCAGTAGGAGACAGTAGAACCTAGGAAATGTCCGGGAAGACTGTGCACCCCAGAGTACTCAGCCAATGAGCAACCAGGGAGAGAATCTGGGATCTAGAAAATAAAATGCTGATTGTGACTGCTCCAGTGGACCTGTTCCCCAGACCCCGGATCTTGCAAGGCTGTCATTAAAAGTCTCACTTTCTCTGTACCTTTTGTCGCTCAATCCATTCTTTGGGTTTGGACAGGTGGGCTATTTCTCCCACCTGCTTGGGATCTCCTTGTTTCTCCCCACCATTGGAGTCACCCCCTAACAGCCCCAGCTCCTCACTCCATTCCATCCTGCCTAGCACCAGGCTGATCTTCCTAAACACTGACTGATTGTAAGGGGAAGGGAGGACTTTTTAATACTATTATTGAACCAGTTCTGTTTTTTCTACTGTGCAGTATGTCAATCATGGAAACAAGTTTTGCAAAAGAGAAAGAGTTTGTTCATGAAATGTTTGTTGGTTGTGTAGAAATGGGAAGAGCAAGCCTCAGATCATCTACCTGGGGACAAGGTTTAGGGGTATTTATGGATAAAGAAGCAGGGTGGTCTGTGCATACTTAATTAAACTTCATGGCCTTTAATATGCTCTTCATTTCATGTTTAGAAAATGGTGGCATTAGTAAGATCTGTGGGTGGAGTTTGTGGTCCTCTGACATCTAAAGGCCACCCATCAGACATTTGCACAGGTCCCAGTGAAGGAGCTCATGGCTTCAACCAGTTTGAGTTAGACAAAAGTACCTCCAAGTTCCTGAAAAGCAACTTAAATCATTACCATAGTGAGCATACGCCAGAGGTGCTATCTATAGCAAAGCTAGGTGGGATCTGTTACCTTTTTATTTAGCTAAGTGACTTTTAAAATCATTAATGAAAGCAAGTAATTAGAAGCAAATAAAGCCAGGGAGTTTATTCAGGTTTTCCCTCCACTTCAGTTGTCCTAAAATCACACCAAATAAGTAATTTCTCACCAACTACAACAAACACTCAGTCCAACCCAGTCAAGTCAGTTATGCGTGATGGCGATGTTTTTTTGAGTTGTACATTTCCTGTTTAGAAAACAGAAAGTAAACACATTATTCCTTTATGGAGAAGCCAAGTTCTCCACTGTAAGAAAACAGAACAAGTTTTCTTACAAGCCTCACTCTGCTGGGTCGTGGTTTTAAACAGTAATTCAGATGGGAAAATATGGGAATAAAGAGATCCCTCAGAGAACACAGCCACAGAGACACCAGGACAGAGAAGGGGACAGCAGGACATGTGCTGTGTTGTGACTGCACACTGAAAACCAGATTCTATTTTCATGACCCTTGGCAAAGATACCACTCCACTAACGCTGGCACAGTTCAGGAGTCGCAGGCCGCAGGAAATGTGTCAAGAGACACAGGCGTGATATAGCAACCACTGAATTCAAGCCCTTCCAAAGCAGCCTCTAGGCCACACCACCCCTTCGTTAGCATAGTAAACAGATAATGATGTGTCTATTGAATTTGAGTATTCGTAAATCTCTGTCCCACTCCATTTATATTTAATTAATTTTCTGCAAAGCTGAAAATTGGAAGAGCAGGAATGTGTGTGCATGTATATGTGTGTGTGTGTGTTGTGTGCGTTTTGTGTGTTTTAGAAACTGGAGGTGGAAAGTGCTAGGAATAGGGGCTTCAGAAACTTGACTCCAAGTTTTTTGGAAATTTTAAAATCCCAGTGTCCAGCAAGGTTCCCTGAACCCATTGCAAGTTCATAAGGATCCCAGGGTGAGGCTGACACCAGTAGAATGTAAAACTCCCCTGGTGATTCACTTGTGGCTCCAAAATTGTAAAGCGTTGACCTCTCTCTCACTCACCTAACTCTCTCTTACATCGCACCAAGACTATAAAAGCACGTGTTCCTATTTCAAAACCCCTTCTTTGATTGGCATTGAGAACTAGAGCTCTAGATTAAGTTCCCTTAAGGTCACCCTCCTATAGATCATGTTCTCCTCAATGCATGTTTTAGTACAAGAGAGCAGCCAAGTACAGAAAGGAAAAAAAATGGCCCTTCAGGCCCGGCTCCTGCCCAGGTTTGTGTGTCCCCTTCATTTGGTACTTTGATGCACTGTTGTCTGCTGTGACATCTCACCTCCCCCATGAGGCTGCAGACTCCGGAGGCAGGGTCACATCTGCTGCCTGGATCCTTCCCCACACTTTGAATACATTAGGTGCCTTGAATACATTAGGTGCTTCCCAGCTTTACGATTTTTCTAGGGTCTTTTATTTCCTTTGAATAGCGCCGTTTAAAAACATGTTAAATGGTTTATGCTTTTCTGCTGCCCCTGAGTACAAATTTGTTTACATTTCTAATGCAACCCTGAGACAACCGCCTTCTGCTCGCACACCTCTAGAGGTTTCTGCCACACCCTGCTTGACAAACTGCCTCTAGACAACTTTCCCTGCTTGGTTTGGTTTCCATGGAAACCCCTCTCTGGGGGAGAAAACCATAAAGAGCACCATAAAGGTCCCCCTGCCTCCTGGTGGAGAGAGTTGGGGAAGAGTTGCACCAGCCCCAGTGGGAAGCTAATGCAACTCAAGGCAGAAGCCAAACATTAGAGTCACCTGGTCACTCTGACTCAAGCAAACTAGTTAGCATTCTCCCATTCCAGGTCACTCACTGTGCGGGGGGTGAAGTGGGAGGCAGTGCTAAGGGGGTCATGCAAAGGTTTCACAGTGAAGAGACAGCTGGCCCGCCCCTAGGCAAGGAAGGTGGAGGTTCTATTTTAGAACAATCCAAGGCTAGGGTGTAATTCCCAGATGTGCCCACAAGGGGTCACAGTGGATCAATATAAGGCTACTCATCATCTTGAGGGGAGAAAATGTGACTGCCTTCTAGCTGGCAAGCTTCAAAGATGCAAGGAGACTCCCAGGAAACCTGGGAATGTGAATTCCTTTAAAAGGAAGCTTCAGCGTGGGCAGGGAAGGGGGCTTGTCATGCAAGCAAAGTCTCCCAATTCCTCTTGGGATGTACTTCCCATTTAGTAGGATCCACAATTTCAGATGCAACACCACACGTGTTTCAGATCCGCTACTACTAAGAACAGGGATTGGTGGAGATAATGTAACAGCAGTCTTAAGTTTTTTTCCAACTGTGTTTTTAAATATGCATAGACCCTTAAAACTCTTGAACATAATAAATTATCCTCAACCAGGTGATCAGGAAGAGTTCTAAATAAACTATTTAGAGATAGAGACTTTTAAAATCACATGTCATGCTTGCCTCTGTTTCAGGATTCATGTATCATCCCAGATCCCAGATAGAAACATTCATCTCTGAGCCTTCCCAGTTTCTTTGGTCACAATGGCAAACTTTTCAATAAACCACCATAGTATAGATAAATAGTCTCCCTTACCCCTCCAATTAATCATTTTATAAATTCCAAGCTTCCACCACATACATGCACAATGTGCAAGATGCAGAAAGATAAAAAATAATAATATTGAAAACCTTTCCTCCAGGAACTCAAACTTTAGGTGTGGTGATAGTTTTAGAACCAAAGAAGGTGGTGTTTGTGAGACCACTCAGCTCTTGAGGTGGTCTCTACTCTCATGAGTCCTCCTTGGTGGACACAGTGACTTTGAGCATTAATATTTACTCTCAGTGGTTCACAGAGGTGCCCCTAATTCAGAGGAAGCATCCTAAGAGGAAAATGCACTTGCCTTTAAATGCTGTAAAGGTTTGTAGGCTCCACTCTGGTAAGAGGGCTTGAGCTGCTTTCCCCACATATCCCCACGGTATCCCCAGTGGTCAACCAAGCAACCTGGGACTCAGGACCAACAGTAACCACATTAAGTTTCTGAGTTAAGTCTCGACATTTAAGCCCTGTGTGCTGTTTGAGGTCTGCACACTTTAGCAGGTTGCAGTTTAGAAATCAAATTTTAATTTATTATGCTTCATAGTATGTAGTCAATGGAGATCAGACAGTAGAAGTCCTAATACTAGGTTTAATAAACCGATTCAGCCTTTTCTTGATGTCTTGCTTCCTCCATTAACTGCCTTTTCTGCATTTCTATTCCACTAATGACTCTGTTTGTTTGAGTTTGTTATATCCCATCCTTTTGTTGCCATCTCATTATTTCACTGTTGAGATGTCTCCATGAGGTTACTAAAACATTCGTGCATAGGGATTTGGCTGCGATGAACTTTTAGGTTCCTAGTACGCCATCTAGGGCCAATTCCTTCACTGAGATGAAACACGAAAGTGCTGAGCATTCTTGTGTCTTCTGCATCTGTGTGTTTTATGGGCAAAGGAAAGTTGAATGCATCAGATTAGCCCTCTGCAACACTAGGGTTAGGGCCAGGACACCTTGATGATACTTCTTTGGCATGAAGCTGACTGCCTCACATGTTCCGGATGACTTCCAGGTTAGAACCTTGGAATTGGCATGAAGAGATAGATTTGAGCATGACCTTCAATGGTGCTACTCAAATGTCCCCCAATCCAACCCTTGAGGAAAACTTGTTTTGTGAATTTGCTATAGGGAGGGTCTACACCAAGGAAAGAAGAGACTACTCTGTGGGTCCTTTTCTTACCTGAAGGGCTAGAAGAATTGCACTGTTGACTTGAGATGAAAGTCTTCTGTCAAATCATTGCCATGATGATAACCAGAGCAAAACAGAACAAAAAAAAAATAATTACAAAAAAAAAATTCCAGAACTCCTTCTTTTGGTCAATCAAGTTTATTTAAGGGCCCCTGGATGCCAGGTACTGGATAGCTACCAAGGTGGCTAACTGTCACCTTTGGCTGGCGAGAATGAAGAGTACAGGAAGTCAAGGACTATACAGGAAGAACACTCTGCAGATGGCAAAGATAAAGCATAATCCAAACCCAGGGTGAACGGAAGGATAAGGAAGGGCCTAGAGAGGCTGTTGACAGTGGTTCCCTGGAGCGTGCCCCTGTGGCCTGGGGAAATGGGTGATTACAGAATGGAGGAGCGAATGCCATTTGCAGAGACAGGCACGGGGCCCTGTAGGAGAACTGGGGAGAGAGGTTTCCTCCTCATCCTCAGGGAAAGGATATTAAGAAAGGAGCAAAGGAACAAGCTTTGAATTTTACAATGATTACCCCAGCAGCCACGTGGGACCCCAAGAACCAGAGGATAGTAACATCGCTTCCTATACTTGTGTGGTCACTCTCTCACTGGATTTTTCACCTATATACTGAAGTAACATACAGTTTTCCCAGACGGAAATGAAAAGTGTTAAGGTGAAAATGCAATGAGGGGCTATTTTCCTTATTTTGCTTACCCTGGACTTTAGGATTTTAACTGTGAAGTAGAGAGAGTGTCCACAGGGTGCAGACATTTGTGTATAATAATAAAATAGCAGTATTTTTTAAAACACTCAAGACTTTGAGTAGATTAAAAAGGACTAATTGAGAATGACTATATTCACAGTTCTGTAATAAGAATTGTGCTTGAATCACAACATATGCTAATAAAAGAGATGTTGTGAATTCTGATATCAGTTTTTAATTTTTTCAAAGAAACTAGAGAAAGTTAGCCTCAGCCTTCCCTCAGAGATGTCCCACATTGTTCCTAAGGATTCTGATCTAAAAAGCAACTGATCAGAAAGTTCTAGGCTAGGTTGCTTCAGAAAGGCATAGGAATGGAAGATGAAGAGGGCATATAACCCTTCAAAGCCTGATAGAAACATCTAGAATACATAAGAGTAACAAAGAAAATTGTGGAATTGATGCATGGTTGTTCTAGTTTGGTCACAGAGTAATTGCAACTTTTTCAGGATACAATACAAAACCCCAAAAAGAACCCCACAGGGCATCGTGTAGCTAACTACCCATTATCTGCACCCTTCTTCTCCTTCTCCAGTATTCTTTTTTTTTTTTAATGATAGAAAAAAATTACAGTGTGTAGAAAAATCCAAATTATCTCAAGTGAAGCAGCCTAAAGTCACACAGAGCAATGGCAACAGGTAGGCCAAGCAACAGGTAAGGAAGCAGGGGGTGACTCAGGAGGGAGGAGCGGACGTCCCAGTGAAAGCAGATGCCAAGGCCACGCACGAGGCTTGCTGGGGGGATCCCGGAGGCCCCGTACCTCAACCTGCTGCACGACGTGAGCTCCACGCCTTTGAGAAGCGAGGACACCTCCACTGGGCACCAAAGACAGATCAACGGAACCGCGGTACAGAACGCGGAGCTTGGGCGGGATCCGCACACCTCGGCTTAGCTCCCGTAGAGGTGCATCCCAGAGAAGAATGTGGGTGCAGGCAGGTTATCTGGGAGTTCTGGGCAGCGAGACAGGGGGGAGGCACCTGCAAAGGACCAAAGAGCTAGACAGTGAGACAGTGGGCCTGGGGACCATTTCCTATGTGAACCCTGGGCAAAGGTCTAAAGCCATCTCGCTCTACCCCACGAGGAGTGGGGGAGGAGCCAGGGTGTCCATGAGCCAGCTGCCTAGGGTTTGGTGGCGCCCCCAGGATCATGATTCCCCGGCCCTTTGCAGGACTTCCCCAGTCCGCAGCTGGACGTCAGCAGCGGTACCCCGAGAAGGAACACTTCACATAGGTTACATTTAGTTTATGGCAGAGGTAACCTTACAGCAAAGGGAAAATGGGTTCTTCAATAAATGATGTTGGGACAGATGATTGTCCATACGGCAGAAGATGAAATTAGTTTCCAAGTTCACACCACACACCCAAAAAATAAAGCCCAGATGGATTAAAGACCTAGATACCAAAAAAGAAAAATATGTTTTAAAAAATCATGCACACAATACAAATCTTTAAGACATCCTAGGTGGAAGGATTTCTGAAGACATGGAAGTCACAAATTCTGAAGGAAAATGTATGATAATTGGACTTTCTTAAAAATAAAACATCTAGAACAAGTTCAAGAGTTCCATTGCACAACAGTGTAAATATATTTAACACCATCAGATGGTACACTTAAAACGGTTAAGATGGTAAGTGCAATGTTTTTTGTTTTTGCTGTAATAACACACCCACACACACACACACACACACACACACACGATAAAGGAACCACAAGTGGCCTGAAGAAACTGCCTACAGATTTAATAAAGTTATTGGCAGTCAACAATATGATAAAAGATTACTTATCTAGAACACACAAAGTTAACCTTTTGATCAATAAGAAACAGTCAGTGAACCCATTGATAAATGAACCCCCAATATGAACAGGATTTTTGAGGAAGGAATCAGTGTTCAAAATCATATGAAATCTGGGTTCCGTGGTGCACACTGTAATCCCAGTGACCCAGGAGGCTGAAGCAGGAGGATCACAAGTTTGAGGTCAACCTCCACAACTACCCCTTCTCAAAAAAAAAAAAAAAAAAGGTGGGGGGTGTTACTGGGGATGTAGCTCAATGGTAAAGCATCCCTGGGTTCAGTCTCCAGTACCAAAAAACAAATTCATGCAGAAAGAAAAGTGTTCGATCTCAATAAAACTTGGGGAAATGCAAATTAGAATGACAAGATAACATGACACACCTTCATACAAGCAAAGATTAATGTTCAATAACCAAGTATGAGCATGAAGGTGGACACGTGGGAACTTCCACATGTTGCTGGGAGAGGGAAAGGAAGTTGTGACTCTGGAAAGCAAGTTTGCAGGAACTCCCAGATAAAGATGGACCTGGAGGCTAAGATGTTCTGCACTGAGCATGTTCCAGTTCTCAGGCTGTGTCCTAGAGAAACTGTCACACGTAACCAGGGAGACTGCCAAAGGAAGTCCACGGCTGTTCACAATAGGAAAAGAGGAAAAGAAGAAAATAAAGGAGAGAGAAAGAGAGGGAGGAAAAGAGGGAGAACAGGGGTCTAAAGAGGAGAGGAAGAAAGGATCTAAAGGTCCCTGACTGGGGAATAGATGGTACAAATTTAATTGTGTGTGAAACATGGTTCAGCAGTTAAAATGACTGTGGCAGAGATATGGATATAAATATGGTTCATCATATTTTTAAGATTTGTATTGGTTCTTTTTAGTTACACATAATATTAGGATTCATTTTGACCTAATTAGAAAAGCATAGAATATAATTTGTTCCTATTCAGACCCCAGTCCTTCCCCTTTCCTCCCCTCCTCCCTCCCCATTTCCTTCCCTCTATTGATCTTCTATTTTCTTACCGTTGTTCTTTAATTAGAGCCTTGTGGATGTCCATATATGGTATATTCATATATGTACATAGGAGAGTTAGGACAGATCCATTCCAGTTATTCGCTTTTCCAGTTCTTCCTCCCTCTCCCTTAATCCCCTTCCTCTACTCTTTGGATCTCTTTATTTGCACAGAATTCCACCACCACCCCAGCCTCATTTCTTTCTTTCTTTCTTTTTTCTCCTTAGTTTGGATTAGCTTCCACATATCAGAGAAAACATTCAAACTTTAACTTTAACTTTCTAGGTCTGGTTTATTTCACTTAGTATGATGGTCTCCAATTCCATCCATTTCCCAACTTTCTAGGTCTGGTTTATTTCACTTAGTATGATGGTCTCCAATTCCATCCATTTCCCAACAAATGCCATAATTTCATTCTTCCTTATGAATGAGTAATATTCCACTGTGTGTGGAATATATATATATATATACATATATATACACATATACATATATATATAGTATGTATTATATATAAATACATTTTCTTTATCCATTCATCTGTTGAAGGGCACCTAATTTTGTTCCATAGCTTGGCTATTATGAATTGAGCTGCTATAAACATTGATGTGGCAGTATCACTGTAGTATGCTGATTTTAGATATTTTGGATATTGTTAAAGAAAAGAGGTAATTTGCAAAGAATAGTAAGATTATATTATTTATATCATTTTAAATGTTTTAAGCAAATGAAAATGTATTTGTTTATGGATACAGGGAAGTCAAAACAGGAACGTTTGGAAATATTTAAATGCCCCTGAGAAGAATCTAAATAAATGCGGCAAAATCTGAATAATACATTTAACATCAGCCATGGGTGTGTCTGTTCATTATTATTGTACTTTGGGAGATGTCTGAAATATTTCATGATTTAGAATGCTAAAGTATCAGCACATCAGAAGCAATAGCTATGATGTCCCCAGCAGGTTATATAATGGTCCACGTGTTACTTACCCTCAGAGATGTCACCGTCACTGTCAGTTATGAAGATCCCTGGTACAAATATCCCCAACTTTACTGCACTTGGTTCTTTTTCCCCAAAAGTGACTGATGTGAATTAGTTGATTTGCTAAGCTCAGGATAAGCTGATCTCATGACATTTAAGATTATTTCATTAATACGTAGACAAATGATAGTAGCTAATGTGTCTCTGCAATTATATCTGCATCTATTACATATGACAGTTCCAGCTTGTGATTTTTCAACTTTAAGATGGTGGGAAGATGATACTGTGAGAAACGCGCTCACCTATTCAAGGCCGAAGAATGGACTAAGAGAGAGACACAGGTACAGCAAAAAGTGAGGCTTTATTTTAATGACAGTCCTCCAAGATCGGGTGCCCAATAGTCAGGGACACACAGACTGGGTACATCCAGCATTTAAATCCTAGAGCACAGGATCCCTCCCAGTTCCTCATTGGCTGAGTACTGTGCAGTGCACAATGTTCCTGAACGTCACCTGCATTTTACTGGCTCCCATTGAGTTATTTAAAGAAATACACCTTTGGTTGTCCCCACCTCCCTTCGTTCTCTTGTAGAGGGACAGTCCTCTTGGATTGAGCACCTTTTGGCACGTATAACTGTTGGTCAGGTTGGACCTCTTCCTTCTCACCTCATGTTTGTCAAGGAGCTATGAATTTTTACACTCTGGTGTTAACTCCTTGTAACTTTTCCTTTTTTTTTTTTCTTATTTTTTTAGTTGCTGATGGACCTTTATTTTTATTTATTTATATGTGGTGCTGAGAATCGAACCCAGTGCCTCACACATGCCAGGCAAGTGTCCTACCACTGAGTCACAACCCCAGCCCTCCTTGTAACTTTTCATTCTGCTCTCCCCTCCAGCCGCCTTTCTTACATCCCAAGTCATCTTGCATTTAAAGCTAACTACTGTATTCTGAAAATGGACCACCAGACTTTCTGTTTCTCACATTATGCATCAGTAGAAACTGTACCTGGGTTTTTAATTTTGATCCTTTCCCAGGCTAGCAAAATGCCACACCAACATCTCTTGGGATGCTGGAGAACCACAGAGTGTCACAGCTCCTAGTCAACCCCACAATCACAAGGGGCAATGATTGACACTGTGGAATGTGCTGCAGTGCTCAGCTAGGAGGTGCAGTAGCTTAGCTGTATCAAATGCCTTTTCTGGGTAATAATATTTTCAGCTTACTCTGGATTTATTGGGATGTAACCCCATCATAGGTCAAAGAGCATGTGTATATTACATACAGTTTTATGTTAACATTTTATTTGTTTCTATTTATAAATTAATTCCATATTAATATTTATAAATTAATTATATATTAATATATTCACAAATATATATATTCATAAATATATGTATTTGTGAATTATATTTATAAATGTACAAATTTTATGTTTTATCATTTAATTTATAGAAGTATATCTTTACAGGATTATATGTAATTATTATATTTTATTCCTGCCCTCATTTTACCCATAGGTAGGTGACCTTGGAGTTACAGAACTTGGTCAGGGTCTCATGAGTACCAGATGCAGAGCTGGAATTTAAGCTTCAGCCTGTGTTTGTCTGAAGCCTCGTGCTCTACTTTATGCAGGGCTGCTCTATCGACAAGACATTTGCAGAGAAGCTCAAAGTTCCAACCTTTTACCTCAGTTTTTTACCACTTTATGTTTCTGCTTTGGGAGAGGGGATATGCATTGGACAGGGAAATGGAAGATTATGCATTGGACAGGGAAATGGAAGATTTTGGCAAAAGAGATTAAAAAGTTCATAGGGGTCTCAATTCAAATTATAATTGCTGTCTTGACCAGTGGGCAGCACCCTGATTTTTGTTTTGTTTTGTTTTGTTTTGTTTTGTTTGCAGTGCTGGGGATGAAACCGGGGGCCTGGCGCATGGGAGGCCAGCGCTCTACCACTGAGCTGCATTCCCAGCCCAGCACCCTGTTTTAAGGTCAGTGGAAGTGACCGGTGCTGCTCCTGACTAGCTCGACACTAGGCCCAGGGCTGGAGCTGCCCAAAGCCCCACATGAGCAAAGTCAGAGCGGATTATAGCACCTGACGATGTTGGTGCCCTTCCTGTCTTAATCCTTTCCTCCTTTTGCTGTATTACGCCACTTTTTGCGTGTGTTCCCCTAAAGTCTCAGGGCTTTTCCAAGTGCTACAATTCTCACTCCAAGTGGAATGCATTTTCAAACTTTCAGTCAGCACTGAACATCAAGTCCCTTTGGTACCACCACAGCCCTGCCCTCATTCCCAAAGCCTGAAGACTGTCTTTTGTGAAGGAACCCCCATCTGGCACCCAGGTACTGATCTCCTGCAGTCTGGAGTGCCTGTCTACTCACAGGCCCTACCAGGTGCTGCTCAAGAGCCCAGACTTGGGAGAGAAACCCTTCACGTTTAAATCTTGGTACCTCTTCTTCCTTATGAGCTCTCAAAGAACAAACATTCAACAAATGGAGTTTTAAAGATCTAATTTAACTTGCTTTCTTCACAATTCCTGACCTGGGTGGCATCCAGGTCACAGAAAGGTGTTCCAACGAGTGGAGCAGAGGGGCGTGGGCTTCACAAGCAGAAAAGGCGGGAGACAGCAGGGGCAAGGAACAGAGTGGACTCTATTTTCTTTGTAGGGGATCTGGTTGACTTGAGAAGATTTGGTCATTATCTCTCTCTCCTGATTTCTCAGGAGGTTCAATTTTCCAAGGAAACAGCTTAGGTTTTAGTTTGGTAACATGAAACTTTAGAATGAATGACTCCAGTTTGCTCTTTTGGGGCCTACTGCAGCAGATCAGTTCAAACCTACTGCCTCCCATAACTTTTATCCCACAGGCCTCTGTGACTCTGAGCAAGTTATTCTCTTCACTTCAGTTTCCTCATTTGGGAATAGAGATAGTAGCTACCTCATAGGCTTACTGTGAGGTATTAACAGATAAGAGATTTAAAAGTGTCTATTACTGGGTGCCGTGGTGCATTCCTATAATCCCAGCTGCCCAGGAGGCTGAGGCAGGAGGATGGTAAGTTCAAAGCCAGCCTCAGCAACTTAGTGAGACCCTGAGCAACTTAGCAAAACCCTATCTCAAAATAAGAAATTAAAAAGGGGAGGGGATGTGACTCAATGGTTAAGCACCCCTGGGTTCAATCCCTGGTACCAAAAAAGAATAAATACTTTAAAAATAAAATAAAAAAAATAAAAGTGCCTAGGTATAAAGGCTGTGACTGAGGAATCATCAGTTATTAGCTATTATTAATGTTAGCCCTTGAAATATCAGATTCCCTTCATGTGTTGCCCTCAGGGTCCTGAATATCATCTTTTCCTAGAATCCCCATCATCCTCTTTTGCCCTCCTGCCACACTCTTCTACCTGTGACAGCCCTCAGGACACATCTTACCCCTCTCCATGCCCTTCTTCTGCTATTTTATTTCTATAGTTATTTTTCTCCCAGACCTGGGCCACTCAGGTCCCCTTAGTGCCTTTAGTACCCTGGAGGGCAAAGATCAGACCAAATATGGGATTCTATAGTCTCCTAGTTCTTGTCCTCCTGAAATTAGACAGGTATCCAGGCCAAGGCTTTGTCCAAGAGAGAATTGGAACTGAATTCTGCCAAAAGTATGTGATCTTGGAACAGAACATCAAACTCCTGTGAGAATGCACCTTGCCAGCACTCAGGAAGAAGACCCAGATAGGCCAGGCTTAGACGCCTCACTCATGGAAATTGTCATATAAAATGTGTGTTGTGTTAAGATCCTAAATTGTAATAATCTGTTACATAGCAATAGAAAACTAATACAGACTGAAAGAAAATGAAAGAAAAGGGAACAGGAGCAGACCTCAAGGATCATCAATGCTTTATTGAGCAGCAGAGGGGCACATTTTTAAGAGGAAAAGGGTAAATGGTTCCAATAGGGGTCTGAGTGTCACAGCGTTCAGTGAGACTGCGTCCCAGCAGAATGTGCGGTTGGGCAGTAGGGGATCAGTTACAGACAGGGGAAATGTCAAAGTCCAGAGCCCATTGTTCTCCTTTTCTCCCTGGGGCCTGTTATTTTCCATATGCTTCACTCCAGATTCTGAAATGGGTAATGAATGGGGACATCAACATCATGTCTGGCTGCTTCCTGCTGAAAAGGGGTGAAGTAGTAGGAGGACCCCCACTTTCAGTTTATGGGAGAGAATGCAGAGATCCCTGCAGTTGAGGCTGAATAGGGGTGTACAGAAGGAGCCTCAATGTCATCATAGGTGAATTCCCCCTTTGTGGTTTCAGAGACTCAGATTGTGAGCACAGGAGGAGATTGGCTTTGACATGTTCCTGGGAGGCGGTTTGAGCTAAACGGGTCACCTGACTAAGAAGCTGTTTCTGAATAAAATTAAGAATACAGGGAAGAAAGATGAAAATTAAGGGAACTATAAGCAGAAGTAACCAGGAAGACCCCCAAGGAGGACCACCAAGAATCAGCTAGTTCTCATCTCCGCTGCTCTGGGTGGTCCTGGAGCTGTTCAACTTGTCTCTTCCCAATCCCCTAGGTTGACGTAGCAACAGCATTCTTCCCTGAGGAAGAGGCAAAGACCACAGCTTTGGCAGTGAGGAGATCTAGGCCCCAGCGATTTTGCAGATGCCAGGGAATCCAATTGATTTGATGAAATCATACTGAGTTGGCAACTTGGTGGATGTCTTCAAGAACCTGTTCTAACAAATTTTTATTTCAGTTGAGGTTCCCAATCCTGCTGCTCCTGTGCCAATCCCAGTGGATGTGCCTAGTCTCACAAGTAAGGGAATAATTTGGAGGGCTCTCTAATGTCTGGTGTGTGCTATAATTGGAATGGGTAGGCTTTGATTGTTAGGTAGAATATTAATTTGAGGGGTGAGGAAGACCAAAGTACAGAGGCCAGAACAATTTTTGGTAGGTGGGGGAATAATAAGCCTCACAAAGGAAAAATGCCTCAGAATTTTGGGGGCATCAGGGCTGTGGGACTGACACATGAATGTCATAAGTTCCATTTAAGAACTGTTGTCTTTTTTTTTAAATGCCCAGGTATGGCTGTACTTTGGTTATAATGGTTTTTACTAGGTATTTAAGATGGTCAAATTGACCTTGTTCCTGTCTATTGTTAAGAGTCAGCTGAGTTCCCTCAGGGGTCAATCTTGGGGACTTGGAAATAGCCTCTCAGCTCTTTTAGTGCCATCTGCCAGAGTGGGTCAGGGTTTCCTTGACAACGTGGCTTCCCTTGGAAGCATCTGTTAAGTCTTCTCCTCCAATAACCCTCCTCTTTGCAGCATGTGCATTGGGCAGCTTGCTATTCTCCAGGGTCTCAGTGGTCATGTGGTCCAGAGTCGCAAAGCCCGTAGAGAAGTCCCCTTGTTCCCTGGGTTCAAGCTGACTTCAGAGGGCAAGAGCCAAATATTGGCTATTTTCTTTCTTGGCCCTTTTATTCCCAACTGACACATTCTGCTGTGACTCAGTCTCACTGAACCCTATAACACTCAGACCCCTATTGTAACCATTTGCCATTTTCTTCTTGAAAATGTGGCCCCTCCGCTATTTAATAAAGCATCGCTGATCCATTGAGGTCTGTCTCCGTTTCTTTTTCTCTCTCTTTCATTTGCTTTCACAGACACAACTTGACATGTTATAAAGTCAGCAAATGAAAATCTCCCAGAAAACATGGAAAATTCTGGGTGATAATGGAAAATTGAACATATAATTTTTACTCCTTGCAAATCTGAGTAAATCAATAGTAAAGAAAACTTTCTTTAATCCCACAAGGATAAGGACAATGAACAAGACTGATTGAAATAGGGGCCATTCGCCATCACTCCCTGAAATCTGTCTTTTGTCATATTTTTTAAATTCCTCACACGAGAAGGGACATATATTCCTGTTCCTTAACTTTCAACTCAGCAAAGTGGCTTGGTTTGGCTGATGGGATATGAGCAGATGTGATGAGACCAAGGGCTTAGTATTCACTTTCAAAGCTGATCTTGCCTTTTATGTTTCTACCATTACCATGAGAACTGCACTGGCCAGCATGCTTGTCTAAGTGGGATGGACAAGATCTGGACCCCGTGTGCAGCTTTGAATCCAGCCCAACTCAGATCAACGTGGATTGTATGACCCCAAGCCAATGTGCAAACATTGGAAAAAGAATAAACTATTTTTTAAGCCATTAAGCTTTGGAGTGATTTTTTTTATGTAGTTGCATTGTGGAAACAGATGACTGATGCAAAAGAAAAGAGAACAGTTTTCAAAAATTGGATATATAGTCAGATGGTAACTTCTACTTTCATTTGTGACAGATCAACATGTCAAAACAGATGCAAGTTTTAGAAATGAAAAATGAAACATCTGAAATTTAAAATGTGATAGGTAGTTTTGAAAGCAGAAAAAAAATTATTGTCAAATTAGAAGGGAGGTTAATAGAAAATATCCAAATTGCAGCAAAGAAATAAAAACACAGATGTTCCCCAAGTGATAATGGTTTGACTCTATGATTTTTCAACTTTATGATAGTGCAGAAGTAGTACTCTTTTCCTGGATTGATGAGAACACGATAAGATCCTCTCTCATGCTGCTGGACAGTGTCAACCAACCACAGCTGCAAGGCACCTTTGTGATCACAAAGGAAAACAACCCACACTCTAGGGTGTACTGTGCTGCTAAGCAAGGATGCTCAGGAGGTTAGGAGTATCAGGTGCATTTTAAGCATGCATTTTCAGTTTACCATGGGTTTATCAGGACATAAGCCCATGTAAATCAAGAAACATTCATTTAGGGAAAAGATAAGAGGTAGGTGGGACATAGACAAACAGTCTAAAATGAGTGCCATGGAAGCTCCAGATGAAGAGTGGATTGGAAGACACAAGATTTGAAGAAAGTTTTCCAAAATTGACAAGAAAACATCAAACCTCATATTGTAGAAGCTCAGGAATCCCATGCAGGATAAAGTCAAAGACAACTGCATGAAAATAAAACTACTGAAAACCAAATGTAAAGAGAAAATTCTAAACATCAACTGGGGATGGGATGGTGGTAGAGAGTGCTGGGGAACACATTAGCTTTAAATTAGCCACAGTAAGATTGACAGCTTACTTCTCAACAGAAGGACAGGAAACTGGAAAAAAAAATGTTTTTAGTAATATCTTTAGAGTATTTTGAAAGAAAATACCAACCATGTTATAATTTCAAACTTGACAAAAATAATCTTTAAAAAAAAAGCAAAATAAATCACTATGGAGATCAGTATGAAAGTTTCTCAACAGACTAGAAATGGAAACACCACATGACCCAGCTATACCACTCCTCAGAATTTATCCAAAGGAATTAAAGTCATACTACTACAGTGATACATGCATACCCATGTTTATAGCAGCACAATTCACAGTAGCCAAACTATGGAACCAACCTAGGTGTCAATCAACAGATGAATGGATAAAGAAAGTGTGATATATATATATATATATATATACACTCAGTGGAGTTCTATTCAGCTATAAAGAAAAATGAAATTATGTTATTGAGGGATGGATGTAACTAGAGACCACTATGTTAAGCGAAATAAGCCAAACTCAGAAGGCCAAGGATTGTATGTTTTCTTTCCTATGTGGAAGCTAGAAGGGGAAACAGGAAAGAAAGGTGGTAGAGAGGATCTCACAAAAATCAAAGGGAGTTCAGCAGATGAAAGGGATGAAGGAGAGAGAGGCCAGGGAGGAAAGAGGAATGATATTGAACAAATTATACTGAAATATTGAGTGCATGTATGAATATATAATAAAATATCCACCATAATGTGCAAATATAATTCATCAAAAAAGTGGGAAAAAATAAGCTGGGCCTGGTGGCACACGCCTGTAATTCCAGTGACTCAGAAGGCTAAGGCAAGGAGGATCACAAGTTCAAAGCCAGCCTCAGCAAAAGCAAGATTCTAAGCAACTCAGTGAGATCCTGACTCTAAATAAAATACAAAATAAGGTTGGGGATGTGGCTCAGTGGTCGAGTGCCACTGAGTTCAATCCCCTGTACCCTCCCCCACAAAAAAGTGAAAAAAAAAAATAAAGCAAAATAAACAGATAATCCATCACCAGGTGATCTGCTCTAAAAGAAACACTAAAGAAAATTCTCCATAAGAATTATCTCAGACAGAAATGCAAGTAGGAAGGAAGGACACTGGAAAGGGTATATATTTAAAATATAAGTGAACATTACCATGTAAAACAATAGCAGCTGTGTCTTTTGAAGTTTAAAATAGTTATTGGTTTGCTAGTGCTACCAAAACAAAATGGCACACACTGGGTGGCTCAAGCCAGAGGAATTCATTTCTCACAGTTTTGGAGGCTGAAACCCCAATATCAGGTTGTCAGCTGGTTTAATTTTTCCTGAGGCCTTTCTGCCTGGCCCCCCAGATGGTCATCTCATCACAGTGTCCTCACCTGGTCTTTTCTCTGTTCATGTGCATCCCTGGGCCTCTCTCCCTTCTTATAAAGAGACCAGTCTTTTTTTTTATGGTCTTACTTTTAGAACCTCTTTTAACCATAATTATCTTTTTTTACAGGTCCTGTCTCCAAATAGAGTCACATTAGAGGTTAAGACTTCAATTATGAATTTCGGGGTGGGGAGCACAATTCAGTTCATAATGTATATCTAGAACTAAAATTCAAGATAAGAAAAAGCAACTGAGTGGGGAATAAGTGAAGTTAAAATACACTAACCTCTGAACATTATCTGAAAAGTAAATGTACTTACATTACAATATTTATTGTAAAATAGTAGAACTAATAAAAGATGTATAACAAACAGGAAATAGAAAGATTGATTCATCCAAAATGAGGCAAGAAAACAAAAGAAACATAGAATAGTCTATAGAAAGCAAACACTACTTGGCAGATACAAACCCAAACACTGAATTAAATACTTCAGTTAAAAGGCTAAGACAATCAGACTGGATTAGAAGTTTAAAACTGCTGGGTGCAGTAGCACACACCTGTAATCCCAGTGGCTCAGAAGGTTGAGGCAGGAGGATGGTGAGTTAAAAGACAGCCTCAGCAACTTAGGGAGGCCCTAAGCAACTCAGCAAGACTATGTCTCTAAATAAAATCCAAAAAAAGGGCTGGGGATGTGGCTCTGTTGTTAAACAACCTGGTTTCAATCCCTGGTACCAAAAAAAAAAAAAAAAAAAAGTTTTAAAACAGAGTTACAAGAGTGTCATGTATCTATGCTAAAATTGGACAAAGTAGACTTCAAGGAAAGAAACACCACAAGAGATAAGAGGGTCACAATATAATGATGAAATACTCAGAGAACCATGAGGATATCACTTCCATCAATTCTAAATCCTTATGTACCCAATAACATGGCTTCAAAATATATAAAGCAAAAATTGATTAAACAAAAGGGAAAATGGACAAATGTGAAATAATGATAGGAGATTTTGATCTCTCTCAAACTGATAGAACATACAGCCAAAAAGAAAATCAGCAAAAGTATAGATGCCCTAAACAATGTGATTAACTTGACCAAATCAGCCCATACAGAAGGCTGTAATCCAACAATGACAGAACACAATGAAAATGAAAACCCCAGAAAACTAGTTAAGGCTTCCAGACATTCAGGAGAACAGAATCCCAATCACATACACACTCCATTAGATTATAGAGAAAGAGGAAATACTTTTCAAATTCTTCTATTAATGCAACATAACATAATATCTAATATGAGGAAACTACAAGAAATTAAAATTACAACCCAATCTCATAAAGTTCTTAGCAATATATTAGCAAATTCAATCTAGTCACATATAAAAATAATAATACATCATGCACTAGGATTTGTTCCGATAATATAATAAGGTTATATGAAATAATATAATACTGGTTTAACATTTGAAAATTAATGTTATTGAGCATATTGATAGAGTAAAACAGAAAAATTACATGATCATCTCAACAGATAAAGAAAAAGCACTTGATAAAATTCAACACTCAAGAGTAATAATAGAATTCCTATCGTATGTGGAAAGGATACAATAAAGTAATGAATGAACTATTAAAAAATATTTTAAAAATAATATGAGAAAATTTCCAAAAATTCTAGAGCAAGCACTGTATTTTGTGGTAAAATATTAATTTTTTTCATCTTGGAGATGGGATACTGCAGTGTTAGAGCATTTCTCTGGCAGGTGTGAGGCCCTCGGTTTGATCCCAGCATTGCAAACACATACACAGAAACACATATGCATAGGAATGAGCATATAAAGAAAAAAAATGTAGTCCTGATAGAAAAACAAGACAAAAATATCTGTTTTCACCCTTCTGTTTAACACTGTACCCGAGTTCTAGTTTGTAAGAAAGTCTTGCCCTAAGGCAAGAAAAGAGGGAAAGTGTAGAGGTTTGGAAAAAAAGAAATAAAGCTATCATTATTTGCAGACAAACTTGCATATATGCAAAATCTTTTAAAAATAAATTATTGGAGTAAAGTAAATTTGGTAATGTTGAAGGCAATGAGGTCAATATGCCAATTAACTTTATTTCTATATATAACCCCACACAAAAAAATTAGAAAATGATGTTATAAAAATTCTACATCCAGTAGCATATATATAACACATATATAATAAATCTAGCACACTATTTAAAATATCTCTACATTAAAAAACACAAAACATTTTTTAGAAAAATATTCTCAAAAGCTTAAATAAATGAAGTGATATTCCACGTTCTAGGATTAAAAGAAGAATATTGTAATACATTATTCTTGCCAAATTGAGCAATCGATTCCATGTGATCCATATCAAAATCTGTCACATTTTTTAAATTGGCAAGTTTTTTCTAAATGCATATGAAACAGCAAGGGTCCAGAATAACAAGATATCCTTAAAATTTTTTACAGGCATACTCCACATTTACCAAGATCCATGATAAAAACTATAGCAATTAAAACAATATGACTTTGCTCACAGGAGAGACCTACAGACCAGTAGGCTACTACAGAGAGTTCAGAAACAGACTCATACAATAAGAAATAAGAAAAACAGATCCACACACAGAAGCAGACCCTTAAGTGGAGAAAGATTTCTTCAACAGGACATTTTTAAAAGTCAACCCTGACAGTAACGATTGCTAACTTGGAAAAGCCACCTGACTTGCAACAAATGTGCCACTGCCAAGAAGTAGAAGATTTTTAATAAATGGTGCTGCAAGCATACTGCATTTTTTTAAACTACATGGCCAATGATATGTTTTGATTGACAGCAAATGGAAATGGGATAGGGAAAAATAATGGTTGTGTGAAAATATCCCTTCTCTCCATGAGTGACATGCTCTTTCAGCTTTTTTTTTTTTTTTTTTTTTTTTTCGGAACCAGGGATGGAATGGAACCCCTGAGCTGCCACACCCTCATCCTCAGTCTTTTATGTTTTTAATTTTGAAACAGGGTCTCACTAAATTGCTTAGAGCCTTGCTAAATTGCTGAGGCTGACTTTGAACTTGCGGTCCTCCTGCTTTATATTCCAGTCAGTTGTTTTGCTCTCAGTTTTAACAACAACATCAACAACACACACACACACATACACACACACACACACACACACACACACACACAAAGTAGTACTTTCAGGACAAAAAATTTAAAAAAGGAAATTATCATGGTAAATTGAAATTATCATGGTCTTCGGCTGTGAAGTTTCTCTGTATATGTATATTAATATTTTGAATATTATCTCCACCCAGTTGGAATAATTATGTTGGGAGAATAGGGAAAGGGATTCAGACATGGTGATCTTGTGAGAAATCAAATCTTTATTTACCACAATAGGAAGCCAATAGAAAATGTCTAAATTTGGAGTCAGGTGCAGCTGGTAATCCCAGCAACTCAGGAGGCTAAGGCAGGAGGCTGCTTGCAAAAGTCTGAGGTCAGCCTTAGTAATTCAGCAAGGCCCTAAGCAACTCAGTGAGACCCTGTCTCAAAATAAAAAATGAAAAAGGCTGTGGATGTAGGTCAGTGGTTAAGCACCCAGTACCAAAAAAAAAAAAAAAAAATAGTCTAAATATTTGAACTATTAGAAGCATAGCAACCAATAAAAGAATTGAAAGTGCTGATTCATAGATCAGGAATCTGGAGGGAGAGAGAGTGGAGAGATAGGGAACCAGTGCGTTCACATAAGCCTTTTAGAGTATTAGATAATTTTTAAATTCTGTGCTCACATTACTTTGATAAAATAAATTAATGAGGCTGGGTGCAGTGGCTCACATCTGTAATCCCAATGGCTCAGGAGGCCTGAGGTAAGAGGATCACAAGTTCAAGGCCAGCCTCAGCAACTTAGCCAGGCCCTAAGAACTTAGCAAGACCTGTCTCAAATTAAAAAAATAAAAAGGGCTGGGGAGGTGACTTAGTGGTAAAACTCCTCTGGGTTCAATTCCCAGTACCCACCCCTCTAATAATTAGTTAAACAAAGAAAAAAGCAAAAAGAGAAAAGAAAAAAAAAAGCCTGAAACTATAAGCCAAAATATTTACAGTGTGTTTTACAGTGTGTGTGTCTAAGTGATGTGATTAGAGGTTATCAGGCTTTTTTTTCTGCTCCTCTGATTTTTCAAGGATGAACATTTTTAACAGTAGAAGATAGAGTGGATTCCTAGGCAGAATATTTGATTGATCTGAGGGAGCTCCTAAGGAAGCCATCACAAGTTGCTCAGCCACAGGTCTGGCTGGCCCTCAAGAAGCTCCAAAGAGGGGAGCATTGCAGGAGAGAGCAACCACTGAGCAGTCCAAGCAGGGCCCATAAGTGCACACCAGGCTCGATTCTAGTTTCTGAAGTGGCATGAAGTCTAATGGCAGGACATGGGCACGGATAGATGACCCTGTGGAAGCCGGGCAGAAGTGGGGCACCCAGGGCCTGCAGTGTAATGCATTGTTTCAGGACATCTACGCATACACAAGAGGCCCTGCCCTAAGACTGTAGGTGCCCTGGTTGCAGGGAGAGTCACCTAAGCTGGGGACAGCAAAGTCTTCAATGTTAAAGTAGAAACTAGAAGATCAGAAAAAGAGTTCAGAAAAAGGCAACATGGGGAGCTGAGGGTTATCCCTGGGCTACAAACTCTAGGCATCTTGGCATTGAGAGATTGGGGGGGCAGTGACTCAGGGTGTCTAGGCATTGTGATTGAGCCCCTGGAAACTGAGCCAAGAGGAGTAAAGTCATTTACAAACTGTGCTAGTTCCTAGGGCTGCCATAACAAAGTGTAGTAGCTCCCACCCTTACCCATTACCCATTCTAAGACCCCCACTGAAACAACGGATAATACCAAAGCCTGTATACACTGTTTTTCCTATACGTACACACCTATGGTAAATCTTAATTTATAAATTATGCATAGTAAGAGATTAATAGTAACCATTACAATAACTTTAGAGCTTACCAGCCTCAACATGCAATTTTTTCTTTCTCTATTAAGAGAATGCTCACCTTTTCTCTTAAAGAAAGCACTGTATGGCTTCTTTTCTTGTCAGGAAATGCCATCATCCCTATGCTGGTGTTGTGAAGCCATTACTAAGTAAAATTAAAGTTACTTGAGCACAAGCACTACAGCACCATAGTCTACCTGATACTGGAGATGGCTATCAAGTGACTAACGGACAGGTAGTATATACAGTGTGGATACACTGGACAAAGGGATGATTCACATCCTGGACAAACAGCACAAAATTTCATAATGGTACTCAGAATGATAGACAAATTAAAACTTTTGAATGAATGCTTTCAGACCACAGTTGACTCTGGGTAACTGAAATTGTCAACAATGAGTGGCTTAAATAAACTGTTAAAGATTAAACAATAACTTTTAAAAATTAATTGTCTCAGAATTCTGGAGGCCAGAAGTCCAAAATCCAGGTGTTGGAAAGACTGTACCTCCTCTGAAGTTGCTGCAGAAGGTCTGTCACAGGTCTCTGTCCCAGTTCCTGGTAATTCCTTGGCATTTTCAGCATAAGCCCCACCTTCATGTGGCATTCTCCAAGTGGACATGTCTGCCTCCGTCCAAATTTCCCCGTTTTATAAGGATACCAGTCATATTGGATTAGGGTTCACCTGCTTCAGTATGACCTCATTATAACTTTACTAATTACATTGGCATCAACCCTATTTCCAAATAAGGTCACATTCTGAGTTCATGGGATTTAGGATTTCAACCTGTGAATTTTGAGAGGACACAAAGCAACTCAGAGCACAGCCCCAGACCCATATAGGTGGTAGGGTCTGGATTCAGTCTGAACCAGCAGATGTGACACATCAGTGGATCCAATGTGAAGCAGCTGAGGAAAACAGAGGTAGGATCCAAGAGCAAAGCTGCACCACTCTCCAAGGCACAGAGAGGAGGGATGGAAAGCTGGTGTCACCCACTGGATTCAGGAATGACAAGGGAGTTTTGCACAGTGCAATGGCACAAAGAAGCAGCGAGTCAGCCTCACCATGATCATGGCCAACAGGCAACACCAGGCAATTATGGAAATGTGCTGTTTTACGGGACTTGACACAGATAATCCTCAACTGGGGCTGATGGGGGAGTTGTGACCATTGTCCCCACTTTATAAATGAGGAAACTGAGACTCAGAAAGATTAGGCAGCTTTGTCTAAGTTCCTAGCAATGAATGACAAGACCAGGATTCCACTGGAGGTCTGATCTTGTGAGAAATCAAATCTTTATTTACCACAATAGGAAGCCAATAGAAAATGTCTAAATTTGGAGTCAGGTGCAGCTGGTAATCCCAGCAACTCAGGAGGCTAAGGCAGGAGGCTGCTTGCAAAAGTCTGAGGTCAGCCTTAGTAATTCAGCAAGGCCCTAAGCAACTCAGTGAGACCCTGTCTCAAAATAAAAAATGAAAAAGGCTGTGGATGTAGGTCAGTGGTTAAGCACCCAGTACCAAAAAAAAAAAAAAATAGTCTAAATATTTGAACTATTAGAAGCATAGCAACCAATAAAAGAATTGAAAGTGCTGATTCATAGATCAGGAATCTGGAGGGAGAGAGAGTGGAGAGATAGGGAACCAGTGCGTTCACATAAGCCTTTTAGAGTATTAGATAATTTTTAAATTCTGTGCTCACATTACTCTGCCTGCGTCTGCTTCCATTGAAGGAAGGGCTGCCTGGATCTCTGGTGAAATGTACGGTGTGAGGTTGAGTGGAGACTGTGCTGGGATTGATTGTGGATGTCTATCATGTGAGGTTGAGTGGAGATTGTTCTGGGATTGACTGTGGATGTCCACCATAACAGGAGAGAGGGGAGGTGGGGGTATGTGTGCTGTGGATACGTCGCCCAGTAGATAGAGTACAAACCAGGGACTCCAGAGAGCTGGTTTCTAGGCCTCTAGAACCTGGCCTCTAGACAGGTATAGAACCCAGATTTACTCAGTCCTTGGGCAACAGGCATACTCATCATTTTGTGTATTAAACAGCCTCACACATAAAACAAAGGTGATTTAAAATTTCTCTCTTGCCCTAAAATTCTGTTTTCTATAAAGAAGATAATTGAATTATTTGCCTCTCTTGAAGAAAAACTTATGTGTAAATTTACACATATACATGTATTTGTGCATAAAATAGAGATTTTTTTAAAAGAAAAAAATCCATTTCTAGCTGAATAAGATTACCTAGAGAGGTTGAAGTATCTCTTTCTCAAAAGATGTTTAAGTTTGTTAGAGAAATACCTATCCAGATATTAGCAAGAGCCTCCTGGATGAATGGCACTCAGAATCCTGCTGTGGGTGGGGGTTCTTGGGCAGAAGCTCTGGGGGCCCATTAATACCCCACTAGCACCCACATGAGGTCCCCATCATTTGTTGTCCAGTCAGGGATGGGTGAGCCTAGGTAGGCGGCCATATGCATTCATCTGAGCCGTTCGATTGTACTATTCATTTGTGGGGGTGTTGGAAGGATTAAGGACTGTCTGGCCAAGTCATGCGTGTAAAGTATTTTGAAATCCTTGCAGAAAAGACATCAGATAAATGCCAGATTATTGGCAGCCTGAAATAGCATTCTCTCCACCCCACTCCTTCAGAGACTGCTAATAAACTTTCCCTTTATACAAATCCTGTCATACTGCTGTGAAAGAATTTCAAAGAAAAGCCATGAGAACTTCTCCCACCCTTCTCTCCTGTGATTCACCCTCATTCCCAAAATGAATGTTTTTATATTTGAAATGTTCAGAGCTTGAGAAATCCAGGCAGGATCTTTCCATGTGGAAGTGGGATCCTACTCTACTCTGTAGACACCTTTGGTCCAAAGTTCCCCATGAGAAACAGGGGGTTGCTTCTGCCCTTCTCCCTCCCAGGGACTCCACTCTGCCCCAAGGGCTGGTCCCAGGCCTGGGACAGGAGAATACCAGATGTCTGAGTCCTGAGAAACAGGGAGGTGGGATGGGGGTCAGATGTACATTCTCAGGCTTGGCCTTTTATTGAGTGAGGGTCACCAGCCCTAATAAACATCAATACCTGATACCGCCCCTGAGTAATAAAACGGTACCAACTGGCTCAGACCAGAGCAATAGGATAAAGAAAAAGGTCCAAACAATTTTGAAAGGGAAGAACAAAACTAAAGAACCAATCCTAACTGATTTCAAGGCTTATTCTAAATCTACAATAACGATCTTATCTTTTAATGTAAAGATACAGAAATTGATGAATATAAGATTTCAGAAACAAATCCACAGATACATAGACAATTGATTTTTGACAATTGTGCCAAGAAAATTTCATGAGGAAAGAGTAATCTTTACATCTAAAGATGCTAAAGCAATTAAATATTCATATCAAAAGAGACAACCTCCATCTTTTTTTATTGGTCCTTTTTAGTTACCAATAGGATTCATTTTAGCATAATTATAAAAGGATGGAATATAGGTTGTTCTAATTCAGTCCCCAGTACTTCCCCTTCATTTCCCCTCTTTCCTCCCCCTTGTCCTGTTCCTCTACTAATCTTTCTGCTACTTTCTTATATATATATATACTTTTTGGTTTTTTTTTTTTTTTTGGTACTGGGGATTGAACCCAGGGGGACTCCACCACTGAGACACATCCCCAGCCCTATTTTGTATTTTATTTAGAGACAGGGTCTCACTGAGTTGCTTAGGGCCTTGCTAAGTTGCTGAAGCTGGCTTTAACTCACGATCCTCCTGTCTCAGCCTCAGCTGGGATTACAGGCGTGCGCCACCACGCCCAGCTACTTTTTAAAATTATACATTTTAAATATAAATTGTGGATGTACACAATGATGAGATTCACTGTGGTGTATTCATGTATGTACACAGGGAAGTTAGGTCAGATTCACTCCAATGTCTTTCCCTATCCCACCCCTCCTCCCTTCCCATCACTCCCCCTTGTCTACTCCACTAATCTTTCTTCTATTCTTTTTCTTATTCCCCCCACCCCCACTTATTTTGGATTAGCTTCTGACTTTTGGGAGGATTGGCTTATTTCACTTAACATGATAGTCTCCATTTCCATCCATTCAACAGCAAATGCCATGAAATCAATGTTCTTTATCTAACCTCCATCTTTACCTATCATTATATACAAAAACTAATTGGAAATGGATCATAGACCTCAATGGAAAAGTTAACACTATAAAATTTCTAGATACAGAAGGGAAAATCTTACTGCCTTGGGTTTGGCAAGAATTTCTTAAGAAACAAGAAGCATGGGGCTGGGGATATAGCTCAGTTGGTAGAGTGCCTGTCTCACAAGCACAAGACCCTGGGTTCAATCCCCAGCACCACCCTACTTGTTTCTAAAGAAAAAAAGGAAACAAGAAGCACAAAGTATGAGAGAGTAAATGAATTTGAATTTTTCAAAGTTAAAATGTTTGCCCTTTGAAAGAAAATGAATATGAAAGTAAAAAAGCAAAACAGAGATTCTGAGATAATATTTACAAAAGATACATGCAACAAAGGACTTGTGTCCATATTACACAAAGAACTCCCACAGGGACTGGGGTTGTAGCTCAGTGGTAGAGTGCTTGCCTCGCACATGTGAGGCGCTGGATTCGATCCTCAGCACCACATAAATAAATAAAATTAATAAAATAAAGGTATTGCATCCATCTACAATTAAAAACATTTTTTTAAAAAAAACAGAACTCTCAAGGGTTGGGGTTGTGGCTCAGTGGAAGAGTGCTTGCCTAACATGAGTGAGGCACTGAGTTCAATTTTCAGCACCACATATAAATAAATAAAATAAAGGTCCTTTGACACTAAAAAAAAACCTAAACAACAACAACAACAAAAAAAACAGAACTCCCACAGATGAACAATTAGAACTCAAATAAAATAATTAAAATCACAAAAGATTTGAAGACACACTTCACCAAACTACATAGACTGTGGGAAATAAGCACTATGAGATAAAGCTCACCATCCAAAGTCTTTAGGCAAGTGCATATACAGTGAGCCAGGCATGGTGGCACATGCCTATAATCCCAGCTGCTCAGGAGGCTGAGGCAGAAGGATCACAAGTTCAAAGCTAACCTCAGCAACTTAGCAAGATTGTGTCTCAAAATATTTTTTTAAAAACCTACAATGAGATACCACTATACTCCCAAGACATGGAGCAACTAGAGCTTTTACGCACTGTAGTGAGAATGTTAAACAGTACAATAACTTTGGAAAATGTTCTTTTTCTTAAAAGATTAAAAATATACATAGCATAACTTAAAAGGTTAAAAGTACCCTTACTATATGTGGGTTCCGCATCCTCAGATTCAACCAACTGCAGATTGAAAATAACAGAAAAAAGTGGGATCTGCATTGCACATCTACAGGCTTCTTTTTTTTGGCATTATTCCCAAAACAACACAGTATAATGACTATTTACATGGTGTTTATGTTGTATTAGGTATTGTAAGTAATCTAGAGATGGTTTAAAGTATAATAGAGGATTTGCACAAGTTATGTGGAAACATTACACCAGTTCATTTAAGACACTTGAGCACCCACAGATTTTAGTATCCAAAAGAGGTGGGTTCCTAGAACCCATCCCCTATGGATACTCAGGGACCACTGTACTATGCAACTCAATCATTCAATGCCTGGGTAAATGTCCCTTAGATAAATGGAAGTATCTATATATACATGCAAATGCAAGCACACTAATGTGCATGAATGTTCATAGCAGCTTTATTTATGATAATAGCCCGAACTGAAAACAACCCAAATGTTCTCAGCAGGTAGGTGGATAAACAAACAGTGGTACTGCATCCACATGATGAATACTACTTAGCAATAGGAAGCAATAACTAACACATGCAAAAACATGGGTGAGTCTCAAAATCATTATGCTGAGTGAAAGTGAGGCAACAGAGGATACGTGCTTTATTATTCCATTTATAATTTTAGAAAATGCAAACACATCTCCAGTGCTAGAAAGCAGATCAATGGTTGCCTAGGAAGGCAAGGATCACCAAGGGGCATGAGGCAACCCTTGTGGGTGAGGGATATATTCCTTACCTTCATGGTGGTGATGCTGTCACAGGTGTTTATATATATATATCAGAAAAAATCATCAAATTGTGCACAGTAAATACATACATGCTGTTGCAGGTGTTTGTGTATACATATTTTATATATACAGATATATGTCAAAAAATCATAAACTGTTCACTATAAATATGTAAAGCTTGATCCACTTTTGAAGCCCTGGCTAATAACTCTTCAGTTCCCTTTCTTGAGCAGATGATGAAGTCTACTCTGTAACTACCTTCCTTACTGGGCTGTTACACTCCAGACCACAGATTTCCTTGACCTAATTACCCCCACAGATAAGTACCAGACAACCAGAGAGAGTCCCTTTGTGGTTTGGATATGACATATCTCCGAAAAGTTCATGTGTTAGACAATGCAGGAATGTTCAGAGGTTAGATTATGAGAGTTGCAATTTCATCAATGGATTAATCCATTTTTGAACAGACTACTGAGTAGTAGCTGTAGGCAGGTAAGGAGTGGCTAGAGGAAATAGGTGTGCCTTTGGGGGCATGTCCATGACTCCTCACCCAGGATCACCTCTTGGCAGCCACACTCTTCTGCCATGATGATCTGCTTCACCTCAGGCCTGGAGCAATGGAGCTGTCTGGCTATGAACTGAACCTCTAAAACCATGAGCTCAAGATGAAGTTTTCCTTCTTTAAGTTATTCTTAAACCTAAAACAGTCCCTATACCATGGCGCCCTGAAATTATTCAAACTGGCCAATCCTAACCCTGCTAGCCCTGTCTTGCCTGTTCCTTTCCACAGGAACTACAATATAGGTGCTTGCCCACAGTACCCTCTCCCTCTGCCTTCTGACTGACCCTAAGCTTCACTGGAGTGGCCCTGCAAGGCATGCAGGGTTCTCCCCAGGGAACGGTGGGCATAATAAAACTGTGACATTCCTTTGGTTCCTTTTTTTCTGTTCTGAGTTTGGCTTTATCACTCACTGTGCGCTGGGAGTGTAGCCCAGTAGTAGAGCACTTGCCCAGCATGCTTTGCAAAAGCCTAGATTTCATCCCCAGCACTGCAAAAATAAATGAATAAGCAAAAGGGTTTAAAAAAAAAACAGTGAATTATGCTCCACAAACCTGTTGAAAAACAAAACAAAAGGACATGTACCTAAAGATGATTTGAATCCACTCCCATAATTTTGGGGGGAGGGGCTGGGTATTGAACCCTGGGCTTCACACAGTCAAGGCAAACATTCTACCACTGAGTTGCATCCCCAGTCCCACCCCTGTCACTTTATAGAAGAGGAAGGGGAAAATCATCTCTTCCCTCCAGGTGTGGAGCAGGTAAGAGGGTGGAGATCACTCTGAGCCTTATCCTGAACTCAGCACCACATAATCAAAAGAACCTTTTAACTGCAGGTCTCTGGAGCTCATTAAATGAGAGGAAGAACGAGCGCATCTGGGGAGCAGAAAAGCATTCCTTTGCAAAGAAAATGACAGCAACAAAACCCGGGGCAAATAGAAGAGAACCCGCGTAGGAAGAGCAGAACCAGAACAATGTTTGGATAAATAGTAACGAACCAACAGCCGGGAGCAAATCAATACCGAGGCCCGGGAGAGGGCGCTGAAGAGGCAGACGGCAACCAGGGAGCCCAGGCCAAGCCTTGCCAGAGATCTGGACAGTCAGATTCTCACAAATGATGATCTTGAAAAGCAAAGGACCGAGCAAAGGTTCAGGTGACTCACCCACACCTACCAGAGCAGTAAAGACAGCATGTTCTGTCTGACCCCTCCCACTCCCAGGGGCAGTTCAAAGCAGCCTTCCCTTTCTTCTTGTTCCGGTGTCCTTGCCCCATACCATTTCCCAGAGGCAGTCTCCCTCCCCACAGGTGTGCACTGACTTCTCCAGCTGTCCAACCCTACTTCCGGGCAGTGGGAGATCAGAGGCCACGGCCTCAGGAAAACTCTGCCCACCTGCAACGTAGCACTTAAACTCTGACTCAGCCAGAGGCTGAGCAGGGCTCCTCTGTCAGTGTAAAACTTTTCTGACTCACTGTGTGCACCAAACCCAGACAGGCCCTGGAGGGTTCTGTGCATTCCTCCAAAAATCAATTCTTTGGAAACCAGTTCACCAAATGACCGAATCTGCTAAAAACTGATTTGTTGACTTACTGACTGGGGCTCTCACATTCCTGATGGGACTAAGCCAGCCAAGGCAGGGCTTCCTCAGAGGGCTGGTACAGGGGCAGACGTGTAAAGTAATAAGCAGAGATTTTGCTTTGGGTCAGCACATCCTACATGTGTAACTGTCCCTAAAGCCTGTGGATAGAGTTGGCCACTGATTTGGGGATCTGGGGATTCTGGTTCTCCACCACTGCCCTCTCAACCTTCCCCAGGAGCTGTGGTCTCCTTTGTGACTCTGGTATTATTTGTAACAGCCTCTGAGTTGGAGGTCCAGGAGGATGATCACCAAAAGTCACAAAATCTCCATTTGCACTATAGCCTATGGATATCCACACAGAATCACTGTGCTTGACAGATAAACCCAGGCTTCTCAGGTGAAATGAGGGTAGTTTCCCCAGCTGCCTCTGGCCTTTTATGACTCCCATATGCCCTGTATCGATATTGCTACTACCCTCTGTCTTCCCCTCTGTCTTAGCATCACAAGAGAAGTCTGTATAGCATTGAAATGATAATTCTGAAATTCTTACCTGCACTGGAAAGATATTCTGCAAATTTTCTCATGGCCTGCTTAGAATACTGCTCTTTTCTCTGGAAGTGAAAAGGGATTTTGTCACTTAGAGCCATCGTCCCTAGATCTGACCAACACCAAACCAACTGACTTCCTGCAGCTTGAGCAGCAGGGAGACACATCCCTGCTCTTTCTGATTCAGGCTGCAGACTCTCTGTGAGGATGCACTCACACTGCCTGTACCACCTCCTGGAAGGCTTCTGTGGTCTTGAAGAGTCTTTTTTGCTGTCTTCTTTCCTGGTTGGTCACACATTGCTCAGAATCCCCCCAACCCCCACCCGACTTTTTGTGACCTGTCCCGGCACCAAGGTTTCCTTCATTCAGCGGTCAGTTCCATTGGAGTCACTCAAGTAAATTTATTTCCCTCTTGTTTTCTCCAGCTACTTCTTCCCTGACACCACAGTTTGGTGTTGCTGAAGGCTGTCACCCAGAGAAGATCAGCTTTCCTCCTTTCCTGTTCTCCTGGAGCTTCTTTGCCCTTGGAAAGGGAGAGCTGACCTTGTATTTCAAAACTGTGTCTGTCAAAAACACACTGTCTCTGACTTCTCCAAATTTCTTTCCTTGTTTTTTCCTTGTTTTTTTTTTTTTTTTTTTTTTTTTGGTACTGGGGATTGAACCCAAGGGAGCTTAACCACTGAGCCACATCCCACCCCTATTTTGTATTTTTAATTTAGAGACAGGGTCTCACTGAGTTGCTTAGTGCCTTGCTTTTGCTAAGGTTGGCTTTGAACTTGCAATCTTCCTGCCTCAGCCTCCTAGCTGCTGGGATTACAGGCATGCGCCACCACACCCAGCTCCTCCAAATTTCTTGCGGCAGGAAAAGAATGAACTTGGCAATGTATTACAATCAGAGAAGAGTCCTACAACTTGAAATAGAGGGAATGAAGGGATCAACCTCTCTGTTATTTCCAGAAAATGATTCCAAGGTGTAGGCACTAGGTTTTCTTACAAAGGCCCAAAAAGGAACTAGAACAACCATGGTACTTCCATCTGAGTAAATCTGACCATTGAGAACATGTTTAAGTTAGCATATAGAGACATAGGGCTGCTGTCTCAAAGGGCTGCTGTTTTCCTGACCTTTTAGTGTCCCTGAGAGGTGTGGTGTGGGAGAGCAAAGTTTAAGGGCACACAGAGTGGACACTGGTATTGAACTTTGTTCCCACCACAGAGATTGAGGGCAAAGACTTTGTTGTACTTTGTCAACTACTGGGAGTCAGAGCTGAGGTCTGGTGGCTAGGAGTAGGTGGTCTTTCAGGCAAAAAAAAAAAAAAAAAAAAATCTCAAAACAAGTACTGATATTGGTCTAATTTTCCCCAGACTATGCCATGTTGGTACAATCAAGGACTTAAATGGCAGTCTTGCTATGATTTGTCCAGCACCCTCAGCCCCCTCATGCTGCCCAGTTACACTCCCCCCACTCATGGGGCCCTCAGATATTTCTCCTTTAACCTATTTTTCCTTTTTTTACTTTTTAGGAGTTTTGTTTCCATCCTTTATACCCAGGTCCTCTGATATTCCTAAAAGTCAAGAAGAACTCCCTTAAATTATTTTAAGCATGGCTGGTCTATGGGTAACGCCTTAGCCCAAGTCTCCTTGTGATTCAAGTTTTCGGCTTGGGCAAAACCGACTCCAGAGAGTTGCCATACGCTAGGAAATTGTAAGCAGGTCAACACTGTGCTACAGAGAAATAGGTTATGGACTCAAGAGCAAGCAGAGAGCTCCAAAATGGGTGGGGCTGAGGTGATAATCCAAGGCCAAGGGCAGTCTGAGATCAGTGGTGACCAAATTCAGGAAGCAGCAGGGGGAAGGGCAGCCAGTGCATGGTGTGAAAACCCAGTGCCTGAATTGAGTGTCTGCCGGCCGTCTAGCATGCAGGACTACCACTGCCTCTAATATGGTTAGTGTTCTCAATGGACTTTAATGTAGTGCAGATTTGTAAATCCACCTGCTTAGAAACGTCAAGGATGCTGGAGTGACAGCACCCACTAAACCCTTAAATCTGTTCATCTGTGATGCCAACCAGTCTCCGAAGCAAGGTGACAGAGAACCCTCTCTTATTCTCCAGCACTTATTGACTCTGGATGCCCCAGAGATTAGGACACTGCATGTCAGAACATGTTTTAGTTATAGGTGACAGAACTTCATCTAAGCTATTCCTTAGGTTTAGTTATTTTTTATAAATTATTTATTATACTCTTAAGAAACTGTTGGAAGCATCTGCTATGGTTTAGATGTGGTTTATTCCCCCAAGTTTCACATGTGGGAAGCTTGTTCCTCAGTGGGGCGATGTAAGAGGTGGGGCCTGGTGGGAGGCTCTTAGGTCATTGGGGGCGTGCCTTCAGAAGGGATTACCACAGTTCTCATGGAACTCCATTCTTGCCAGAGCTTCCAGTCTCTCCATGTGATCGATCTCTCTCACATTCACTCCTGTGATGATACCATCCACCATGATGTGATGCAGCAAGGGAGATATCCTTGACAGAGCCAGTGCTATCCTATTTGGACTATCAGCCTTCAAAATTTTGAACTAAATAAACCTCCTTTCTTTATAAGTTACCCAGCCTTGGGTATTTTGTTATAGTAACAGAAAATGGACTAATATATGATCCAACAGAAGGATCAACCAGCAACCCATGAAAAAAACAGAAACTCTGGAATAACCAGAGTCAAAATGTAGATGCCCCAGGACACATCAACTCTCCCTGCACCTCCCTTCAGAAGCCTCCACTTACCTTCCCTGCAGGATAGCTTTCTCCACAAGGTAAGAGGCAGAGGCAATGCCAAGTTTCACATCTTACTGCTCTAACCTCCAGAAAAAGACTATGTTTCACTGACAATTGAAACATTCTGGTGTCAGGTTCTACAGATGCAGTGTGGCAGGGCGCCCACCTGAACAATCACTGTGGACACTTAGCCCACACACGACACCACTACCAAGGGCAGGGGAGAGTATTCCATGAATCTAGGAGCTCCCAGGAGAACCTCAGAGTTGAAGTGAAGGAGCGACCATGGCAGGAAAAGAGAAGGGGCTGGTGTCCCATAACACAGATGCTCAATGCAGGCTCAGAAAATCCCTTCTCTTCACCTGGAAACTGCCCATTTTTGCATGAAGATTTGTTTTAGGTAACATTCCAGAAAACTTTCTCTAATCCCAGTCTGGATCAGGCATCCTCCCTGTGCACTGTGCAGCCAGTGGGTACATCTCTGGTGTACTTCTGGCCAGTGGTGATTTCTTCCTCTCCACTCCAGCTGTCCTTCCTTGAGAAGGTGACCCTGGCATGCATCTTTGCATTTCTCATGCCCAGCTCAGTGCCTGCCACACGGCACGTTCTCAATAGATATTCTTTGAACAATATGTCAAAGAAATGTTGAAAACCAAGGCCCCATTCACTGGTGACAGGAACAAGGTCACACACCAAGCAACCATAAAGCCACTCCAGGGTCATTTAGTATAAAAGATAAGGCTACCTGAGAAGGTCCTGAGGGCACCATCACTTCCCAGCTCAGAGCAACCAAATATATTCACAGAGTCATCAAGAGGGGCTGAAATTGTTCAGTTCATGTTGTTTGAAGTGGAAAATCTGTATGTTTTTTTTTAAAGCTTTTTGTTGAAAGTGTTGAGAAAAATTTTTCATCCCTATGAATATCCATTTCCTTGATTTCAATAAAACAGTGTTTTCCTGACTCTCCTTTGTTGATTTTTAGTGGAGAAATACAACAAGCATTTGTCACGTGCTATTTATGAGACAGAGGTGGGGCCAGGCATCAGTGCTACAAGGACGTTCATGGCCTGTAGAGATCTGTAGTCAGTGTAAAACTGCGCACAAAGTGCACTGATACAAGCACCCACGGGGCCCTTGGGAACAGAGGAAAGAGAGCTCTGTCAGGCTAAAGGATCTGGAATCTTCCAGAGGCTTCACTGTAGAGGGTGGGATATGTATTGACTTGGAGTTTTTGATTGCAAGCATGGTATCTATCTTACTCCATTTTCTACTGCTATATCAGAACATTTGAGAGATGGAACTTACAAGAAAGAGTTTATTTTGGCTCACTGTTCTGGAAATCCAAGAGCATGGGGCCAGCATCTACTTGGCTTCTGTTAAGGGCCTTGTGGTTTAAAGCATGGAAACATGGCGGATGTCATCGTATAGAGGGACTGCATGCAAGATGGGGAGCAGGCACGGAACAGGAAAGGGGGCAGAACTCTACAAATAGCTAACTCTTCCTTTGAGAAAAGTGTGAATTCATGCATAAGGGTGGATCCTCATGACTCCAACTGCCTCGTAAGGGCCACACCACCTCTCAACACCATTACACCAAGGACCAGACTTCAACATTAGGGTACAAGCCATGTCCAAATCATACCAGCTCTGGCCAACTCAAGCAAAATAGAACCACATGACAAAGAAGCTAATGGAAACAAACTGAGGCAAGGCAGAAGTCAAGCCAACCCAGGGATCCAGCCAGAGCTGCAGTGCTGGGAGAACGAGCTCCTGGTACTTCGAGTCCCTCCGCCTGTCACTACAGCCCTGTTTCCAACTCTGAGAGAAGAATCCAGGGTCCCAGGCTGAGTCACATCCCTTCCCCTTGGCTAGGAGAGAGTTCCACCCCCATTTCCCATATCCAGTCCTCAAGTCCAATAACTCTCCCTCTTCAGCAGCTCTTGGTCACGCCCCCAACCCACCCCACCAACTCCTGCCTGAGCCCCTCATCCCTCATCACCTGGATCCTGCCATAACTTCCCAACAGGTCACCCCACTCCCCTCAGTCAGTTCCATCTCTGCCAGGGAATCTTTAAGATATTCAAACTGCATCCCATCACTTCCCTGGGTCTCTAATCTGCCTGTCTAAATAAGCACTTGCCAAGCCTCCATAGTTTCATGAACTCTTTCCTTAAAGTATCATTCATATTCTCTGTCTCTCCATCCTGTTGGTTCTTTCTCTAGAGATCCCTGACTTGTACCCTTGGATTATTTTCAACAGTGTTGTCCAGAAATTTTGCCTACAAGACCTGCAGTCAGCTTGCTGTCTTAATTCCAAGATTTCTGGAACTTGCTGCTTGGTGGTGCAGAAGGAAAGGTGGGAAGTCTGTAGGCAGCAAGAGTGTCACCATGTCAGGCAGGAAACCCCTCCCTCAGGCACTGAGACCCTTTTCTTCCTCCAATGCTCTCCTAAGTCTGCCTGTGAGAACTGGAGTCTTCAAAGCAAGCTTCATTTAATTCAATATAGTGGCAGGGACTACCAGAAAGTTCCAAATCAAACCCAGACATCCACGGAACCCCTTAAAAGGACCAATGGGTTTGTCAGCCCCTTGCTCCTCCCTCCATATTCATAAGCATTTATAAAGCACCTACGCTGACTGGCTGGAATTGGTGCAACGAACACAGAGATTAATAAAAACATAGCCACTGCCCCAGGAAGCCAGAATTTCATGCTTCTTTTCTTTTACTCTTCCTTATAACCACAAACATCATCCAGACCTCAGGATTTCAATCTTTTTAAAAACTTCCTTCAAGTAATTAAAGGAAAAACTATAAATTACCACTGAAGATTGCCTGTCCACTGACCCAGTCTTCGGGTGACTATACTCAGGTGACATAAAGGAGATTAAGTGCTAAAGTCCCACAGGTCATTTTGATAAATATAACAGAGTTTTAAGAGACTATATCTTTGCACCCTGAATTGTTGGCTTATCTTTCAGGTTCTTCAAAGAAAAAGTAAATTCCCTGATGGGAACTTCTAAAAAGGATATGCATAAAAATTTACAGGGTTTCAAAAGCAGTTTTAATTTTAGCCAAAATGGAACCTCAGAAGAGACTTGTAGGCTGGGCGCAGTGTCACACACCTGTAATCCCAGCAGCTCGGGAGACTGAGGCAGGAGGATCGCAAGTTCAAAGCCAGCCTCAGCAATTTAGTAGGCACTAAGCAACTCAGCGAGACCCTGTCTCCAAATAAAATATTAAAAAGGACTGGGATGTTGCTCAGTGGTCAGGTATCCCTGAGTTCAATCCCTGGTACCAACGCCCGCATTGCCCCCCACCCAACCCCCCCAAAAAAGGAAGCAGAAATTTGTAGACTTTCCTTTGGAATGTGGTTCAAAACTCTTCCCCAAATCACTGTACAATTGTATCTACACTTTTTTCACTAGGTGGCAGCAGAGGGACCTCCATGACTTGTGAACATTGGCTTTGGACACCCTGGGGGACAAGAGTGGAATCACTTTATTTTGGTGTAGGTAAGTGTGGGGCTTGCTCTTTGACATCAAACATGTCAAACCACCATAGTAGACATTAATATCAAATAAGTGCCCTACAGTGTAGAATTAATACATCGTTAGCCACTGAATATGTAGGCAGGAATCGGGGAGGGAAACAGGAGAAGCAGGGGCATTGGCTAGAGCCCACATGCACTTTGTCCCACTTGGATGGCCTTTCTTTGATGTTCCTGAATAGTAGCCATAAGCCAGTTTTAAAGCTGGTGTTAGCCAAATGTGGTGTCGCACACCTGTAATCTGAGCAGCTCAGAAGCCTGAGGCAGGAGGATTGTAAATTCAAGGTCAGCCTCAGCAACTGAGCAAGGCCCCAAGCATCTCAGCAAGACCCTGTCACTAAATAAAATATAAAAAAGGACTGGGGATATGGCTCAGAAGTTAACACCTCTGAGTTCAATCCTTGGTACCAAAAAAAAAAAGAAAGAAAGAAAAAAAGAATTGCTGGCAGTGTTCTGAATGTGTATATTTTCATAGCTCCCTTGTCTGCTCAAGCATAGATTAGGGCCTAGTCCTCACTTCCCTCTACTCAGAATGCCTTGGTACAGCCAAGTATATTGCCCCCAACTTCCTGACTTGTGCCTCAAGAAGTCTAATTAAAAGAACAGACAGCCAAGAGTGGTGGTGCATGCCTGTAATCCCAGTGTCTCGGGAGGCTGAGTCAGGAGGTTTGAGAGTTCAAAGCCAGCCTCAGCAAAGGCAAGGTGCTAAGCAACTCAGTGAGACCCTGTCTCTAAATAAAAACTACAAAACAGAGCTGGGGATGTGACTCAGTGGTCAAGTACCCCTGAGTACAAAAAGCAAAAAAGGACAATCATCTCTTATTATCTACCAGGGGATTGGTTCCATAATCTCCCTACAAATATCAAAATCTGCTGATGCTCAAGTTCCTCATATTGAATGGTATAGTATTTGCAAATAACCTCTGCATAGCCTTCTGTATATTTTAAGTCATCCATAGATTAATTATGCTACCTAATCCAATATAACAGCTGTTATACTGTATTATCTAGAGAACAATGTAAAGAAGAAAGTCAGAGCTGGGCATGGTGACATATGATTGTAATCCCAGCACCTTGGGAGGCTGCAGCAGGAGGATTGCAAGTTCCAGGTCAGTCTCAACAACTTAGTGAGACCCTGACTTAAAATAAAAAATAAAAAGGGCTGAGGGTACAGTTCAGTAGTGAAACCCTCCAGGGTTCAATCTTCAGTACAAAAAAAAAGAAATCTGTACCTGTTCGGTATAGATGCAATTTTTATTTTCCAAATGTTTTTATCCATGGATCCATTATTTCAGATACATAGATGTGGAATCCACAGATATGGGAACAGCATAGTTTAACTCTATCTCCTGTGCTTGTTTGGAAGTGACCAGATCACTGCTCAGTTAGGGATTTTGTCGAGATGTTTCCTGGATAGGGAGTGATGAATAATTGAATCTAGGAACCCCTGGCTCATAAACATATGGCAATTACCATACATGAGTGCTTTGCAGTGACTCACAATGAGGGTTTGTTGAAGCAGGATCCATTCAGGCAGCAGCCTCCATTTATACCACTCAGCCTTGGGCTAGAGCAGTTGCTTCACTGGCTCCATTTTCTGTTCCCCACCCCTGCATGCACTCAGGCCTCGATGGACTCCATGATTTTACAGTTATCTGAATGCTCACTGCATCAATGCCTAGCTCTGTCTTTCAGCTAAAAGCTGCCAAGGGCAGAGACCAAGCCTGACTGTGCTCAGCACTATATCTCTAGGATTGTGCACACAGCTGAAGTTCGGTGTTGAATGAATGACTGCACGAATGCCCCAACGGGTTTTCTTTCTGCAGCTCAACTGAATGTCAGATGACTGGTCCCTGAAGCCAGAAAAGTTGATGCCTTTGGACCTGCTAAAACAAAAGACGTCTTGTGAACCTGTACTGTCACATTGTAATTCAGTGTTTCCAGATGCCACCTGCATTGAGGGCAGACTTCTTATGTTTGCAATAAACACATATGCCTCTCATTCTTTTATCAAAATCGATCAAAACATTGCCACTCTTGTTCACCTTCCAAAATTCCTGAAATGGGTGAGTTTTGTCTTAAGGCACTATATCTACCTTTGTAGCCCCAAGAGGACAGCAGGACCAAGGGAAGATAGATAGTGTAGAGGGAAGAGTACCACTCAGATTTAGGATGTCACGTGATGTGACTTTCAACTAGCTGTTTCTTCACTCAGCTTTAGTATCCTCTTTTGTAAAAGAGATTTGGTCAGATGAGTTGTCCAGTCCCTTCTGCTCCTGAAAATCTGTAATTTTGGCTGGGACATGTGTACTAAGAGAAACTACCCCACCCCCAGTAAAGTTACTCATCAATCCCATCCCTAGGAACACTAGTTCAAGTCTGCTTTGGTATATACTTCTCAATTCCCAAAGAAAATAGAATATAATAAAAGCTTTTACCTGGATGCCTAATCTTCCCCTTAAAATGCCATGGCTAAGTCTATTATAGACATATACTGACCAGGGCCTAGTGGAATCATTTCTCAAAATGATACCCAAGTGGAGGTTTTTCATCTTGTTAGTTAACATTTGCAGTTTTGAGTTTTTTCAAGTATTCCCAAAGGCCTACAGGATATGGAATAACGGGTGATTTCGCTGGGCCCAATTCCTTCAGTGAGCTGCTTAAGACAGTAAAGGGCCAACCCAGCTCCGGCTTCTGCCAGTACAGGGGCCCTGTTTTCTCCACTCCCCTTAGCATATTTAGCAACCACCATGTAGTGATCAAGATTTCACTTCTTTGATGACAACGGTCACAAAAGAGGACCACTTGTTTATTTTGGTAATGGAAGATCAAAAAAAAAAAAAAAAGAGGGGGAATAAGTATAAGAAAATGATTATTCTTCCAGAAAGTGGGAGTTTTAGCTCATTGTGGCAGGCTAGTGCTCTGCTCTCCCAAGGCACAGGGAGTGGGGGATATCCCTCAGTATTTTTCACTCTCCTTTTTCTCCATTTTCTAGTGCCCCAACCCTCAGGCAAGCCCACGTCAGGGTTCATGCAACACAAGAGGACAACAAGAGGAAGCAGCAGGAGCCACAAGTCTGAGGGATGGAAATCTTGCTCTCAGTTCTGTGGAGCTGCCCCTCCAAGAATGTGGCACTAAACACAGCTGCTCGTCCCTACATTTTCCCGCTGCTGTGGTGCAGTCATGGATGGAAGGGGGGCTGCAGGCTGGACTAGGTACTATTTCCTCAGACTAAGTACTAGAAAGATGATAGAGAAAAAGAGCTTGAGAAAGTAATCCCATAAAGAGGTCTGTGACTTCTGGGCTAACCCCTGTCCCGAGCAAGGGTGGATCTGGCCCTAATTATCCTTCTAAAGACTTTGAGAACTGATCTCACAGATGGGTCTTCCCAGGTCCCAGAATGAGCACTATGGGAAGGGCTGCATGCATGCACAGATCTGAACAGCATCAAAAGTCTTGCAAGCAGTAATCGCAGCACGGGGAAGATGGCGGAGGAAGAACAAAGAAAAAAGATCCCTCTGGTTCCAGAAAACCTCCTGAAAAAGAGGAAGGCTTATCAGGCCCTCAAAGCTACCCAGGCAAAGCAAGCACTCTTGGCAAAGAAGGAGAGAAAAGGAAAAGAGTTCGGATTTAAGCAACTGGAATCATTCCTGCATGATTCCTGGCAGAAGAAACAGGACCAAGTGCGCATCAGACGAGTAGAAGTAAAACCTCATGCTTTGGAAATCCCTGATAAACATTCCTTGGCCTTTGTTGTGCGCATCCAAAGGATTAATGGGGTGAGTTTACTAGTGCAGAGGACCATTGCAAGACTTCATCTGAAGAAAATATTTACTGGTGTCTTTGTTAAAGTCACCCGACAAAGCCTAAAAATGCTATGGATAGTAGAACCTTATGTGACTTGGGGATTTCCAAATCTTTTTTTTTTTTTTGGAACCAGGGATTGAACTCAGGGGCACTCGACCACTGAGCCACATCCCCAGCCCTATTTTTGTATTTTATTTAGAGACAGGGTCTCACTGAGTTGCTTAGTGCCTTGCCCGTGCTGAGGCTGGCTTTGAACCCGCAATCCTCCTGCCTCAGCCTCCCAAGCCGTTGGGATTACAGGCGGGCGCCACCATGGCTGGCGGGATTTCCAAATCTGAAGTCTGTCCGGAAACTCATCTTGAAACGTGGACAAGCAAAGGTCAACAATAAGACCATCCCCCTGACAGACAACACAGTGATTGAGGAGCACCTGGGGAGGTTTGATGTCATTTGTCTGGAAGATCTCATTCATGAAATTGCCTTTCCAGGGAAGTATTTCTGGGAGATCACTAGGTTTTTGTGCCCTTTCCACCTCTCTGTGGCCCATCTTGCTACCAAAAATAGAGTGGGCTTCCTCAAGCAGATGGGCTTACCTGGCTATTGGGGTGAAGGCATCAATCAGCTCATCCAGCAGCTGAACTAAACCCAGAATATCTGAAAGCAGTGTGTTGGAACCTTGTGTTTGTTTGATGGAATTGTTATCAAGTATCTTCAGAGAAGATTGTTTTCTGCCTGAAGAAACCGGAAGGAAGTGATTGGGGAAGAAACAGTAGTTATGATCATGGCAGGCACCTGTTATCACAGCCCAGATCCAAGGAAAATTCTGCATTGACCACCTCTGCACCTCTGAAATCAATACATGCCATGGAGAAAGGAAGAAAAAAAAAAGTCTTTGGAAAACAAACTGACAGTGGAACCACAGCTCAGAGAAAGTAGGTTAAAAGTCAAGGCCTGAATCTCAGCAACAAGTGTGTGCCAAAACAAATGTCAACATTCTCCAAAGTGGATTTAAACAAGAATCAAAAATGACTCAGCATACAAAGAACTGTGAAAATCTCAACATGCATGAAGACAGTCAAAACACACCAACGATACCTTGACATAAATGTTGAAATGATTGACAAAGCTTTTAAAGTTCTTAAATGAGTAGTCATGAACAGTGCTGAAACAAGAGTTAAAATACAAGGTATCATTAAGGAAATAGAATATACAAAGAAGAACAACAGAAATTTTAAGAGTTGAAAATATGATAACCAATATAAAAGAACTTTTAAAAAATGACTCACTAGATGGGCTCAATACCACAAAAGATATGATAGAGGAAAGAGTGAACTTGAAGATACATCAACAGAGAGGAAGAAGTTTGAAAAGAAAAAACTTAACAGAGTCTCAGGGACCTGTTGGACAATGGTAAAAGTTCTACTGTTTGTGTTGTTGGAGTTCTAGAGAAGAAGAGAAAGATTTCAGTGCTGAATAAACACATCAAGAAATAATGTCTAGGGGCTGGGGGTGTAGCTCAGTGGTAGAGCACCCGCTTACACGTGTAAGACCCTAGGTTGCATCTCTAGCACCAAAATAATAACGAAAAATAACAAAAGCTTTCCAAGTTTAGAAAAGGATATACTATAGATTTAAAAAGGTGAGTGAACTCCAAACAGAAGAAATCTGTGTCCAGATGCATCATAATAACATTATTGAAAAACAAACATAATGAAAAATTCTTGAAAGCAGCCAGCAAAATACAACGCAGCACCCACTGAGGATTTTCAATTCAAATACCTACAGATTTCTTATCAGAACACATAGCACCAGAAGGATGTAGAACAATGTTTTATGAGCACTAAAAGCAATGAACAGTAAACCCAGAATTTGGTAAAATAAATGCATTCCTACAAGAGGAAAAATTAAGAATGCATGACCAGTGGACGTGCTTAAGAACACACACGAGTTCTGTCTCACCAGACAGATAAGTTGACGGCCAATGTACAATGAGCCTCCTACCTTAAAATGTCCCACTAACTTCCTCTATTCTTAAAAATCTAGATTCTGAATATAACAATCTAACATCTAATCTCTGAACCTATAAGGTCCCAAATGGTCTGGGCATTTTCTACACAATAAAATACCTAAAATCATTTTATTTGTCTGCCTGTTATTTTTTGCTTCCACAGGACTTTTGGTGTCTGGTTCACCCCCATTTCTCTGGTGCCTACAACCAGCCTGGCACATGGTAACTGCTCAATTAAACATGACTTGAAGACATAAAGGCATGAACTCCAATTCTGAGCATCTGTAATTTATCAAAGAAAGTAAACATTTCCATGAAATTTCATAGAAAAAAAAGGTTTGGTTAGAGCACTCAATAGCCCAAAATCTCAACATGAAATCAACACAAAAGAATAGTTACCTAGAACAGTATAATATTTTAAGTGGCTATGAAATCAGCCATTAGTACCTAATGGGAATTCAAAAATATTTAACAGCAAAAGAAAAGCAGGCCCTGGCTTAGGTAAGTTAATAAAGCTGAGTATGAAGTTTAAGAAACCACAGCCAACAAATCCACAATTATACAAATTCTTCCCGGTTACATTAAAAAGATTTATGGGCTTAAGTGTATCTGCCATTACTTTATTTGAGTTGAGGGAATGTACTGCCTGTTAATACCCAGCATCAGTGACAGAAAAGGTGAAATAGTCCATGAATCATCTCGTGCTTTATCCACTATTTCTCTCTTAAAATACTCTACTGAGTATGCTCTCTGTGATATTTAAGTAGAATTCTCTACCAGAGTTTTTATTCTATCTACTGAGTCTTTTTTCTCTCAAATGTATGATAGTGTAGAATTCTCTAACAGACACAGATAACTTTGGAGCTCTCTATATTCTATGGATTTCTTAAAGATTAATGGCATCTACTATAGTCCTCATCCTACAATATATTACATACTACTGAGTCAACAACCAGCTATTTGCAATGTAGCTTTAGCTCATCAAAGAAAGTAGATAAAATATCTGAGAGAGTACATCCCACAATCCTGATATATCCACCATTCCTGAGGCCTCCCCTGACTACTTTCATCCACAATGGCAGCCCACACAGCCAACTCTTTCAAGTCTGCTACATAAAGAGTTCCTTATTGTTTACTGAGCCAAATGATATGCACTTTGCTCTATTACCAAATATTTATTCAGTCTCTGCATGAACAAGACCCTTGGGGCCTCAGAATACCCAGAACAAGAACAGTTGTGCAACTCTTCTTGCCCAAAGGAAACTGTGAAAAGAAATATATAGGCTAAAATCCAATTAGCTCAATTTGCAAAGCCAGGTGCTTGCCAAACCCTGTCTCACCGGGCTGCATATGCCTGACTGGGTCACCCTTTTCAATTCATATATGATGATGTCCCATGTAGATTAGTATTGATCCTGAACCTCTTTTTGAGGACAGAAAAAAATTTCTGCTTCCTGAGAGTCATGAACTGAGAAGCTCCCCTCTACCATGACCATCTGCCATGATGTTCTGCCTCATGTTGGGCCCAGAACAATGGAGTTCACTGATCATGGACTGAGAGCTCTGAAATCATGCTTAGGAGATAAGCCTCTGCTCTGGACCTCTAAACTACATGCTTACAAGGCTTAGTTACTGAAGAAAATGAAATAGAAGGTCTGGCAGGAACTGGAGGAGAGTTGAGACTGGCTGTTCTTCCAACAGGAAGATAAACCAGCAGATCAGCTGCAGATGAAAAGCTGCAATAGCTCCAAAACTCACATTCACCTTTGGAAGATTAACCTGGGTGCTACTTCCCTGGTAGAGTTCACACCATATACAAAGTTCATTTGTCACTGATTTAAATTTGGAAACCTATGTGGACAAATATGAATCAAAGAGTTTCAGTTAAACTAAACTGACACACCAGAAACCCACAACATTTCATTTAATTTTGTAGTTTTAATGCAGTTTTGCTTATAATTATTGGCTTCAGATTAGAAGTCAAATTTTAGGAAGTTGAAAAAAAAAGAAGAGGTTCTCTAACTCTCCTTAAACCCTACAAAATCAGGAAATAGTCTTTCCTATCAGACCAAACTTTGATTCTTTTAGAAAAGAAAGAGACAGAAATTTCAGGATATCAGAGGCCAGAGCCTAGTCCAAAGGGTTTTTTTGGTCAATCAAATGCAATGGCACTGCCCGCTGTGCTGCCAGCACCCTTCCTTGAGGTGTTATTCTGCAGTTGTCTGGATGTTGCCCTCAGTTAATTGAGGGTTGCTGACTCAGGGAACACCATGTTTCCCAGCTGAGCATCTCCAGTCTGGTAAGGCACCCTCCAAAGCAGGGAGGTGCTCCCATTCATTTTTCTTACCTAGGAACAGAAAGTATGGGTAGATGGGGAATACTACCATGACTCTTTAACTCAATTAAGTGAAGGAAGGGTAATTACTTTCCAATTTTATTTTTCTAACAGAAAATGGAAAGTTAGTTCATATAATTTAGAAACCAAGAAATATTCATTCCAGAACACTTGCTGGTATTACCTACTTTTCTCATTTATTACAACATATAGCTTGTATTCTGGAAAAGCAGAAGGTATTTGGAGAAACTTGGTTAAAAACAATTACCAATTGAGTATATACCCAAAAGAACAAAAGCAGAAGGTACCTAGAGTAGTCAAATTCATAGAGACAGAAATAGAATAATGGTTGCCAGCAATAGGGGGAGAGGGACGTAAAAACTTGCTATTTGATGGTAACAGTTTTAGCTTCAAAAGAGGAAGCATTTTGGAGAGTGGATGCACAAGGTAACTTTGGAGCTCTCTATATTCTGTGGATCTCTTAAAACATCAATGGTGCCTACTACAGTGCTCGTCCTACAATAGTGCATACTACTGAGCCAACAACCTGGTATTTGCAATGTAGCTTCAGCTCACCAAATAAAGTGGATAAAATATCATCTGAGGGCATATGCAGTCCCATGAGACACAGTTTGGCTAGCACCTGGCTTTGCAAATGCACAAGTGTGAATGTACTCACCACTAATGAACTATGAAGTTAAAAAATGGTCAAGATGGATAATTTTATGTAATGTGTATTTTGTTACAACTGAAAAATATAGTCAACAATAATTTATAGTCCATTAATTCTATCTGCTTCTCAATAAAAATTTCCACATAGGAATATCAGATAGTCTTTAAATATATTTTCCTGAGAAATTTTCCTCACATCTCTCTAATCTTTACCAATTACTATCAATTTCATTTACCCACATTCAATTTAACATAGATTAGTTTCATTTGGATTAAAATAACAAGTGATTTGATTTTTTTGGCACAATGTTTGTATTTTCTGAATTAAATGATTGCTTACCTAAAAGTCTGCATGTTTTCACATAAACTTTGCTCTTAACTCTGTTCACCCATGTGAAAAATTAAGTGAACACTGTGCTTATAAGTAGAGCTCACAGATTAACTGACAGATCTGGGCAACTCATTCAGACTCTCTGTGCTTCTATATTGTAAAAATAACAAAAATAATTTTACCTATCCCCAAGATAATTTTGGATAATACATGTGCCATGTTGTGGTTTATGATGATAAACTTAAATTACTAAACTTCAGAGTCACTGAACTCATATCAATGTTGTAAAGACATGGACTCAGGACTCTGCTTCCCCAACATGTGGCTTCCTAGAACTGGTTCTGCTGAAGATGTACTGCATCGTCCCTTCTTGTACCTAACAGAAAGAACACATTCCACAGTCTGTCCTTCTATAGCAAACTCATCACTCCACAGGCACCCAGGCCTCTGCTAGAAAGCCTCAGCTCCACTCCAACAGTGTCCTCTGCTACTGCCTGACATATACTAGATGATCAAAAATATTTACTGAAGGAATTAGGAATGAATGAATGAATGTATGCTATCAATTTTCCACCCTTGTTAAATGTTGCCAATACCTTGATGAAGGAAGTAACCATGGCAGATCATTTACTGTATATCAATCTTGTCAATAAATTATTTGTCTTAACTTCCTGTGATTGATAGAAACCATCTGAAACATTAATTCCATCTGGCCTGGCCACCTATGAAGTCTCTGTAAGGTATGTAATTAGATTTATAAGAACTACCTGCAAGTATGATTTGGCTTAAATGGTTGGCAGATATGAAATATGCACTAAATTTTTGCTCTGTGACACTCCACAGATGCTTAGAATGCAAAGAGTTGTTCAGAAAATAATCACCTGGTAATAAAGTAATACATTGGCTGGACTGTTACTGTGAATTTTCTACCAATGAATCCACTTACTTTAATTCAACTCACCTGCCACAACTAAGAAACTGTTGGGGGAGGGGAATCAGCAAGGATCCATTAGCCTAGCTGGGGACCCAAGATGTATCTTCAGTCTGACAATTTCAAATGCAGACCTGAGCAATGAAGGATGGGAGCCCAAATACAAGGTGGAGTCCCAAAGCAGGTGCATCAGAGAAAAAGAAAACCCAAGGGGTCAAATACGAGAGCCCAAACCCAGGAGGCAGTGTGAAGTCAACAGGAATCAATAATTTAAAGTAGCCATAACAATCTTCCTATGTAAGGTACAGTGAGTACTTCTGAACTGAAAAGGATACAAGTGGTCCCAGAGAAAGAAAAACTGTTTTTCAAAGCAAAAAAGAAATCTGAGAACTAAAAATTAGAATATCAGAAATATAAAAGATACTAGGTAGGTTTTACAGCAAAATGGAGATGACAAAGAAAGTGTCAGTGAACTTAAAGACAGGTCAATAGAAATCACCTGCCCTGATGAACAGAGAGAGAGAAAGGTTAATAGGAAAATAGTCATGATCTCAATGTCACCGGAGTTACTAAGAGGAGAAAGAGATTGGGACAGACGAAATATATGAAGAAATAACTACCAAAAACATCTCAAACATGATGAAAGGTTTAAATTCACAGATTCAAGTTCAGCAAATCCCAAAGAAAACATTCAAAGAAAACCAGGCTGAAACACACACCAAAATTAAACTCCTCAAAACAAAACAAAAAAAATCTCAAGAGAAGCTGCAGCAAAATGACACCTTTTGTAAGGGGTATAACAATTAAAAAAATTCAGATTCTAGAAGATACTAAAGATTCCTTATCAAAAACCATAAAGGCAGTAGAGCATAATAAAGTGCTAAGGCAAAAGAAACACCAACTCTAAATCCTATATTCAGTGGAAATGTCCCTCAGAAATGCAGGTACAAGAAGGATACTCTCAGATGAAAAAGAATTCAGTGCTAATACATCCACTTCAAGAGAAACTGTTAACAGAAGTTGAGGCTGAGGGAAAATGCTCCCAGAGGGAAACCTGGAACTTAGAAATGAAGGAAAACAAGAGAAATGACAAATATCTGGCTAAATAATACTTTTCTTTAAGATTGATTTTCCAGCAAGTTGATTTATGTAGTATTTTAAAGGAGTTGAACCATTCCTGAATCCATACAGACTGTTTGATTGCTTATGATAGCCTAAAATTTAAACTAGTCCTCATAAGTAAATTTATTAAATAAGCTACTTTAATAAAAAAAAAGATTGAAAGCAAAAATTACATCACCATTGGGAAGGTGTCCATGTACCCACATGTAACTTAAATGGCAACTCTAACATAAAGGGGGGGGGAGAGGATAAAGAGATCAATACCACTGCAAGTCTTCTCTATTTTACTTGAAGTTATTAAATATTATCACTAAGTAGACTGTGAAAATGCCTATACGTGTGTGTGTGTATATATATTATACATACATGTATGTATATACATAATATTGTAATCTTCAGAACAACCACTGGGAAAAAAGTACAGAGAGAGAGAGAGAGAAAGAGCTAACAGATAAAGTAATACAATAAAAGTAAATTCAAACCAGGCGTGGTGGCGCACGCCTGTAATCCCAGCAGCTTGGGAGGCTGAGGCAGTAGGAGGATTCAGAGTTCAAAGTCAGCCTCAGCAAAAAGTGAGCTGCTCAGCAACTCAGTGAGACCCTGCCTCTAAATAAAATACAAAATAGAGCT
>JAJEJO010004325.1:146738-164543 GCA_020662805.1 Glaucomys volans | reverse complement strand
TATCAGTTATCAGGAAGCTGAGGCAAGAGGATCCAAGTTTGAGGCCAACCTGGGCAACTAAGTGAGATCCTGTCTCAAAATAAATAATAAAAAGGGCTGGGGATATGATTCAGTGACAGTGTTTGCCAACCATGAGTGAGTCTCTGGGTTCAAAAATAAATAATAAAAAGGGCTGGGGATATGATTCAGTGACAGTGTTTGCCAACCATGAGTGAGTCCCTGGGTTCAATCAGGAATTCTGGGAGGGGGCAGTAGAAGGACAAAAACAAACTATACAAACATTAATGATTTTTAAAAATTTGCATTGTCTACATTAAAGATTCAATAAGTTAGACTTCAGATCAAGGAATAAAGGACAATACATACTGATAAAAAAATCAATTCATCAAGAAGACATACAACCATCAAGTTGTATCTACCTAACAATAAAGCTCCAAATACATGAAGCAAGAACTGATATAACTGAATGGAGAAATAAAAACATTTGTTCACAATCAATGTTCACAATCATGCTTGGAGAATCAACATTCCTCTCAGTAATCCACCAAAGAAGTAGACAGAATACCAGTGAGTGATATTTAAATTCATCTGATGACAAAAGAATATATATTTTTTGAAGGCACATGAAATATTCACCAAGACTGACCACATACTGGGCCACACAGAATACTTTTACAAAAGAGAACTGAATTCATACAAAAATGTTCTTTGAAATAAGGAAATTGAACTAGAAATCACTAGGAGAAAGATGTATGAATAATCCCCCAATTCTTGGAAACACTTTCCTCCTTCTTCCCCTCACAAGCGTTAACTCTGAAGCATAAGATCTTCACTGGCTCCCAGGGTTACCCACAGGACTGAATTCCAGGTGTTCATAGAAGTAACAGACTTGATAATGCATCCTTTAATGCCTGCCTTTCCTTGACTTTCCTTCCTTCCCTACTCTCACACAAATATTTCCTGGGATCATTTTCCAAATAAATTCCTTTCTTGGGGTCTACTTCTGGGAGAACCCAGGCTAAGTCAGTTTCATATATAGTTAGGTGTCATTATTCAGGAAACACTGAATAAGTCAATACACTCAGCCCTGCACATCCATCATGGGTTGTACATCTGCAAACTCAACCAAATGAGATCAAAAAATTCTAAAATAAATAAATAAATAACCATATGGCCACTGAAAATAATACAAATAAAAAACACACAATATAACTATTTACATAGCATTTATATTACATTAGGTATCATACGCTAGAGATGATTTAAAGTACAAAGGAGGATGTTCTTAGGTTATATGCAAACACTATGCCATTTTATACAAGGGACTTGAGATCCATAGTATTTGTGAGGGGTCTTGGAACATATTCCCCATGGGTATCAATGGACAAACTGTTACTGAACAGTTTGGAAATACAGGGTTAGGTTCCTTTGAGTCTTCGGTTACAACATTTTAATCCACCAAGCAGAATGTAATCTTGCCTTTTGTGTGTTTTTGTTTCAAGTCTACTTAATATATGGTGTTGATTTGTTAACATTGAACTCACCAACATCCCTATGGCACATCACAGCCTCATGATAGGAACACTGGATACACAGCACTTTGGCTTCATGTTTAGGGACCCCCTTTTTTCAGTACTGGGGATCAAATAAGGGCAGCTCTACCACTGGGCTACCTCCTCAATATTTTCTATTTTATTTTGAGACAGGGTCTCACTGAATTGCCTAGGCTGGCCTTGGACTTAAGATGCTTCTGCCTCAATCTCCTGAGTAGCTGGGATTACAAATGTGTTCCACCATGCCCAGCTTGACAAGCACCAAAATCACTGACTAAAAGCACAGAAATATGAAAAAAAGTAGCACTAAGTAGTCCACAAGGCCATTTGTTTATAGCATGGAACAAGAAGTTGGTACATAACCTTGTTAGACCTTAGCTGTGAACATGTGCTTACCGTAAGTCAAATTTTCCACATTCTGTTTGAGGGCATGTTTAAGAATGACCATGAAGGCCCTGTATTGATTTTGAGATTATAAACACATTTTAGCAAGTAGGCAAGTTTGTGAATATGGAATTTGTGAATAATGAGGAATGACTATGTCTTCTTAATAATTTTTAGTCTTGAGTTAGTGATACATGCATAGAATTTTCTTCCTTCAAGTACACAAGGGAGGAGGCTAGATCACCTTTGCTTAGTCAACAAGGATGTTATCTCCTCTCACCAACCACAGATGCCATTCTTTATCATCTTTCTCAGTCCTTGAATGAATGTAAAATTATAGAACACTGGGCTTAATACATATAATTCTCTTTGTGGTTCGCCTTGAATGATTTCACTGTAGCTGTTCTATGTACTTGGGCAGATTATAAATTAAACTTTGGTGTAGACAGGAAAAAGTGGAATGAATGGAAAAAATAGCCACTTCTTACCCAGAAATATCTATCAGTTCCAATCTTTCTCAGAGGGGAACACCTGAGGAATATTTTCTTCCTAGATAAAAGTAATTGAAAGGTAATCTTTGAGTACAAATTTGGGTTAATGATTTTGCAATATACAAAAAGAGTGGATAAAATAGCCTTGGGTGAATAAACAAATTATATGGGTATAAGAAATTCAGGCAAAAGTGATAAGAAATGAGCCAAATGTTTATTTCTGAAATATCTTTCTTTTCTAAATTGTAGTAATTGGGAACAAGAAAGAACACTCATAAGTAAGATTCCAGCATATTATTTTTTAAATCTCTGACATGAATATATACAATTGTGTGGGAAGGTGCTACCAAAATTATTTAGAAAAAAGAATATTTTGTAAAGCAAGCATAACAATAAGGTTTCCTTTATCTCAAGCAATGTCATCACACTAAACCAGGAAACAATTGTAATGCAGAACACAGAATAATAATAATAATATTTAATGACTAATAGAAGACACTATAATAGATTCTGCCCTCCTGAAGTTTATAGCATTAAATATTACAGTCTCCGTGGCACTCCACTTTTCCTTATTCAGTTCAACACAGGAACCTGGCAACAGTCAAACTCCTTTGCCTCCAGCTATTACTCACTGAAAAAGAAAAACTTCAAAGTACCAAAACACTCATGTTAACATTGTCTGACAGCTTAATAAAAACGTAGCTCTTAGCCCAGAAGCTATCATCATATGTGGAAACATCCGCAGAGTATTTCATGTCAAGTGGTGTTGTCAAGAGGTAGGAAATGGAGCTGAACATAGGGTGCAAGTCCTCCCAGGATGTGCCCTTGGGTGAGGAATGAGACAAACTACTAATCAGAAATGAAATAGTGACACAGGTGCTAGGAGAAAGACAAGTCCCACAGACTGCAGGATCACAGGAGAAGAGAATGTACCCACAGAGTAGTTCAGAGACTTCCTGGGCCAGCTACTTCCCAGACTGAGGAAATATGGCAACGTGGAGACTCAGAAGCTGAGCTACCCAGACTCATCTGAAATAGAAAGGGCACACATGGAGTTAAGAGAGATGACTGGGCAGGCAGGCAAGAGTCAAATCTTGAGGGCCTCATATGCCAGGCTAAGAAGCCTGTATTTGTTCAAAAGGCAAAGAGGACCCATTATGACATTTTAAATCATGAGAAAAGATCAGAGAATAATGAATAGTGTGTCTTAGTCCATTTTATGTTGCTATAACAAAATATCACAGAGTAAATTACAGACAATAGAAGGCAATTCGTGGTTCCAGAGGCTTGGGAGGTCTAATATCAAGGTGCCAACATTGGTGAGGGCCTTCCTGTTGTATCATAACATGGTGGAGACTATCACCTGCTGAGGCAGAGCAGGCAGGAGTCTCTTTCTCTTCTTATAAAGCCACTAATCCCATTATGTGGGTTTACTCTCATGACCTCATCTAATCTTGATTACCTCCCAAAGGTCCCAACTCCAAACCCCATCACCATATGCCTTGGAGATTGGACTTCCTAGAAATAAACTTTGGGGGACACATTCAAACTGTAGCGATCAGATTTACAATTTAGGGAGATCAGTTAGGAAGCAGGGAGAGAAGGGGCTGCAGAGGTGGGACAGAGTCAACAACCTGGAAAGTGCTACAGGAATCCAACTAACAGTAATCCAAAGATTAATGGTGGCCTGAATTAAGGCCATGCATAGGGAAACAAGAAGGGAGGAAATAAAGAAATATTTATGAGACAGACTCAGGTCATAGATGAGAGAGGTCAGTGAGAGAAACTCTAAGGCTCTTCCAGATTTCTAGCTTACACTGTTAACTGAACTATGGTGCCAGAATAGTTCCTCACAACTGAATGCAACCGTTTTTGTATGCCACAACAGTATCTGATTATTCAAGTATCAGAAATAAAAGATTTTATCCTGTGATCTTAAAAAAGAAATATTTACTCCATCAATGAGCACAACACTATAAAGGCAAAATTTTAGCCACTCCAAGATTTATTATAGCCACAGACAACATCTGAAGCAACTGTGACCAGTAGAAGGGTCTGGGATTCTCTGTACCAACTCCCCTCCTAGGTAGCATGAGTCACCTGGAATCAATACTCTTAAGGTAGGATCCAAACAAATGGACATCCCTTACCCCAAGATCTTCACAAAAACTAGAAGAACCTAGTCATATAACAGAATGGAGATTCGAGTTTTGGATGAGGTCTTGACAGGGCTACTATAGTTCTTTTTTTAATATATATATTTTTTAGTTGTAGGAGGACACAATACCTTTATTTTATTTTTATGTGGTGCTAAGGATTGAACCCATGGCCTCGCCCGTGCTAGGTAAGCACTCTACCACTGAGACACAACCCCAGCCTCTATAGTTCTTATTCATATTCAGAAGCATTATACTCTGAGAGTGTACTGGGAGTCTATGGCTGTATTGAACACTGTGCAGCCAGGTATGCAAGCTGTGTCTTCAATGGCTCTCCACTGCTCTCAATGCAGAATCCAATCTCCTTAGCCTGGAGCACTACCCAACTCACAATGGCTCCTTTACACTGGGAACTGCCCCCATAACCTCCAGCCATGGCAGCATGTTTGCATGGTACAGTATGGTCTCCTCCTAAGAGTTTGGTAGATCAAAGGTAGTTCCAAGATGACCCTCTGCCAGGAATATTTGTCTCCTCAACCATCTCCTGTCACTCAAATATTGAGATAAAATGAAGCTTTAGTAAATGACAGTGGACAAAGGTGCAAATGATTTGTCCACCCGGAGAAAAACTTGCTCCACAGGTTATGGAGCACGGGTTACTGCTCTGTGGGCTATTAATCAGTTTTGTATCTAACTTTCCATCTATTCTAATATTCTTTTTGACACAGAATATATAAACATATCTTTCAAATTCTTTTTTACCATCTTATAAATCTCTGTTCACTTGAAAGTCTCAGGTCTTTGGGCAAGTTGTCAACTAGTTAATCTTCTGGATCTCAATATCCACACCAGCATAATAAAGCAATATCATTTTACCTGCAGAGTTGTTGAGAAATTTGCAATCAGCCTGCTAGCGCACATGTGTCAACTACATAAACAAACAAACAAAAACCACCAACATACAAACAAAAACGGACATGCTTGGATCCCATACCTTGAGCACCAGGTTTAAAGTGCAGTAGTGATTTTCTTCCCCAAAGAAGATACTTAGTAGAAGCCTCGGCAGAACTCAGAAATACCCACAGATAGTAACTGACATGAAAATGTGGATTTAAAATATTTCAGAGACCACTCCTGATCTTCCAGGTCTGTAAACCTCTCCTGTTTGGGGGTGAACAACGTGGTTATTTTTAATCTCTCAACTGTGACCCCCACTTCCAATATCTAAGACTGGAACTGCCCATCAAAGATCATTGCTGGACCACAGAGTGAAGTGACCCCTCCTTGCCAGTCTCCACTGGACTCTGCGCAGGGCTCTCGGTGTCCTGGCAGCCGCAGCGTTCGCGGAGTCGAGGGTTCAGACAATATCCTCTCCGCAGCGCCGCGGCGCCTCGGACTCGCAGAATGGCTCCGCCCAGCGCCCAAGGGCGCCTCGGTCACGCTCCCGAGACGCTCGCGCCGCCCGAGTCCCCCATTCATACCCGGTGCTCACCGCTGTAGCCAGCGTCCCGGCAGCTTTCCCTCGCCTCGGCCACGCCCAGAACCCGGCCACGCCCCCAGCCTCGGGCCCGCCCACGTCGCGTGCTAAATCCCTGGCTCCGCCCCTGTCCCTCTCAGTTCCGTCTTGGCCCCGGGCGCGCGATGGCTACCATGGTAGGGAGGCTGACGCGTCGCTGTTGTCCGAGGTAGGGTTGACGCTCGGCCGCCCGGCGCAAAGTCGTCTGCCGGACGCCGCTGCCCTTGCGGGGCAGTCTCGCGGGAGCCGTGCTGTTATCTGGTGTGGATGGCGGCAGGGTTTTGCCTTCATGGCCTTCCAGCGAGAGAGTGACCTTCTCTGCGTGCCCTACTCCGCTGGGCCCAGAAGGGTCAGGTTGCATCGTCTGGGGCCAGGGGCTGCGGACCTCTCCTTGGCCGGTCCCCAAGGCCTCCGCCCGCATCCACGCCTAGCGAACGCCCCCATCCGAAACTGAGTTCCCGGCGGGAGAGCCGCCCCCGCTGCCGGGCTTCTTACCCGGGTGCCCGGGCCTGCCCGCTCCACCTTGGATATTTCCAGGGTGCACAGTGTCTTTAGCTAAACTGAGGAGAGCGTCTAAACACGGGTTTGCTTGTTTGCTGAGGAAAGCCCTTGTCACCAATGTGGGCTGAAAACTTTGCTTTTTGGAGATATAACATTTGTTATAATGTTAAATGAAATGGAGGGATTGGTCCTGACTATGTAACCACTCAAAACGAATCTATGTAGGAAACAGAACCTGGAGCATGGTGATTGGTTAAAGTAGTGGAATGATGAGCAATTTTATTTTCTTAAGTGGTCATAATTTTTCAATTTGTTTTTAAAATCCACACTTCATTTTAAAATAGATAAGTTTACACCACATTTGATGGGAAGTGACATATTTAAGCTGTCTGAAGGCATTTTAAATGTTCCTTTATTTTCTACTTGCAATTTTCCCCGTACCAAATTCAGGTAATATACAGTTTTTCCCTTGGAGGGGAGAAGGTAAAAGTTACTGTAAGCCAACTTTATAGACCTCCTGATATTTCAAGGTTTAAACCTAGAGGTCGTTGTACCATTTGCAAGTAACATAAATACAAAGAAGGTGATAATGATTGCTAGGTTTGTACTTTATTTTTATCTATTATTTTAATCATCTTTAATGCCCTTAACTCTATTATTCAGGATCATCAATGTGAGCATCCAATTTTTTGCTTATGGCCTCAGTGCTGTGCTTTGAAGTTCACCATCTCCCTTAAAAACTTAACCTTCTGCCCTTGCTTGCTGTTTCTGCTCCGCACCTGTCTGGTATTCGGCATATAAGGATGGGGTACATTTGCTGAGCCTGCTTCACTGACTACTACCCTGTGCAGGTAGATTCCCTCCTACCTTCCTGAGAAAATGCATGTGCCAACTACTCACCTGCCCTTTTGAACATTTCTTGTGTCTTCCTCCTTCCACCTGTGTGTATGTTGGGGAAAGTGTTTTGTCACCTAGAATTGAGCTGATAATAGTTATATTTGATTAATCAGAGCTGAGGCTGTTTCAGGACCTTAGGACTCACAACTAAATTCTGTGCATTCTCATCCCTTGTTCTGCCAGCTTCAGTCCTGCATGCATTTCATTTACTTCTTACCCGTTGCAAAATTTATATGGACAAAATTTCCTGCTGGTTGTTTTTATCCTTATTTAACTGAATTGCTTACAAATGCCTCACTGAATTGTAGGTATTTTTTCTGTTATTTTAAAATTACTACCCTTAGCTTCTGTGTTAATTTTTCTTCCTAGGATAAGTATATAGAAAATATTTACAGATATACATGGCATTTTAGTATGCATAAGGGGTGAGAACAATCAGATATAAGACTTCAGAAATATGACTGGAAACAAATAGAATCAGTCTTTTGTAGTCTTCTGCAGGGCCTTGGTTTCCCAGCGGTTCAGCTGCACATGAGCAGAACAGCAATGAGAGCCAGTGAGAAGGACTTTGAAAATGCAGTGAAGCAGTTGAAACTCTTGAAGGATGATCCAGGAAATGAGGTGAAGCTAAAACTCTACGCACTGTATAAGCAGGTAAATGCATAAATTATGTCTGACGTTAGAGACATTTTGAGCAAATGACTCCTTAAATACATATGCTGTAGGTCTATTGAAATGCAACTTTAATATTTTGAGTGTATTGTTACCTTTTCTCAGAAGAGTATAGATAGTCCAGTTTTTTTGTGTGTGTGATTTTGTTTTGGGACTTGAAATACTAGTAAAGCATAAAGTAACCCTTCAGGGTCACTCCAAAGCATAAGAGATTTAAAAGATATAACATTCAAATGTGTAGACCTTATTTGACTCCTGATTAGACTAAGTTCACTGAAAAGTTATTTTGAAACAGTTTGGGAGATTCAAATAGGGATTGAGTTTTAGAAACTACATAGGAATTATTGTCATGGTTACATAAGAAAATGCAGCTGTGTTTTTAGAAATGTATACTTAGTATGGAGGGGCGAAATAACCTGATGTTTGGGATTCATTAAAAATAGGCAAAAAAAAAAAAAAAAAGACAACGGATGAAGCAAGGCAAATTTGACAGTTATTCAGTTTAAGTGATGGGATATTAGGGACTTGTTTTAATATTATTCTTTGGTTTATATTTGAAGTTTTTTATAGCAAAATTGAAAAAACAAAACTTTAAAGTATAATGCCAAAGACTTCCCTGGCACATCTGCCACTCTGATCTCCTGTGTTATTTTTCTGTTAGTTGATTGACATGAGCTTTACCATACAAGGCTTTGCCCCCTCAGCTTTGGGGAGGTAATCTCTAAACCCTTGAACTATTTATATCTGATTGGAACACCTTTGTTTGCCTGGACATTCCCACAGTGTGATTTAGGGTAGGGAGCTGGCCTCTCCAGGTATAAATAACACAGGGTGGGGCCTTCGGTTTCTGTGATCATACTTGCATGATACGTAACTGGTAAAAACTCTGGACATAGAAGCTGAAGTGAGCTACATTGTTTGGCAAAACTTTGCATATTGTCACACACAGATTCTGAGTTACGCTGTCCTGACTTCCTGGGGAGAGGACAACAGAACTGCCACGTTTGCTTCTGCTCTGAACTCTGTTCTTTGTGCTTTTTCCCTTGGCTGATTTTAATCTCTATTCTTTCCTGTAAAAAACAGTTGGGCTGGGGATATAGCTCAGTTGGTTGAGTGCTTGCCTCACATACACAGAGCCTTGGGTTTAATCCCCAGCACCACAAACACACACACACACACACACACACACACACACAGTTAACTGTGAGTATAACAGCTTGCAGTGGGTTGGGTGACTGTTTCTAGTGAATTGTTAAACCTGAGGGTAGTCTTGGGAATATACCCCCATACCTTAAAATTGGTGTCAAAAGTGGGAGTGGTTAGCCCCCAATAAGGGCCAGCACTCATCTTATGGATTGTGTTCCCTCCAGCTTTTCAGATGGCTCACTTGCAGGGTGACTCAGTCCATAGAAAGTCAGCATCCTTTTCTGCCTTTCCTCTTTAACTGTATTACAAAATTTAGAATTTTTTACTTGGAATTATAAGTTGCCATTTATGGGAAATAGCTGAACAGGATATTTTATTCATCTCAAGACACCCACTCCACCTACCCTCAAATAAATATAATGTAATTGCTCTTTGCTTTTCACTGACCTGTCTTTCCTAAGAGCCTGTGATTCTGACAGCCCACACCCCACCTCCACCAAGTGCAATTCTGTTACCCAGTTACCTGAAGTCTACCACCGAGCAGTGGTTTTTTTTGTTCCTGTAGATGGGCTTTCAGAATACGCTGTGGGTTTCCAAATGTTTGTTGACTAGTTCTTTTGAAAATTGTTGGCTTGAACATTTTGTTTGTGAAATATGATCATCAAGGTGAAATTAATGAACTATTAGAATTTTTCAGAAAGCACTTCCCCAGAGCCTTTATCTTGCATTATTTCCATATGCAGAAAGTTATAACTTTAGAGACTGACCCAATAGCGCCTCTCTCTCCAGTTTTTTTTTGTTTGTTTGTACATTTTCAGCAACAATGTCAAGGAAAGGGTGAGGGAGAGAGTTCAGGTCATTTATATACCCTGGCAAAGGATTTAGGGGAGACATTCATGCTAGCTGTGGATTTTATGGCTCTTAAGTATTTAGGGCTCCAGTTTGCATGGACATTTGACCATTAATCACCCCTCTCCTCTTCACAGGCCACTGAAGGACCTTGTAATACACCCAAACCAGGCATGTTGGATTTCATCAATAAAGCCAAATGGGATGCATGGAGTGCCCTTGGCAGCCTGCCCAAGGTGAATTTGTTGTACTCTGCTTTTTTTTTTTTTTTTTTTTTTTTTGAGATAGGGTCTTGCAAATTGCTTAGTGCCTTGCTAATTTGCTGAGGCTGGTCTTAAACTTGCAATCCTCCTGCCTCAGCCTCCCAAGCCACTGAGATTAAAGGCATGTGCACCACACCTTGCTGCTTTTTTGTTTTGTCAGACTTCTAAAGAAGCTTGGTGCTTCTCATCAAGCTGCTATCAATAGAGCCTTTGAACTTCTTTATTTATTGCAGTGTGCTAATCATTGACATGGTATGTTTCTCAAAATGCTTATTTATTGACTATCAGCTGAACCTCTTTGGTCATCTACTCTTCAGGAAACTGCCAGGCAGAACTATGTGGATTTGGTGTCCAGTTTGAGTCCTTCCTCTGAATCTTCTAGCCAGGTGAAGCCTGCAGCAGCTGACAAGAAACTACCTGAATCTGAAAATGTGGTGGTGACCTCCTCTGAAGGTGGCATCACAAAGATCATGTTTAACCGGCCCACCAAAAAAAATGCCATCACCACTTCGGTAAGGGGCCCTGCGAGTATGTCCTGTTTTTCTTTTCCTCTTCTGTTTGTTTCACTCAAAAAAACTGTTGAGCTTCAGCATTATTTCTATTTTTAAAATGTCTCTGGTTTGATCTGTTTAAGAAGATCATCAGTTGGTCATTTTTTGTTTAGGATTTCTGAGTTTTAGGTCAGAGGTACGTATCCAAGAGGCACTGAGGTTTTCCTGTGAATGGAAGCACAAATCAATTAAGTTAATATAAATGAAATATGTGTTGATATAAGAGAATATCCAGAGAGACACTCTAAGGTTGGTATAAACTGCCCCCCATAGTGTCTGCATGTCAGTTAGACTTATGACTGAGTCTTTTCTCCTCTTACGGAGTTTGATTTGTATGGTTAGAGGAGGAAAGGACAAAGGACCTCATCTTCAGTTATCTATAACCCAACTGCTCTACCAGGGCAATTTTGAATTTGTGCTGAACTAGAAGGATAATAAAATAAGAATTTCAGCCCTTTTCCCCCTGAAATAAATTATAGGGAATTTTCCAGTTCTCAGTGCTGAACTGGGAGTCAAATTTGAAAGCATTGTAGTGATTGTTTTTTCAGTGTGGTAGAGAAAACATATTGACTTGAAATACTCATAAGAATTTCATGAAGTTGAATAGGTATCATATAATTAATAAGACATTTAATTCTCAGAACTGTATTTGTTTACCCTGATTTCTGTGTAACCCTGGCACTAATGGATACTCTTCCCAGTTTGCCTAATAAGGGTCAGCACTTTCTGCATGGAGCTTTATTTTTCTCAAGGAGCCTGTTACCATTATTTAACAATGAAATAGACAAGAAATCTCTTTAAGTTCACTTAACTAATCAGCAAAAAAACCTGAACTGAAGCCCTGATACATACATATTCTAAACCTGGCTCGTGCCACTCACCTTTCTATGCTGTGTCATTACTGTAGTAAAGGAATTATTTCCTTTTCTTCCCTCAGTGGAAATGACTACATCTTTGTTTGTGCATTATATAAAGTCTATACCTTTATTTTTTTTCAGCATTTTTATATCCATAAATATCAGCCCTCTTCATCATTCTTCCCACATTGAAATGTCATCTAAGCTAGAGACTGCACCTACTTTAGGTGCAAAACACATCCAAGATTTTCAGAAGTGTTGCTGATTTAAAAGTTGGAGGGCATTGTCCTTGAGTACTATTACAGTATCTTGGAAATCTCAGCCTGTGACATTCTCTACCACTTCTCAGACTGTCCAGCATGCTTGCTCTTTCTTGAGGTCACAGCAAGATACTGCTTTCTGGAAAGTTTTCTCTGACCACCTCCTATGTCACCCATCCTAAACAAAGCTTAGCCCCTCCCATGAGCTTCATGCTTCCTCATACTTTAGACCCCGTGGTCTCATTTGAGCACAGTTAATCTCCTGTATTAATCCCAAAAGTTTAAGGTCTGCATCCTTTTTGCTCACTTTTAGAACAAAGTAGTTTTAACTCCTCTGCATCTACCAAAGCACCTGGTATATTATGTGCATCAAGTAATTATAAAATGAATGAATTGATTTTATAGGTATAATGAATTTTAGGTATAATGAATCTTTTTTGTTTGGGGTATGCACTGGGGATTGAACTTGGGACACTCAACCACTAAGCCTCATCTCCAGCCCTTTTTCTGTATTTTTATTTAGAGACAGGGTCTCACTGAGTTGTTTAGCATCTCACTTAGCCTGGCTTTGAACTTGTGATCCTCCTGTCTCAGCCTCCTGAGCTGCTGGGATTATAGACATGTGCCACCATGCCTGGCAGATTAATCCACTTTTTAAAAAATATAATCAATATAACAGTTTGGTGAGAGCAGGCTTGCAGATTGACATAGTGAATCCTTTGAGTGATGGTTCTTGTTTTCACTGTTCTATTCCTCTTCTTCCCCTTCACATAGATGTACAAAGAAATTATTCATGCACTTAAAGTTGCAAGCACGGATAACTCAGCTATAGTTGTTATTACAGGTAAGACATTTTCTTGGATATATTAATTAAATTTCTATTTTGGAGAGTCTTCCACTAAATAGGAAATTAAGTGAAAAAGTGTGAAGATGTTTTCTAATACTGCAGTGCTCTAATTTATAAATATGTAAGCATATAATAGACATGGCTGCTACTCCTTAATAATTCAAGGGTGAGCATGTATCCCAGCATGGCTTGAGCAAGATCTGTCATGGTGGCCTGATTCACAGTAGGCAAAGCAGAAAACAACTCAGGTGTCCAAAAACAGCTGGATAAATAAACAAATTGTCAACTGTTCATGCAATGGAATGCTACTCAGCAATAAAAAGGAACAAATAATTGATACAAGAACATGGATGAATCTTTAAATCTTGCTTATTTAATAAACAAAATACAAGAATACTATTTATAATTTACAAAATACAATTTACATAAAGGTTTACAATAGACAAAAGTTCTAGTCTGTAGTGATTGATTTTCCAAAGTGACTGCCTTGAGGCAGATGGGATAGTATAACTAGAGAAAAGCCCCAGGAGCATTCTGGAATGATGGTGTACCCCCAAGTATACCAAAATCTGCAGATACTTAAGTTCCTTATATAAAATGGCACATTATTTATGTGGAACCTACACACATCTGCCTGTACACTTTAAATCATCTCTAGATTACTTATAGTACCTAATATAATGTTAGTGCTGTGTATTCTATACACATATTGTTGTCATTCTGTATTGTTCAGGAAATAATTTTAAGAGTTGGTACATGTTCACTACCTAGGCATTTTTTTCTCTAAATATTTTGTGTTGGAGAATCCACAGATATGGAGGGCTGACTGAATGGGGAACAAAATAGTATGTACTAGTTTGGTTCTATTCCAAGGTTTGAGGCATCTGTGGAACATCTTGGAATGGATCCCCCAAGGATAAGGAGGGGATCACTGTATCTTGTTGTGGATGTCAGTCATACAGGTATTTACAGTGATCAGAACCCATTAAACTGAACATTTAAGAACTGGTCATTTTATTGTATGTTGATTATACTTTAATAAAACACAAGTGTGGTGATGCACACTTGTAATCCCAGTAACTTGGGACCCTGAGGCAGGAGGACACAGGTTCTAGTTCAGACTTAGCAACTTAGACCCTGTCTCAAAATAAAAAAATTAAAAGGGGTAGGGATGTGGCTTGGTGGTCAAGTGCCCTTGGATTCAATTCCCTGTACCAAATATACACACATACACACACACACACTCTTAATGCTCATTCACACAAACACCTTCAGTAGATCTTAAATTAGAGACAGGACTCCTTAGTAGGATTTAGAAAGCTCAACAGTCTGTCCTCCTCATCTTCATTCATATTTTCTGCGTGTCTTTTTCTTCATCAGCCATGGTGGCTCTTCTTTCAGTCCATGATGCACATTGGGTATACCCCCTGTGTAGACCCTCTGCATGTCAGTGCCCTCTGCATGATTTTATTTCCTTGCTCTCTCCCTGTCTGACCTTGCCACTTCTTCAGATCTCAATTCAATCCCCTCTTCTTTAGGAAAATCCCTCCCCTAACTCCCTGATTAGATTAAATACCCTGTTCCTTATTTGTATCATCATGCACCTCTCTTTTGATTCTTAATTACATTCTCTACATTTTGGGAGAAGTTTTGGTTTTGGTTTTGCTGTTATTGGGAATTGAGCCCAGGGGCCCTTTACCACTGATCCACAACCCTAGTGCTTTTCGTTTTTATTTCAAGAAGGGATCTCACCAAGTTGCCCACGCTGACCTCAAACTTGAGATCCTCCTGCCTCAGCCTCCCAAGTTGCTGGGATTACAGGCTTGCACCACCACACCTGGCTTATTTTTGTGTTTTAAAACCAATGTTCAGTATAACTTGCTGGTCTGTAAGTTAGGACAAGAACCATAGCTGGTTCCCCAGTGTCTTTTCAATGCCTGGCACATAGTAAGTAGGTTCTCAAGTATTACAGAGCAAATGCATACATGAATGAATGGTGGTTGGTTTTATTGTTTACAGGAAATGGTGATTATTACAGTAGTGGGAATGATCTGACTAACTTCACAGATATTCCTCCAGGTGAATTAGAGGAATCAGCTAAAAATGCTGGCATTTTACTGAGGTAAGAGTGACATTGGTCTGATCCCAGGGGTTCATTTTTACACACCAGAATGGTATTTACTTGAGCAAAAGTGAAATGCCTCCTTCTCTGCTGATAGAGTTAATGGTGACTTTGGGTAAGTTTATTTCTCAAAGTCTCCATCCGTAGGTAGGCATTCATTCTATCACCTTGACGTCTGTCACCTGTCCATCCTGCTGCTTTATGTGAGATTGATAGAAGGCAGGAGGTAAACTAGAATTGGAAATAAAATCCTCTCCTATTGAGGCAGAGGAATTTAACACATTCTCCTTAGGTCAGGGGAATGGAAGGTTTCCATGAATGCTGGTGACAGGAGACTCGAAATAGTCTTGAAAGACACAGAAGAAAGCTGTGAAGGCTTTGCTCTTCTTGTTGTGCCTATCCTGCTGGGACTGATGCCCACTGTGCTGTGATAGCACAGTATGGCTCAGTCACCTATCCTAGTCTCTTAGGACCGTAGCCAGTGTCCACTCCTGAACTCACTGCCTAGAGTACAAGATTTGAAAGAGGCTTGGCCTGAAGGATTTGCTGCAGCGTTTCCATCAGATGCCATTTAGGGGGGTGTCCTGAGTGACTTTGGAGGGGAAGACCAGGGAAGCGGCCAGGCAGGGAGGCACTGCTGGCTGGTGGTGTCATCTCAGACTCATAACATCTTGCTTGCTTGGAACATCTAATGCTTTTCTATTTCCTTTTCCATAGGGATTTTGTAAACGCTTTTATAGATTTCCCAAAGCCTCTGATTGCAGTAGTAAATGGTCCAGCTGTGGGAATTGTCGTCACCCTTCTCGGGCTATTTGATGTCGTGTATGCATCCGATAAAGTAAGTCAGCTCCCAGAAACATGGAGGCCAGGCCACTGGAGTGAAAGTGAGATCCTCTGGATCCTCTTTCCATTGCTAGTGGTAGCTAGATTACATGTGATTTGTAGAAGGATGGACTGTATTTAGATTGTTCTCAAAAAATTAGCCCAACTGGATGGATTTTATTTTTCCTTCATTATTAACTTGAATTTTTCTAAACACCAGTATTGTTGCTGACACTGTTCTAATGCTGATGGTTCTCTATCAAATGATACAATAGTTATTCAACATTTCATTTTCATATTACTCTGAAATATTCAGTAGATACTTAAAAGCTTGTTTTGGCGGAGTAAATAACATCTTTTTAGGTTGTGCAAGTGGACTATTGAATCCTTTTTTTTTCTAAATGAATCCTAGTATTTAGAATTTTAGAATAAGAAGGGATGATGATTATTATATACTCTTAATTTTGTTATATTATTATACTCGATACTTTGGTTTTCTTGTAGGGAAATTGAAACTCTGAGAAGTTACAGTATAGCCATGTGTTCACCATTGAATTAAATATTTTAGTTTTTATACTAACCAGAGTAGTCTCTATCATAGTGAAAATAAGATTTTGAAAAATATGGAAAATACAAAGAAAAACGTTAAGTTAAAACTTACTCCATGGAGTTGGGTATGGTGGTACATGCCTGTCATCCCAGCGACTCAGGAGACTGAGGCAGGAGGATCACAAGTTTGTGGCCAGCCTCAGCAGCTTAGCAAGGCTTTAAGCAGCTAAGTGAGACCCTGGCTGAAAATACAAAATAGAAAGGGCCAAGGATGGTTCAGTGGTTAATTCCCCCTGGTTCAATCCCTGGCACAAAAAAAAAAAAAAAAAATACACACGTGTATATATATGTATACAATATATGTGTGCATATATACATATGTATGTATATATATTATATATATATATAAATATAAAATTCCACAGGGGCAAGAAATATGGGTCAAAGAATACAAATTAGCAAATATGTAGGATCAAATGTGTAGGATCCAGTTACAATGTGAGGACTGTGGTTAATAACAACTTGTAGTCAGGATCTCTGCTAAATGAGTAAATTATACCTGCTCTTATGGATGTGTGGGGGGAGCAGAAGTGAGGGTGATAGGTTGTTAATTTGCTCATAATAGCAACTGTTTCACTACATACGTATTTTATTATACCATGTCATATGCACCTTACATATACACAGTATTTTTTTTTAAAGTAGTCCTGACTTTATCACTCAAAGATAAACAGTACTAGTGTTTGGTTCATGTAGCTAATCTAAAGTAACCAGTACCGACTGCTGGAACCCCAGGCCATTTCCAGTTTTCATCATTTTAAGCCAAGACATGATAAACACTTATCTCAGAACTTTGACCCTAGGATATTTACTGTAGAACTGATAATGACTTTAGAGTTGTCAGATTCTTCAGGTGATTTTGTTTATGACCTGGTAAAATTTTCTGGTCTGCAACTTTGTGAGAGACATTTGATTTTCACCACTGAAAGAAATTCTTAGGATTTATCATGATTGACTTCATGAATAAATCCCACATTAATTGATGAGTTCATATTTAACCCATATAGTCAAAACAGTAATTAGTTCACTCTATCCATTCTTTCTTAGGAGTTGTGGTAAATAATGCTTGTTAACTTCTCTGTCAGCAAATGAGTTAATGCACAAGTAGAAGTTATGTAATAATAGTGAGTGAGTGCTCACTACTTACTAGGCACTCTCTTAGTGCACATTACACATGCACACATGTTCACATATCCCACCAACAGCCCTGTGAGATAGTTACTTTCATACCCATTTTACTGATGGGAAACTGTCACAGAGAGGGGAAGAAACTGTCCCAAAGGCACTAAGCAGTCTGATGCGAGAGCCT
>JAJEJO010004325.1:127522-146638 GCA_020662805.1 Glaucomys volans | reverse complement strand
AATAACAATAATAAAAAGATGTTCTTTTATATTTTTATTCATATACTGCACACATTATACATTTATATCTTCTGAGAAATATACATTAAAAAAGACCATGTTTGACTATAGGAAATGAAATATAAATATTCTTTTGCATAGTATCAGTTATAAATTAATTCTCCTTCATAAAGATTTATTGGTCAAGAAACAGAGATATACTTGTTAAATCTAGGAAAAAATTTAAAATGATTATATTCTAAATAAGCAATATCAAGACTGATTTTAGTATCTAATGCCAATCTGGGGGGAGAAAAAATCCTAGGGCAAAATTAGGACAAATGAAAGATTGAGGAAACAATTTTTGAACCCACATAATAGGCTAATCCCTCTAAAATATTTTAAAAAGCTTGTCTATAAAGCAGTAGATCACCAGCTTAATATAAAAATGGGCAATGGAGAAGAATAAATAGTCCATAGAAAATGAAATAAGTGGCCCTAAAAACTGTATAAGAAGTGCCCCGTTACGCAAATGAAGAGATAATCCACAGACCAGAATATTGTTGTTTGCATAAGACTTACAGTAAAAGATTTGTAACCTGAATGTATAAATACAACTTACAAATCAATAAAAAGAAGGGTAAGAGTCTATCTTTAAAAACAGTGGACAAAATACTTTATAGTTATTCACCAAAGAAGATAGGAACTTGAAAAGAAGTACATGAAAAGATGCTCACCATGATCATTGATCATTAGCTACATGTAGATTAAAGGGACAGTGAGACACTACTCCACACCCACAAATACTAATTTAATATTCAGTTTTTAAATATTAATATTAAAATTATTAATATTTAATTTTAAAATTAAAAGGACTTTTGGTAATAAAAGGTAGTGAGGAGGTGGAGCAAATGGACTGGTAGAAGTAGCCAGACTGCGATTCTTTTAAGTTAAGTGAACACTTTCCACACAGCCCAGCAATTCTCCTCCTGGGTATTTACCCCAGTAAGTACTGAAAACTCATATTCCCTTGGACACAAATATTCACAACAACCTTATTTTGTTAGAATTATCTGAAAAAGATTTTATTTTTCTTCAGCTTCATTGAGGAGTAATTGACAAATAGGAATTGTATATATCAAAAACTTGATGTCAATTTCTGAACAGTTTTGTGCATATTAGCCAAAATACTAGAGACAATACCAGTGGCATTACTGGCAAATGTATAAGCAAATTATACATCCACACAGTGAATTGCTACTCAACAGTAACAAGAAACAGGCTAATATGCAACCCTGTGGTGACCCCCAGAAGCCTTATGCCAGGTGGCGGAAGTGAAACTCGAAGGCCATAGAACATAGGATTCCATTTATGTAGCGTTCTAGAAAAGCCAGACCTCAGGGTCAGACAGCAGATTAGTGATTGCATTGGAGATGGCAAGAAGGAAGGGATTGACCACAGAAGGCCATAAGGGAACTTGGGTGATAATAAAAGTGTACTCTGTCTCATTGAACAGAGACTTGAAAAGAATGGATTTCATATTAATATATTGTACCACTTAATCCTAATTAAATTTTTTCATTAAGCATTTTGAAATTATGATCAAGTAGTAACTTTTCAAACATCACACATGAACAGTGCTTTTCTTTTCTTCCCCTACCTCAAATAGGCAACATTTCATACTCCATTTAGTGAACTTGGTCAAAGCCCAGAAGGATGTTCCTCTTACACTTTTCCGAAGATAATGGGCCCCGCCAAGGTAACTTCTGGGAAACTTAAAAGTAATATTTAATGTTTTCATTCCTCTTTCAAATATAACCCCATACTCTTTTTTCTTTTCCTTCTAATATGTACAAAATAAATAGAAACTAATTATTTGATCTCTAACACTGAGGGTTTTAAAAGTGGAGGAAACAAGCTTGGGGAAGCATCTGGCCCTAAAGAAAATTAGAAATTCTCTCTGCAGCTCCCAAACCTGGGTCACCCCTATCAGCCAGTTGCCTGGTGCTAGCTCACCACAGGCAGCACAAGATCTTATCCTCCACAACTGTGGCATTAGTGGAAAAGCAAGGACTCTGCCCAACCCCCTAGGTCTGCTGAGCTGAGGGCCACTTAATTACTTTATGAATGAGCAACATCCACTGAAAATGGTCACCAGCATCTTCAGTTTCAGAGTCATATAAGTACCAGCAGATGTGGGGGCCTCATGGGAATTTCCAAAGCCACTCCCAGTAGCAACAGATTTCCCCTCAGCCTGTTTTTGCACATTGAGACTCCCAGGGTGGCCAAGTAGCTGCTAGGTCTTTCCTTGTGGTTATGGAAACCTAGTCACCCAGGCTTGGTGCCTAACTCCAGGGGAATTGTGATACAGCTGAAGAGTATGACACAGGGAAAGGCTTAGCAGACCTGCTTCTACATTTCAAAGGCTGGGAGTGTGATTGTGCCTATTCAATGGCTGCTAGGTTTTGTTGAAAAGACCTTTTTTAATCTCATTTTGCTGCCGTATACCCTGAATCATTCTACAGGTTTGGAAAGTTGAGCAGAACCAACTTTAAGGTTTAGAGCATTTGGAATAGTGTTTGCTTTTGTGGAAGACAAATTGCAAACAGAGAAGGATATCCACTTAATCATCTCTTGGGTTTTTTTTTTAAGAGTTGCAATTTAAGTCATCTTCACTTTCCTTTAGTCCAGTAGAATTAATTTGAGTGCCTATCCAGAATTTGACCCAATACTGTGAGGTTTGTTTTTTTTTAACTTTTTGTAATCATTATAGTTCATAAAACAGAGAAACTTAGCTGCTGTGGTTTAGGTCTTTTCTGCCTTGGGCTTCCCATTCTCACCTCTTCAAACCTGTGTGGACAGAAATAGCTGCCCTTATTGCCCTTGCAGCAATGGAAGCCGGCAGTGGTCTCCACACACAGTTTTCAAACTGGTGCTCCATTGAGGTCATCAGCTTCTCCCTTATTGAGAACATAAGCAACCTCAAAAGACCATGAGCAAATCTTTGCCTCCTGAAAGCAATTGGTTTTGCAGTTAGCTAAAATTTTATTTTATTAAGTTAATGTCTAAACCTTGCTTTTCATTTCAGGCAGCTGAGATGCTTATTTTTGGGAAGAAGTTAACAGCAGGAGAGGCATGTGCTCGAGGCCTCGTTACTGAAGTTTTTCCTGAAAGCACTTTTCAGAAAGAAGTTTGGACCAGGCTGAAAGCATATGCAAAGCTCCCCCCAAATGTTAGTCTTTACCTTTTTCTTGTAGGAACCATAAAAATAATTTCCCCAGGGGAGAAATGTATATACCTTAAGGGAATAAGTCATAAAGAAAAGCTATTAATTTTGGTTTGACTTTAAGTACATCTAAATTTGGGGTTAAAAATAATTACTAATGTTAGAAATACTGATTTTTACAAAACTTGTGAAACAGACATTTCATTCCTATGATACAGGGAAGAGGGGCAGTTCCTTGTGGGGGATAACTTAAGGATGACAAGCAGTTTTTTCTGAGTCCTTTTACTTTGGAATTCAGATGAAAAACCAAATAGGTTTCACAATAAGGAGATTGTTACTTTTTTTGTATGGGTAGTTAATGACTGATTGCCCTTTTATTCTTGCTATTCAAAATGTGATCCTGGAATCAGAGGTTTGAGCATCCATCTAGAACTTTTTAAAAAACTTATAATCACAGATCTGCCCCAGATCTACTGAGATGATTCATATGCACATAAAAGTTTGAGAAGCAACCTAATTACACATGTGTCTAATAAGATTAGTTAAATGAACATTAGAGAAATAAGAACCAGAATCACTGAGCAATCCCACTCGTGTTAAAAGACCTCTTAACCTTCTTGTTGGTTTTGTTTTATCAGTCCTTGAGGATTTCAAAGGAGTTGATCAGAAGTGCTGAGAAAGAAAAGCTACATGCCATTAATGCTGAAGAGTGCACTATCCTCCAGGGAAGGTGGCTGTCAGAGGAATGCATAAATGCCCTCATGAACTTCATATCCAGAAAATCAAAACTGTGACAACCACTTACAGCAGAGTTAAGACCATCAGAGGAAGGGTATGTGGTTAGCTCTGATTTGAGCTAAATAGACTTCATTGGGCCTTTTTCTAGTGCTAATGTATCAATTATGATGATATTTCACCGACAGCCTTGATGAATAAAAACTTATAAAACAAGCTTTAAGAATCCACATAGGTTTTTGGAAATAGAAAGTCTTACATCTTTTGACATGAATTGATGCTGCCAGGAACAGTGGAACATGGTGCCTGGGATCCTGCTTCGAAAAGCATTCACAGCATTACACGCTGAAGTTATATCCTGGAACACCACTATAGCACTTTGACGTCCACACGGGGTGACTGACCGAATAGGGCCAAACACTGACAGCTTTTGAATTACAGACTTGAGATCCTCGGCAGATTGCATGTTCTTTTTCAGCCATCTAGCAAGGGAACAAATGGAAGGAACAAGTTACTAGGAAACAAATAATCTTAGCTTCTTTTCTTCACAATTTAATAAAGAGGCATAAAGGGAAAGGTGGGTTGTTTCATTGGAAAGCAGTGTTCCTGCTCTAGTGAGGCTGTGGAACCTCATTCTTGTCTAATGTGATAAGAGACACACCTGCAAGCTGCCTTAACTGCCTTTGTACCTCCTGTTCTGATTTGTGCCATACTCACGAGGGCTGGAGATACAATTCCAAGGGCTACAAAATTGGCATGGAATATTTTGCCTTTTTAAATGCTTTTCTTCCTTTTTGATCTTCAAGACTCAGCTTCCAGGTAGCTAACCCACTAAACCTGTAACTTTTTAGTTCTGATTTTTCTTTTTTGTTCTAGTAATAGTATATAACATGTCCAGTCTTATATAATGCTTAATACTCATCATTGTATTTTATCACCCACCCCACAAAATGATGCCAGAAATTTAAAGTGAGGTAGGTACTGTGGCTTTTACAATTTTCAATCTGAAGACCTAGAAATTGAAGAGATGGCTTGGATCTGGAATGTCCCCCAAAGACTCATGTGTTGAAGGCTTGATCCCCAGTGCAGCAGTGTTTAGACGTGGGGCCACCTCTCAAAATGTGAATATGATTGGATTATGAGGGATCTGACCTCATCAGTGGATTAATCCTTTGATGAATAGATTGATGGCCTTTTTGGGAGGTGGTGGAAACTATACAAGGCAAAGCTTGGTTGCAGGTCACTTGGGGCATGCCTATAAGGACATATATTGTCCCCAGATCATTCCTCTGCCTCTGCTTCCTGGCTGCCATGAGGTGAGCAACCTCTTCTGCCACATAATCCTCCACCTTGATATTCTTTATGCTTTGCCTCAAGCCCAGAAGCAGTGGAACCAGCCAACCTTGGACTGAAACCTCTGAAATGGTGATCCAAAATAAATCTTTCTTTGTCTGAGTTGATTTTCTCAGGTATTCTGTCACAGTAATGAAAACACTTTTTGACTTAAACTCCCCAGTAAAAACCAAATACGGAGACAAAACCCAGAGAAGATACAATATCTTTAAACCTATTAAAACATTACACAGTATATGTGTATGATAAAACATGGCATTACCCCATTAATATGTACAAGTTTATGTTTTCATATACCAGTGAAAAAAATTTAAAAACCCAGGCAAGAGTTCCAGTACCACTATGATAGCATGAGCTAACTATTGTCTGCCCATCTCACTATTTACAACTAAAATCTGGAAAAAATACAGAAAAGAACCTAAGAATACTGAGATTAAGCAAAAGCAGGTGGATTGTGAAAAGCATCAGAATACAGAAAAGCCACTGCATAGGGATGATCTTCTCAGATTGTTGGAAGTAAACAGTTGGCTCAGATCTCTCCTGAATGTGAGATTGCTGCATCAAAGGCAGAGCCCCATGGTGAAGTAGAACTGTGGTGGCCATAGGATGGCCAACTAAACAGAAGTTGAGGGAAACAAAAATATCTTTCTGGCCAAGGAAAGAACTCCTTGGCTAAAAGGTGAAGAGAAGAGAATCACAGAGGAAAGAGAAAGAACTTCCCCCAGTTCTGAGTATGAACCAGTACAAGCTTTAAGTTCAGGAATGAGAGACAAATCAACAAAGCAAAAGCCCTGAGAACCAAACTAGGATTTGAACTGCCTCCCACAGGAAATCAAGACAGTTTGTCCAAATCAAACTAAGTTGCTAAAACAAACACTTTCTAACAGGAAGCATGCCCACAAAAGACTTGGGAAATCCTGGGCTAATCTCAAGGGTTCATTGTCCCACAAAGTAGCAAAAGTCTTGTAGTCTGCAAAGACTGGAACAGGGCCTGTTTTTCAAATGCCCAGTGTCCACCAAAATATAAAGATTGTGAAGACGAAGGGAAAGATAAACAATAATTCTATAGATACAATCTTCAACAGGCATCAGGTCTACTAGACAGACTTTGAAACTATCTCAAATATGATCAGAGCTACAATTCACAATAGATAGATTGTGGAACCAACCTAGATGCCCTTCAATTGAAGAATGGATAAAGAAACTGTGGTATATATACACAATGGAATATTACTCAGCTGCAAAGAAGAATAAAACTATGGCATTTGCTGGTAAGTGGGTGGAGCTGGAGAACATCATGCCAAGTGAAATAAGCCAAACCCAAAAAACCAAAGGCTGAATGTTTGATCAGTGAATGCTGATACATATTGGGGGGGGGAGGTATAGGGAGGATAAGAATGAATGGAGGAAGTATGGATGGTGTAGAGGACGGGAGGGGTTGGGGGAAGGAAAGATAGTAGACTGAGACAGTATTACCCTATGTATATGTAAGATTATATGAATCATGTAAATCTACATTGTGAAGAAAAGATATATTCCCTGCTGTATAGTTATATCCAAATGGGTTCTACTGTCATGTATAATTAAAAAGAACCAATAAAAAATTTTAAAAATTTATTTACTGAAGAAATTTGTAATTGAAATGCTAAAAATCTTTTGTATAGTCATACCACTTTTTGTAAAAACCAGTGACATTTTAATGTATGAATTCAAAATTAAATGTTCCACTGGGTAATAATAAATATGATACAACATAAAAAAATATGATCAGAGCTAAAGGAAAACATGAAGAACTAAAAGAAACCAGGAAATCAATACATGAACAAAGTGAGAATATAGATAGAAATTGTAAAAAATTATATTCTTGAGCTGAAATATTTAACAGTTAATTTGAAAATTTTACTAGAGGGATTCAACAGCAAACTCAAGCAGAAGAAAGAACTAACAAACTAGGAGGTCATTTGAAATTATTGATTTTGATATTCAAAAGAAAGAAAGAATGGAAAAAGTGAACAGAAGCTAAGGGACTTGAGGGACATTATCAAGCAGACCAATAAATGCTTAATGGGAGTCCCTGGATGAGAAGAGAAAGGAGCAGAGAAATTATTTGATGAAGAAATAAGGGTTGAAAACTTAACCAAATTTGAAGAAAGGCATGGATATACAAACCCAAAAGCTCAGTGAACTCTATGACTAGACTCACACAATAAGACCAGATAAAGGCTTTAAGGCAAAGATCATGAAAGCAACAAGAATTGAGTGCCCCTGGGTTCAATTCCCCATACCCAAAAATAAAAAGGAATCAAAGAAATCTAAAAATCTTATTATTAGAAGTAATAATTTAAAATTTTGCAGCACACAGCAGTAATAAAAATCAATTGTGAACAACAATGCTAGTGAGGTTATGGGGAGAAAGGAACACATGTGCATTGCTGGAGGAAGTGCAGACTAATACAACTACTCTGGAAAGTAATTTGGATATTCCTCAAAAAACTAGGGATGGAACCACCATATGACCTAGTTATTCCACTCCTATGTATTTTCCCAAAAGATCTAAAATCAGCACACTATTGCAATACAGTCACCTCAGTGTTTATAGCACTACAATCAACCCAGATGCCCATCAGATGATGAATGGATGAAGAAATAGATTACATTAGATAGATAGATGATAGACTGATGATAGATAGATAGATAGATAGATAGATAGATAGATAGATATAGATGGATGATAGAATGGAGCCATTATAAAGAGTATTATGTCATTTTCTGGTAAATGGATGGAAATGGAGAATACCCTACTAACTTAATTTAGCCAAACCCAGAAACCCAAAAGTCAGAAGTTTTCTCTCATATGTGGAAGCTGGAGTAAAATAAAGGAAAGGGCGTGGGAAGGATAAGATTACATAAAGAACCAGTCCAATACAAATTAATAGACAAGCTAAAGGAAGTCTAGGAGAGTAGAGAAAGGAGAAGAGAGGCAGGAGGATGGGAGGGAAAGGGGCGATCATGAACTGAAATCCATTTCCATGCATGTATGAGTTTGTCAGGATGAGCCCAACTACATGTATAACCATAAAGCTCTAATAAAATACCATATTTTTAAATTTCCATTTACAGTAGTACTATAAAATACTTAGTAATAAACAATAGATATCTAAGATATCTACTCTGAAAAAACTACAAAGCTTTGTTTTAAAGAAATTGAAGACCTAAACGAATGAACAGATATAATCTATCCATGAATTGGAAGACTCTCATTAAGGTGCCAAGTTCCCCCTATTGATCTACAAATTCAACTCAGTTTCAACCAAATGCTAGTAGAGATGACCTGCTCTACCTTATTTCAGCACTTACTAAAAATAATAAGACAGTTTAGTTTTGGCAAAGACATAGATAAATGGAGCAAAATAGGGTCCAGAAATATATGTGCTCAATTCATTTTTTTTACACAAGTGCCAAGGGAATTCAGTAGGGAGAGGACCTTTCAAACCTTTTCAAACAAATGGCAGTGGGTAAAAATAACAAAACCAAAGAAAAAAAAGAACATAGAGCCATAACCACCAAATAAACTTACTATCAAGTTAAATTTAAAACGATCAAAGTTCTGTAAGAAAATACAGGAAATCTTTTCGACCTTGGGCTAGGTGAAGGATTATTAGAACACAAAATGTGCAAACTATGAAAGAAAATGAACTGGCAAACTGGTCTTCAACAAAATTTAAAACTTGTTCTTCAAAAGACACCTTGAGAGAAGGCAAGAGAAGCTTCTTTGTGGGAGAAAACATTTGTAGTGCTTCCGTCAGACAAAGCGTTTGTAGTGAGAATATATAAAGGACTACTACAGCTCAGTAATAAGACAAAGAAACTTCAAAATAAGTGGAAGACTCGAACCAGCCATTTCACAAGAGATCTGAATGGTTGGTAGGAATACAAAAACGCTGCTCAATGATTTCAGGAGATTCTGATAGCAAATGTGAATGGGCAGGTGTGGAAAGTCTCAGGCATTAACCCAGAGCCTGTCTCTAAATTCCAAAAGAATGGCAGGCACACTTCCCAGATCAGCCAGATCAGATCCATCCATTCATAAGATCATGTGCAAATTCCCTAGAAGGGCTTCTCAGTACCTGGAGCATCTCTCTCCACACCTGCCTTCATTACCTATTACCTGGTCACCCGAGGGTCATCTTGCCTGTGTGATGCCTGCTCCAGACTTTCCACCCTATTTCTGAAGAGAGCGTTCTGTATATCAGGTCTAAGTCAGAGACTCCTTTTCTCTCTTCTAAATTTTGTTTCCTCAAGAACTGGCACACTGGGCATGGTGGTGTATGCCTGTAATCCCAGCATCTCAGGAGGCTGAGGCAGGAGGATTTTGAGTTCAAAGCCAGCCTCAGCAACTTAGTGAAGCCCTAAGCAACTCAGCAAGGCCCTGTCTCTAAAAAAAATAATAAAAAAGAGCTGGGGATGTGGCTCAATGATTAAATGCCACTGAGTTTAATCCCTGGTACAAAAAAAAAAAAAACAACTCTGACACTAAATTCTAGAGGTTTTTTTTTTTTAATGAATGAATTGTTTTGCCCCATCTTGTGTGACCCCTTTATTCTCATTAATGACCTCAGACTGAAAAACATTTTTTCAAGGCTTACTTTCCTATAAGCAATCAGGCCAGCTGGCATCTGGTGGATATCTGGTGATTGTTCTTAGAATAATGAAAAGGGCAGGCTCTACCCATCACAGAAAAATTACTTTGTCCTACCTCCCGATTTGGAAGGGTTCCCTTACTCTCATTCCTGGCTGCACATGATCATCACCTGGGAGCATTCTAAAAGTAGCAGGGCCTGGGCTCCACTCACATGATGGCTTTGTGGTCTGGTTTGGGCCCAGCAGGTATGGGGCAACTATAATACGCAGTCAGGCTTCAGACCCACTAGAAGGTTCACCGTCATGGTGGGTGCTCCTCCCAGAGCTTTGTGTCCTTTTCCCAAATCAGTCCAGTACCATCTCATCACAACATTCTTATCCTGAGACTTCTAGCAGCTTTGCATCCCAGCATCACTCCCACAGATTGCAGCTGTTTCCAGGAGAACAATGCAGGTGAAAGAAGAGGGAGATGAGTCCTGCCCTCTTCCCTCAAGACATGCACAGGTCCCAATCATCAGACTTCCGTAGACAATTCTGCCTATGCCATTAGTTTCCATAGTGAGCACATTCTTAGACTATGCAAAAAAAAAATCCCTGCTCCCTAAACCCCTCTGGAATTACAAATGCAGAATATGTGGAACATAGTAGAGTTAGCTCTCCAGAGAAACAGAATTAAGAGGATGTCTGTATCTATGTACATATGTGAAGATAGAAACAGTCATTCACCATACAATGACACTTTGGTATGGATGGACATCATGTGTAATAATGGTCCCAGAAGATGATAATGTAGCTGGAAACTTCGTAGTGATGCTGTACCATTCAAACATCGTAGAGCAACACATTGCATGTTTGTGGTGATGCTGGAGTTGAGAAACCTGGCTGCCCATTGTGTAAAAGTATAATATATATAATTATGTGTAGTACATAATACTTGATAATGTTGCTTAATTATGTATTTTTCTCATTATTTTAGAATGTACTTCTTATTAATAATGTTTACTGTGAAGCTGTCTCACACATCTTGTGTTTATCACCTATATTGATGGCATCAAGGGGTCACATGGAGTGACAGACTAGACCACCTAGGTGTATGGGAGTACATTCCAGGATGTGCACACAATGACCAGATTGCCTGTGACCTGACACATTTCTCAGAAGGTGTCCCTGTAGTTTACATGACACATGACCATCAATGAAAACAGAATGTGCCAGTACAGATACATATATGGAAAGAGAGGAGGAAAAAGATTGTTAAGGAATTGTCTCATGCAACTGTCGGGGCTGTTAAGTTGGACAGTTTTAGGATTGGTCAACCGACTGGAAATTCCAATAGGAGTCTCTCTTGCAGTATTAAACCCAAAGGCAGCCAGGAGACAGAATCCTTCCCTCCAAGAGGTCTTGGTCTTTTCTCTGGAGGCTTTCATCTGATTGAACAAGGCCTACCACATTATGCAGGGGCATCTACTTTACTCAGAGTGTGCTGCTTTAAATGTTAGTTTCATCTGAAAAATACCAGAGGCAGGCGAATCATTCAAACCCAGAAATTTGAGTCCAGCCTGGTGAGACCTTGTCTCAAAAAAAATTAAAGTAGCTTGTAGAATATCTTATCAGATGGAAAAAAAGAAAAAAAAGAATATCTTATGAGATGAACCAAGAGATATTGATGGACATATTGACATTGGTTAATCAGAGTAAACAGAAATTTGATATGTGCAAATGTGACTCTAGTCCTTGCTCTTGCTCTTCTATACTAGCTGTGCCTCTCCTGGACTCAGTTTCCTTACCATCTCTCAAGGACCAGAGAACTATGCTTTACAGAGTTTCCAGCTCTAAGGACCTATGGATCCTGTCTAGGTTGGAGAAAGTAATGAAGGGAGGGGGAAAGAGACAGGGGAACCTTTCATTTGACTACATCTAATCAGTTGCATTTTAAATTTAACTTGGCAGGGTGTGATGGCACACACTTGTAATCCCACTGGCTCTGGAGGCTGAGGCAGAAGGATCCCAAGTTTGAGGCCAGCCTCAGCAACTTAGCAAGATCCTCAGCAACTCAGCAAGATTCTGTCTGAAAACAAAAAATAAAAAGGTCTGGGTATGTAACTGATTGGTAAAGTGCCCCTGGGTTCAATCCTCAGTACAAAAAAAATATATATTTATTAAATTCATCTTGTATTAGTTACAGTAGACAACATTAAAGGTTTTTCTTGAATGCTTGCCCAGCATCCAGGTGCAGAGCTTAGAATGGGGTAGCAAACAAATGTGTTTACACCACAACATAGTAAATGCAATCAAGATGACTGGTGGTACAGAGAAGGGACGACTGTGGCTTCAGGGCTCGCTCTGAGTGTCTGTGATGGGCAGAGGTGGGCAGAATAAATGCTATTGACTGCTAAACCTCATCTTCAGTTGCTCCCACATTGATTTAATAAAAACATTTTGGAATCTAAACTGAGTCCTTGCATGCAACAACCAGCCTTCTCCTAGTCAAGTCTGCATTTGTCACACTTTTCCAAAAAGAAAAAGAAAATTAAGCCCTAGAACCCATAAGTATGACACATTGAGCCAATAAATACAGTTTACAAGTAATTACAATTTACATGCAGTATATAGTAGGGATTTTATAGGATTAGAAAACTGAAAGTTGGTATCCTGCCAAATTCTCCAACAGGGATAATAATACCACCATGTGCAACACTACCAGTGTGGTGTCCCAGGACTCCTGGCCCTTGTGCCTGCTGCTTTATTATTTATTTATAAAGCATAGAATTGAAGGAACTTTGTCAGAAGCCTCCAGGCCTCCTGTAGGGTCTGACCCTAAAATTGAAATTGCCAGGTCTATGGTTTGAATGGGTCCCCCAAAAGTTCATGTGCTGGAACCTTAATTCCCAGTGCAATGTATTGAGAGGCAGTGGGACCTTTAAGAGGTGTTTAGGTCATTAAGAGGAATCAATGCCATTCTGATAGGACTTGCTTAATTCTACTTCTTGCAGGACTGATTAATTACTTCAGCAGTGGGTTGGAGCCAGGCATGGTGGTGCACACCTGTAATCCTAGTAGCTTGGGAAGCTAAGACAGGAGGATCCAAGTCTGAGGTCTGCCTCGGCAACTTAGTGAGACCCTATCTCAAAATAAAAAAAATTTAAAAGGCTGGGGATGTTGCTCAGTGGTTAAGCACCGCTGAGTTCAATCCCTAGTATCAAAAACAAAACAAAAAAAAAGTTTGTTTTAAAGCAAGGCTCTGCCATGTGTTTTACCCTTTAGACTGCCACATTGTAAAGACCCTCAAAAGATGCACTTCCTAACGTCCAGAACCATAAGCATAAATTAACTTATTTTCTTTATAAATTATTCAGTCTCAGATATTTTGTGATAGCAACAGAAAATGGACTAAGACACCATTTAGGGAAAGGTCTTGTCCCGTTCATGTGGGAATACACAACATAAACCAAAGAGATATTTGTCATGCAGGTTCAAGGTTAGTTTCTATAGTCCTAGAGTCACTCTGGTATTTTAAAATGCTACACTCTTATGATACTTTATGCCTGTCAAAACTCAATTTCATCAGTCATTTTTTCACCACAGTGTCAGCACTGTGACACTTACTATCAGCTTCATTTTATAGGAATGAATCAGTAGTGTGGTAAGTGGCACTTACAGAGGACAAAGCTCTTGCTGTTAATATTCCTCAGCAACAGCCAGCCTCTCAAGGGTGCCAGTTAAGTCACAAAGAATGATTCCATTTATGATTAAGAATGGTACAGTTACCAAGTGTCTAGATTTGTCACATTACCAGGTAAAAGGGAAGAATCATTGACTCCAGGAGGCACCACCAGAGCTAATCCGCTTAATTCAGTGATCCTTTGAGATCTAGAGTCCCAACAACCAAGAAAGCGTTGGTGATTGAGCGGAAGCTGGCCTGAATCCCCAGCCTTACCTGCATCCACACCCCTGCAAGGTGACTTTGTAGCTCCTCCCCCTGAAGATCTACTTTCAGAAACAAAACTAGGATGTAAAGAAAAGTAAGATACATCTTTTTATGTGAAGATATCATGGTCTGAAATTGAGGTATATAAATCTTTTGTGGTTGTGAAACTTGAAATTTTGAACAGGACTTTTAAGCATAGTCCATAGTTATCTTGAGTAATTAGGGATCATCACTTAAAAATAATTTCTACCCTTCTCTTCACAAAAGCTCAGTATCTTTGCATTGTCCAGAAAACATCATGGTTCTAGTGACCACCATTTTAGATAATATATCTTTTTTTTTTTTTTTTTTTGGAACCAGGGACTGAACTCAGGGGCACTCGGTCACTGAGCCACATCCCCAGCCCTATTTTGTATTTAATTTAGAGACAGGGTCTCACTGAGTTGCTTAGGGCCTTACTAAGTTGCTGAGGCTGGCTTTGAACTCACGATCCTCCTGCTTCAGCCTCCCAAGTCGCTGGAATTACAGGAGTGAGCCACCACACCCGGCCTAGATAACATATCTTTGCCATCATGGAATATGAATTTTTAAATCAAATTGGCAATTTATGCCACTGAGGACACTGGGGAAAAAATAGGCACACTATCTAACTAGGGCAGTGACCCCAGTGGAAGCTTCCAGGATAGGAAAACTCATGATCTGGAATTCTCTCCCTGTATGTTATCTCCAAATCAGAGAAGACTCTGTTTTCTGGCAAAGTATACATTTCTTCTGTCAACCTAACAGCACATTGCTGCTCTAATATGCAGTGTATGCATAATTTGTTAGGTATTGTACAGTAATGCATGCAGCAATATTAAAGAAAGAAATATAGAAATGCCCTTATCGGGCATAAACAAGAAATGTACCAAAAGAGATAATTCATCAAGTAATCAAAGTGTGTGCGCTTGTGCTGATTCCAACCTATTCCACATCCCTCCTTTAACACCTGATCTGAGGGAGGCCAGTACCCCCCATTTGCATTGACCATAAAACCTGCCAGCAGGTCTCCTGCTTTCACCTCATTTCCCTGGAGGCCAGAGAAGATGTGAGTCAGATGAAGTCACTCCTCTTGTTAAAACCCTGCAATGGCTCCTCATTTCTCTCAGAGTAAAATCTGGCAGACTTAGAATCCAGCCAAGGTCCTACCATGTCGGACTACTGTGCCGTAGGCCCTGGTCATGCCAGTTGGGGGACTGGTTTCTCCTGACCCATGCAGCCACAGAACCCTGCCACACACAGATGGGTTCCTCTCCGATCACCCCACTCCAGCACTGCTAGGCCTCTGTTCGCTAGTCTAGAATGTGAGAGCTGTGGGCAAACCACACTCCTGGTCTATCGCCATGTAACGTTTTTTCCCACTAAAGGCTCCCTCAGCAGCTTGGGATGTGTAAAAATGGGGCCTGGGTGATTTTATGCAGAGCAGGGCTTGTTTCCACACTCACTGTGGATCTCAAAGACCACATTCTATCATTTTTTAGCTACGGCAATAAATAGAGTTTATATTAAATGCCTGACCACATTAATAATGCATAACCAATATATGTGCTTTAAAAGTACATAGAACATACTACATCTTATTGACATTAATTCTGAGTATCTCTAAATATGTCTGCATCAGACAAAAATTGCACAGCATCTAACCTGACAACTACGGTGCACATGGGAGGCTCTTTCACATTTTTCTTCCACAAGTGGCACTTCTTCCATCCGACGCTTAAATTGTTCATGGCTTTTCTTTTCCAGGACTGCATTGCACTTGGCTTGGGAGTCAGATTAATCTCTTTTGGCAATTCATGTCTTGCCAAGATCCTTTCTAAACCGGAAAAGTCAGATATCTCACCTGGTGACAAGATAAACATTAATAAAATCCCATGCTCCTTACAATCTTTGCATAGCAAGAGTAACATAGCATTAAAGAAAGAATGAACATTCATCCTAATCCCTTTCCAGCTGTGACATCCCTTCATTCCAACAATTCTGCTGGGTGCCATTTAGAGCTTAACCTGATCCTAGACATCAACAGAAGCACTGGGACTACCATGGATACTGTTGGTTACTTGTGCGTGATTCTCAAACTAATGGCAAGTTACTGTACAATTTGTTATTATTGTAATTCTCTTTTTCACTTTTATTGCATACTTAGAGATGTGCATTTTGAAGCTTCTCAGAAGAAATGGGGTGAATGTTGACAATACTGTCTGGCTCTTAATCTGAGGCTTCGGATTACTGAAACCTGTGACTTTGCCTGAGCAAGGGCTACGACATAAGAAATAAACTTAAAATAACAGCATGCCTCATCTGAAAGAACTGGGAGTATATCTTATTGATCCTTCCTGTTTCTATAAAATTTATTTCTAGCCGAAGATAGACTGGCTTTTCTCACTCTGTTATAGCTATTTTTGAGGTAGGCCAATGGGAACTGTCTTCCTTCTTTTGGAGACTCCAGTAATTGAGATTTGGGGTTTGGACCTTTGCAGCCCACTGCCAGAACTCTCTGGGTGGCCAGAGGTACAATTATGATGATAGTGTGGTGGAGTTACTTTGAGAAGATGAGATCAACATGGGGGCGCTCACATCCTATTTGTCAGAAATGGAACAGCACCCTTCCCAGGTCAGCCTGGAGCTCCACAAGAGGTAGGTACTCAGGATGTTCCTCCAGGTGATGGTGCATGAACCCAGTGCTCCCCATTTCTCACTTAGTTTTCAAAACAGTGGCAGAATGTAATGGGAATGTAACACCCTGAGATAAGGGAGAGCTGGTCGGAACATCTGGGCTCTGTTCCAGTCTCCTGCCTATAAACTGGATGTCCTTTAATGCTCTCACCCAGTGACTCAAGTGACCCAAGGGTATAACACGCAGTGTAGACTGCTTTCCAAGATCCCTCAGCTACAATGCAAGTGACACACACACAGACAAGACTCTATCCACCCTATTCCAACGGCCATTGGAACATATTAGAAAATGAGAGAGCTCTCATAAATGTAAAGCAGAAAGACAACTGGACCTCACAGAGATTCAGAGTGAGCCTACCTAGAAATTAGATGGAACTGGTCCTGTTCTCCTTTCTCAGTCAGAGGGACCACTGATGGTCCCTCCCATAGCATGGTGGTAGACAGGACCCCACAGTACCCCAAATTGGCTCAAAGGATCTTAACTTGGCAATCTTACTAAATGGTTTATTAGTGGGTGAATAGGTTGATCCTTAGGGGCCTCAAAACCACTTCAAATGGGTCAAGCACAGGACTGGAAACGGAGGCTCCTGCCTCCGTTTGGTGGTATAAGGCTTTGGGTTGCTAGATAGCATCTACTTACTGCCTTTAGTGGCAGTACCAGTGTCAGGATTTCTAAGTTGAATTTGATATTCAACTGAATTAATTCAATTGAGGTATTTGGCAACATACATTAAAAAAACTTTTCCCCTCAAACAAAATTTTTGAATAATTTTCTTACATACTGCTCTCAGGGTGGCACTATTGGGAGGTGCTGTTGTATCTTTAAGAGGTCGAGGCCTAGTGGGGAGGTCCTTAGGTCTTGGTGGTATGCCCTTGAAGCCAACTGTGGGACTCTGGTGTCTGTCTGTCTGTCTGTCTGTCTGTCTGTCTCTCTCTCTCTCTCTCTCTCTTTCTCTTTCTCCCCCCTCCCTCCCCACCAACACTGCCAGTTGAAAATGTAACAATTTGCTTCCTTCTACATGCACTGACACCATGATATATTACCATCCACTACCCTCACCAAAACTGAAGAAATTCACGTGTCATGTCTTTGAAACTCCAAAACTGTGAGCTTAATAAACATTTTCTCTTTATTAGTTGCCTCAAGTAATTTTGTTATAGTAACATGAAGCTAAGACACATATACATATTTTGATATTTTAAACCATCTCAAATACTTTGTAAGTAACTAGGGATAAATGAGAGAAAAAGTGAGAGAGAAGATTCAACAAAAATTATAAATTATCATATTCTCTACTAGGAGTAATTATATTTCAGTACTGTATACCACAATGAGACTAAAATTCAGAACTCACTTTGAACATTTAATTGGGCCTTAAGCAAATGTTCTAGTTTTTCAAATAAAGTACAGTAAGCATATCATGCCTCAAGAAATTATTTAAAACTGAGGATATAGCTCAATGGTAGAGCCCTAGCCCAGCATGTGTGAGGTCCTAGGCTCGATTCCCCACACTCCAAAAAAAAAAAATTAAAAAAAACTATTTTAAGTAGAATAACATTGATTACAAATATGTAGGTGAAAATTTGGAGATATTGGAAATTTTATTTTTATTTTAATGTAAGGAATTAAATACATGTTGGATGGATGGATGGAAGGATGGATGGATGGATGGCTTGAAGGATGGGTAGACAGATTATCAATTACGTTGAATGTGAATCAACACTGGCGAGGTATATAAAGCAGTACACCAAGCCACAGTGTGTTTGTGTGTGTTTACACCGGAGAGTGACTTTGGTACCTAATTGTACTCTGTGCACCTAAAGTCACAGATCTGACGGTTGACACAGGACTACCAGTATCTGAACTGCACACACTTCGGTATCTGCCCTGTAGGTCTCCTCCCCAGGGCCACTTACTCTGTGGGGACAGATCTCCCTGACGGCCACACCTTTCCCTGCCCATCCCCACTATCTAGTTCAACAGCCTCAGAAAGTGTTTGAGGACAAAAGCAATAAACTAACCAAGAGAAGTATCTTCTTTGGAATTGAAAGCAGCAAACAAGCAAAAGCTTAAACTTCCATGTACCAACTTTTTGGTTTGGTTCAAGTAAGATATGTAAGGAACTGGGTTGTGGAATATATCACATACCACTAAACCAGTAACCATCGGTCTTGCTGCCCTGTAGTGTGGGGCAGCAGGAGGATGAGCACCATTTGAGCAGACTGTGGATGCAGATGGAGGCTGTTCACGTTCTGGAGACAATCACCTAAACAACAGTATAAGTAAGTCCATATAGTGTAAAGGATCTTCATTTCTCATTTTTATGTTGTTTTTTTTTTTTAATCCAGGGATTGAACTCAGGGACACTCAGCCACTGAGCCACATCCCCAGCCCTATTTTGTATTTTATTTAGAGATAGGGTCTCACTGAGTTGCTTAGGGCCTCGCTAAGTTGCTGAGGCTGGCTTTGAACTCGCGATCCTCCTGACTCAGCCTCCTAAATCGCTTGGATTACAGGCGTGCGCCACCACGCCCGGCT
>JAJEJO010004325.1:1553-127422 GCA_020662805.1 Glaucomys volans | reverse complement strand
GCCTCCTAAATCGCTTGGATTACAGGCGTGCGCCACCACGCCCGGCTATGTTGTTGTTATGATCCAAGTTTTTATTTAAAACATAAGAGAAAAACCTGGGTTTTGTGATAGAAATTAGTTTTCTTTCTTCCTCCCTCCCCCCTCCCTCCCCCCTTTCTTTCTTCTTTCTTTCTTTCTTTCTTTCTTTCTTTCTTTCTTTCTTTCTTTCTCTCTCTCTTTCTTTCTTTCTTTTGCTCTTTCATCATTTCTGAGTAAGTCTAATACAGTCATATCTTCCTTGTGGATGAAGAGGGCTTTGGCAGGGGAAATGACAAAAATCTATTTTTATGCTTAAAAGAAATTTCTACCAGAAGGAAGTCTTTAGACACAGTAGCAATGATACATCAGACTTCATTACCAAATTCATAATCTGAAGAAAAGTGTGAGAAATAGGATCATCTCTTTAGGATTGTCTTTGAAGGCAATCATGACACACTTGGAAATTGCATTTTGGAAGTGAAGCAGCCTTGTATGAAGAATGCAGGGCCTCCAAGGCCAGTGTGCTCCTGATGGCTAGACCCTGCCTTAGGGACAGACATGAGACACAGAGGAAACCCTTCTCCCCTCAGTGCCATCAACCTCAGCTTCATCATGCACTTCTTTAAATTGGCTTCCAGCCAGAGCAAAGGATCATAGTAGCAAAACTCCTCTGACATAAGGGCACCTGTCAGCAATGCAGAGCGTTTTTACCTGGCAAGAACTATAAGGTGCTAGTTACATCAATGTTGACAGCTCCTACGGTGGGAAACTAAAGGAAAACATCTACATCAACATACACCTGGAGGACCACTAGAAAATGGAAACCTGCTTCTCCAACCTATAATCACCCACAGCCTTTCCAATGCTGAAGTTTCATTTTCTGCCAGGTGCAGTAGCACACCTGTAATCCCAGTGGCTCAGGAGTCTGAGTCAGGAGGATTGCAAGTTCAAAGCCAGCCTTAGCAACTTAGTGAGGCCTTGAGCAACTATAGCAAGACCCTGTCTCTAAATTAAATATAAAAATGGGCTGGGTGACAGAATGAGACAGTCATCATTGCCCTGTGCACATGTTTGAATGCACAGATGGTGTGACTCTACTTTGCGTACAACCAGAGAAACAATGGCTGTACTCCATTTGTGTTCAAGGGATCAAAATTAAATGAATAAAAAAATAAATATATGAAAAAAATGGGCTGGGGATGTGCCTTAGTGATTAAGTGTCCCTGGGTTCAATTCCTGGTACCAAAAATAAATAAGTAAAGTAAGAAGTTTCATTTTCATTGCAAAAATAATACATGAAAAGATTTCCATTGAAATAAATAAAATTAAGCTACTCCAAGATGTCTACAAAGTGAAAAAGAAAATCTTCATCTTGTCCTGAATTTGATGTGTCAACTTCCAAAACTTCATTTTTTATTCATTTACCCATGTTTTTGTATGTACAAAAGTCCAGTTTTATTTTGGCTTAAATGGAATCATATTGTGTTTCTTTTGCAGCTTGTTTATCGAAAGTCTATATTACGTTTTGTAGATGTTTGCCAACCTTCGCTATGGTTTGAATCTAAAATGTTCCCAACAAAAGCCCTTATGTGGAGGGCCTGGTTCCCATTCTGTGGTGCCATTGGGAGGTGGTAGAATCTTTAAGAGGCGGGGCCTAGTGGGAGGAAGTTAGGTCGGTGGGGGTGTGCCCTTGAAGGGGATATTGAGACCAGCCCCTTCCTTCCTCCCTCCCTCTCTCTCTCTGCTTTTTGGCCACCAGGCTTTGCTCCAGCTTCTTCCTATGATGGAATAATCATGGCAAGAAGAGGAGGATAAGGAAACAGAGTAAAAAAACAAAGTTCAAACTCTGACTTCAACTTGGAAGGTCTTTCACTATCTTAAAGCAAAATCTAAAACCTACTTTTAAATTCAGTGTATTTCCCACTAGGTCCCATTCCATCTTTCAAACAGTTATTCTTTACCTAAAGAAGAGTGATAAACCAGGCACAGTAGCCCATGCCTGTAATCCCAGCAGCTCAGAAGGCTGAGGCAGGACAATTGCAAATTCAAGGTCAGCTTCAGCAATTTAGTGAAACCCCAGGCAACTTAGTGACACCCTGTCTCGAAATAAAAAGTAAAAAGGGCTGGGGATGTGGCTCAGTAGTTAAGCACTCCTGGGTTCCATCCACAGTACCAAAACAAAACAGAATAAAACAAAAAGAACTGATCCCACCGACAATGTCAAGTGCAAGTTCTTAGTCATGGCTAGAAGAAGAGGCAGTTTGTACCAAGATAAAGTATGTGCTTACTAACAGATTCACAAACCCCCTCTATCCACGTACATTTTTTTTTTTCCTCTTCGCTCTGGTAGGATTGAAGTAGCTCCACCATATGGTTTGGAAGCAGCTTGTGAAGGTTAGACAGGGTCTCAAAGGTGTGACATAGGACATCAGGCTGGGCATAGTTCTTGGGCTCCAATTTCTCAGGGGTTATAAAGTGCAAGTCAGAAAGGTTGTTGCAGATTGTTTCCATGATGGCCTGCTGAGTTACAGAAGAGGACAAATGGAAAACTTGAAGAGCAGAGTGTCTGACAGTTGTTCTTCCTCCCAACTTCCCTCCATTCCCAAGAAGAGATCATGGAACCTACTTTTTGCTGATTACTTCACATTCTCAGAGTCACAATGGTCCAGGGATTGACTTAGAACCCTGAGTGGTCATCTTGTACCTTCAAAGCAGAGAAAAGCAGTCCATGGAAACCATCCTTTCAAGTCTCTCTGGGATTTTCTAGAGAAACACTCATTTACTTTCTGAATATGAACAAACTCTAAGGGGAAAAGAGAACCTTCCTAAAGGGAAGGGAGGAAAAAACCCCAGGTGCATCTGTCTGAGGGTATTTTCCCATCTGGCATTTAGAAGAGTGCTTTCACCCTGTGCAAGGATAATTAAGACTCCACAGACAGAGAGGCCCTTAGAGAGTGTGATTAGGTCATCGCAATCCTGAGCAGAACTGAGGAAAGAACTTCATGGTCCCAAACTAAGGAAATGTCCAGATTAACACAGGTAAGAGGCCAAACTGCTTCTTATTTTCTGATCCAAATGAACACTGAGGAAACAAAGTAAACAAACAAAAATGCACAACTTTACTGGTAAGAAGCCATGGTAGGCCAAAGAGTAAAGGACAATAGAGATATTAAATAATCTTAAACCACCACACTTGATAGCAAGCCCTAAGGAAACAGACTCCCTCTGAAATGAAGGGCAACTTCCTTATGCCGAAAATTAAAAGCTCTGTATTGTTTTAACTTCTAAACTTCCTCATAGTGAGAGTAAAGGTGGAGGGCTGCCCTCTCCTCTGACCTGACAAAATGCCAGGGGATTGACTGATAGGTTCTCTGCATATCTCGTATTTCCTGCCTTTGGTCCCCACTTTGTCTTCTGTTCTCTTGTAAAAGCTTTCCTGACCCTTGAGTTCTCTGATGTTGGTATGAAACAGAAAAGTTTCCTCTCTCTTTCCTTCAAAGTTGGTTTTGCATACAACTTACTTTCCTGCCAATGTGACTCCCCAGTGTAAAAGCCTAGCCTTTCTCCCCTCACCCCATGCAGTAATAGTTTTGCACCGTGACACTAAGCAAGTTAGAAGCCTCTAAGAGCTACTTCCCAGTTTGAGACAAAAATGCAAATAAGAGAGTTTGTTGGAGCTATCCTTAATTTCAGGCATGTTCCACCAGCAGTGAAGCCAGATTCCCTGTCATTATGAATCGGCTAGAATCGGCTGGGGAACCACATTGCGAAAGGGTCAGAGTGGGGGAAGATGAACAGAGGAACATGAACAGAAGATGCCTTGGCAAAAGCTGCTAATATTGGCCGACTTTTTACCAAACTTAAAAAAAAAAGGCTTCAGCCAGGAAGGCTAAAAATATCATGACAGTAACATATGGTATGTTCACACCCAGAGCCTCTGCCTGCAGTCCCAGCTGCTGAGGAGGCTGAGGCAGGAAGGATTGCTTGAGCTCAAGAGTTTGAGACCAGCCTGGGCTGCAACACTTAAGACCCTCATCTCAAAAAAAAAAATAATTTCACTTCTTAATTTCCAACTACAAACTACAAAAGTAAAACTTTTAAAAATAAGCAAGTTATGTTTAAGCATATTTAAAAGCTGTTATAGAACTAACAAGAACCACTTGAATACAATGTGATCCATATAGCTGTTTGGGTGATTTTGGACAAAAGGGAATTGATGGGGTAAGAAAGGTAGAATATTCTGGGAGCTGAAAGACATACCTGTGCTGTTTTCTTCCAAGCAAATTGAGTGCATTACTCTGAACCCTTATTTTCATAGACATATAATAACAAACTATGTTTTAAGCCATTCAACCTGCCAAGGAAATGATCCAGTAAAATGTGATTTTTTTTACAAATCTTGTCAGTTGACCCCTATATTTCTTAATCATTGCTCTAAGCAGTTGTTGCTGGAATGTTTGCAGCTTTCTGGAGCTTGTTGACTTTGATTAAAAATCAGAAGATCACAATTATTAAATTTTTTTTCAGTGACTATTATCAAAAAGACAAAAAAAAATAACAAATGCTGACAAGGATGCTGAGAAGAGGGAACACATTGTTGGTGGGAGTATAAATTAGCACAATCATTATGGAATACAGTAAGGAGGTCCCTCAAGAAATTAAAAATAGAACTGCCATAGAGCCAGCATTTCCACTACTGGGTGTATGCCAAAGGAAATTAAATCAGCACCTGGAAGAACACCTGCACCAATATGTGCATTGTAACTCTATCAATGACAACGGGGATATGGAATCAACCTAAATGCCCCTCAATGGATGAATGGATGAAAAAATAAATGTGGTATAAATACACACTGGAATACTATTCAGCCATAATGTAATTATTTTCTCTGGCACTGCGGATTGACCTCAGGGCTCTGTACCACTGAACTATATTCCCAATGCTTTTTATTTTTTATTTTGAGATAGGGTTTCACTAAATTGTTCAGGCTGGCCTCAAACTTGTTATCCTCCTTCCTTCGCCTTTTAAGCAACTAGGATTACAGATGTGCACCCCCACATCTGGCATAAATTTTATTTTTAAATAAACTATTAGATGGGTACATTTTGCATTCTACAATGAGAGACACTTGTAGTAAACAATTCTGTTTTCTAATTGTAATGTGGTGAAAAGCACATTTTTTAGGGTGGGAATAACAGTCATGAAGGCAGCTGGCAGATGCTGGGCTGCTGACTGTGTGATCTTCGTTCAAGACAACCAGGTCTCAGCTTTGGGTACTAAAGAGTCTTTGATGAAACAAATGCTTCCCTTTTCTATCTTTTCAAATTTGTATTTCTCTTATTTCCAATCCTATCCTTCAATGGCCAATATATTTACCTTTGTCAAAACCAAATTTTTAAGATAAAATTATTTTCTGCCAAGAACAGATTAGAGAGCATTCTCCTCAGCCAGGGCAGGCACCTCTCCATGCTGTGATGTTCAGTTGCTATGGTGGGCCAGCAGGCTGCTTAGGCGATTAGCAGAATATTATTAACTAAATTAATCCCACAGTGTAGCAGCAGCAGCAGCAGCAGCGGGAGCAGAACCCTGACTTGTTTTTCTAGTCAGGCTCATCTTTTATTCATGATTTTTAGGTAAACAACAATTCCTTTTTTTGTTTCAAAGAGGGTTGTTGTGTCTCCTGAACACCTTTTCCTTCCATTGAGCCACGGTGGAGGTGACAAGGTCAGCTGGCTTCCAGAAGGCAAAGTGTTCAGTAATGTTCAGAGAGAGAAGATCATTTCCAAATTTCTCAAAGGAAGCGTTCTGAAGAGAGTTCTCCAATCAAAGCAGATGCAGTGGGAGGATCCCAACTCCCAGAAAGAGGATCCCAGCCACACCTTTACTGGCACCAGAAAGTAAGTTCTGATACAACTTAGATCAAAATTTAAAGCAAGCCCAGTGTGGTGCTGCATGCCTATAATCCTAGTGACTGGGGTGGCAGGAGGATCCTAAATTCAAGGCCAGCCTGAGCAACTTAATGAGACCCTGTCTAAAAAAAGGGGGGGCGGGTAATCCCAGCACTTGGGAGGCTGAGACAGGAGGATTTTGAGTTCAAAGCCAGCCTCAGGAACTTAGTGAGGTCCTAAGCAACTCAGTGAGACCCTGTCTCTAAATAAAATACAAAATAGGGCTGGGGATGGGCTCAGTGGTCAAGTGCCCCTGGGTTCAATCCCCAGTACCAAAGAAATAAAAATAAATAAAAATAAGGGGAGGGGCTGAGGATGTGGCTCAATGGTAAGGCACCCTGGGTTCAATCCCAGTATTGGGGAGGGGAATGAGTTTTTCCTGTAAGGCTAGGAAAATACAGCTCCAGAGGATAGGAAGACTAAAGCATCTCAAGGATAGAAAAACTGAAAGCAATGCAAACTCAAAATCATCTTGCAGTAAAATCAAAATAAAGGAGGAAATAAATGATTGAGAATGCATTCCAAAGTACTAGCTGCAACATGTGCAGATGTAGAATGTACTCATGTGTGCTTGCTTATCTTACTTCCTTTTGGATGTATGTACATAAACATCACTTTCCCCTTCATTCTAGGAATAAGGAGATTCAAAAACAAAAAAAGATTGAAGTAGATTTTAAACAAGATTTCGTATATTTTTGCAAGAAAAGGGTGGCCTCCCAAATAAGACCTAAGGCAGCTAAACATTAAAGGTTAATATTTAAAATGAAACTTCAAAGTAGAAAAGAAAAACTAAAACAACTTCGAAGCAGGAAAAAGTGTATATACATCTTTAAAAGTCAGGATATTTAAGATGAATGCTCTTAGAAAGAGGGTCCTAAATCTGGATAAATAGAATCTACCATTCCTAAAAGACACAGTGGATGCTCAGAATAAATAGATAAATAAGGGTTAGTTATCCAAACCATATGCTAAATACAAATTGTCCATAATTGATTTGAAATGTTCCAAACTGGTTGAGCATCTTATTTGAGAACGATACAAAGTATAATTCCATTTAACAATAGTTAATTAGAAACTATTATTCTGATTTTCTGAAAATGTTTACATAATTACACTGAGGATGATTCTGCCGTAGTACTTGCCAGCCATGATCTTGGTTTTACTAAAGGAGAAAATAAAGGTGGCTGGGGGCAAATGCACAGGCAATATCAAAACCTGGAGGGCACTGAAGGAGGCAGACTGAAATGGAAGTCTTTCCTGAAGAATAATTAGAAACTAAGAAAAGCTGCTACTGACATTTCTTGCATGATTGAGGACATAGAAAGGCATGTATGATGAGGTGCTTTCCACAATAGTTATCTGATAGTCAATATTGTCACCTTTGCCATGGAAGTTGAGGTCGGTGGCATGGCAGGCTGATTGGATCCCTAAGAAGTGATTGGCCCAGGGCTTGCCTTCTTTCTCTCTGATGCAGACTATCTCATGGTAAATAATGGAAGAGTGTGCTAAATGCCAAGAGATAGCATCCACTGTGTCCCACTTCATTTATGAAAGATTGCTTTCACTCTGGACTAAAGAAGTGCATATGTAAATTAAGGAATGCTTGAGGCTACCACTAGGAACTGAATGCTGGGTATGGCTTTGAGATGTCCTTGAAGGGAGGTGCCTTCTTTTGGGCCAAGGATTGAAGGCAAACCTGAACCTACACTACTGTGGTCAGAGCTGAACTAGAGCCAAACCAGACCCAAGGACTTGGGGAAGGTGCCATGTTCTTAGTTTTAACACCAGCATAACCTTTCACATTTAGTTCTGACAGGAGAGGCAGCCACAATTTCAATGCTGATGTCAAAGCATGCAACAAGTCTCCAGAGAAAGGAAGAACAGTTCAGTAGGAGTTAAGTGGGAGTGGAGATAGGAGAGAAAGCTTATATGTAGACGTATATATATACGTATACGTATACGTATATATATTTCTCTCCTATATCTCCTTTATATTTTTAAGTCATAGATGGACACAATACCTTTATTTTATTTATTTATTTTTATGTGGTCCTGAGGATCGAACCCAGTGCCTCCCCACTGAGCCACAGCCCCAGACCTGAGAGAAAGGCTTTTAAGAATAATTTCTGTCAAGAGAAAAAAGAGAAGTGTAGAAGATGTATTGATGGATGACAAATCTTAGAGGTGCTCGAAGGAAACAGAAATCAGTTCAAGTCCTGAAACAAGAGGAAAAGGCAGAAAGAGAATCAGAAAGCAAGGGAGATGGATGAGGACACACCTGATATGGGAAATTTGCACATGCCGACGCACATGCACTCATGCAGCACAAAGAGCTTCTGTCTGGGGTGGTGGTGGTAATTTCCCAGATAACATGTATTTGTAGAAAGTACTAGCTGAGACTACATGGACCCCAATGTTGGCCTCAATTCATTATTTTTCCATTAATTGTAAGTTGGGAAAAGTCACTTAATATATCTAAAGCTCAGGTTACTCATTTATTAATGGGGTGGTTAGGAGTATTAGATTGGTTAATGGATCTAGAATGTTCAGTAATATGTTGGCACCTTGTAACCACAACATATATTCTAGCAAGTACGATTTTTTCAGTAATTGAATTAAGTCCAACTTTACTGAGTACCTACTAACATGCCAGACAACCTGCTGAATAGATAAAGAGCAGGTATCACCTTCAGGTGTTGCAAAGACAGTGAGCTACTGCAAATGAATAATTAAAATGTAACATAAGCAAGAAATTGTAAGTAAATCATTTTATCAGAATCCCAAAAAAGGATCTTGCAGGGGATAGTTTATTCTTCCTGAGAAGTCAGGAAAGATAACTTCTGAGCTAGAACTATATGATTAGAGTTAACTAGGCAGGCTAAAAATACATTTTTTTTCAAAGGAGGCATTATTGTAGGAAGAGTAAAAATGATGTATATCCTGGAGGACAGAATTATTTGGGAAAATTGTAAAATGTCTGAAGTATTTGACATGTAGTAGGTGCTGGGAAGGAAAGGTAATACGCAGATACTTCAAGGCTGGCTGTAGAATTTGGTTTTTAATATTTAGGAATTCCGAAGGGCATTTGAGATCCATGTGTTAGAGCTCTGGGATGGAAAATAGACTGGGAAGGGGAGAGCCTGCCAGGTAGACCTCCACAAAGGCTGCAGAGAATGAGGCCTCTGCTGCTCTTCGTCATTGGCCTTCACTGATTTGGCCCAGCCCAGTTTTAAAGTAGGAGATACCCCACTGAACATAGTCAGGGTCCCTCCCTTTCTACTAGGGATAAACAAATTTTTTAAAAAGCAAACAAATCAACAGGATTAACAAATAAAATTGAGAAGCCAGGTATAGTGGCACACACCTGTAATCCCAAGTGACTCTGGAAGCTCAAAGCAAGAGGATCACAGCCTTAGCAACTTAGGCCCCAGGCAACTTAAAGAGACATTGTCTCTAAATAAATAAATAAATAAATAAATAAATAAATAAATAAATAAATAAATAATTCCGAGGATGTGACTCAGTGACCCTGGGTTCAATGCCTAGTACTAAAACAAACAAAAACAAATGAAATTGAGGAATACAAATAAGTAAATAAAGGTAGGGTGTAGTGAAACAGTAAGGTGGGTGGGAAAGCCTGAAAGGAAAATGGAGATGCAAAGAAAGGAGACAGACACCTTGGGTTGGGATCAAAGATCCAAGAGACTCTGCGATCAACATTTGTCATACCTGTATGCATTATTCTAAGAAGATTCCATCCTCCTCAGTATATTAAGATGCTTATTGAAATATTTGGGGGATTGAATCTAGAGCCTGGTGTTCAACCCAACACAGGAGAATCATTGGCAAAGTAGTGCAAAAAAATTCTCCTCAAATATCAATTCTTTATTATAAAGAATATGACAAACATTTTTAGTAGCCATATGTTTTGTTTTGATTTTTTTTCTCTATTAAACTGTTACGGAAAAATAGATGTGTGTGTGTGCGTGTGTGTGTGTGTGTGTGTGAGTGTGTGTGAGCGTGTGTGTGTTCATTCTTCCCTCCCTGTCCTCCTCCCCTCCCTGTCCTCCTCACTTATTTCATGGAGCTGTGGTAGGAGACATGCATTTGGGGTACTCGATTGGGTTCTCTATCTAAATGTATCTCAGACAGAAAGAAAAAAAGATGGGCTTCTGTTCTTCCTGTTGTAAGACAAGTGACCGACCTGCAACCGACCAGAGGCGGGCTTGCTCTCGGCGGGGATACAGTTCTTCCATTTTAATTATTTGACAGTGAGCAGCACAGAAGTAACTTCACACAGATCCCGTCTAAAGCAGTGAGGGGCAACGCTCCCGGAGGCCTGTGCCCGGCGCTCGGCCCGGAGGCCTACTGGCCGCCACGCGGAGTCCTCAGCCCGGGCGGCAGACGGCCGGAGGAAGCCGGGGGAAGACCCCAGAGGGGCCGGGGAAGGGCGGGGAGGTCCGGGGGTCTGGGGGAAGGCCCCGGAACCTTCAGGGCGGCCTCGCAGGCCCTGGAAGGGTCGGGGAAGGCCCGGGAGGCGCAGGCCGCCTCGAGGGCCGGTGGGCCGCTGTGGCAGCGACCTTGCCCGAGGAGCCCTGGGCGTCCCCCGCGCCCGGATGGCCGAGGGGGCAGGGACGCCCCTGCCGGGGCCCGGGGGCGCGCAGGGGCCGTACCCGAGGCCCGGCGGCCAGCGGCGTGGCGCGTCCCGCACGCCTGGCGGCCTGGAGGCCCCCGAGCGTCTCCGAGTCCGGGCAGCCCTCGATAGACCTCCGGCCCTCGAGTCCCGGCGGACCTGGTGGAGCGCAGCGCCGCCTAGGGCGCCCCGGCCGGTGGAGCGGCCCGGGGAGCCGCAGCCCCTGCCACAGCTGGGCTCCTGGAGCCCGGCCTGGGCCCTGGGCCTGACCTCCGCCCCGGCGTCAGCCCGCGGGGTCCGTAGGCCCTTCACGGCCGAGGGCCAGGCCCACCGCTGCCCGCTGCCCTCCTTGTCCTCCCGCTGCAGGAAGGCCGAGTTGGAGGGGGCGCCCGGCAAGCCGTTCGCACTGCGCGCGGAGGGGCCTGGGCCTCGGGGCAGCGGCGCCCTCGGAGAGGACACCGGGGAGGACACGTGGGCCTGCGGCGCTGTGGGGTAAGAGGCCCGAGCCCCTGACACCCGCGAGCCCCACACGCCGCCCTGGGCCCGAGCTCCCCTCTGAGGCCAGCCACAGCCTGGGAGCCAAAGGTGGCCGCCCTCCCGGGCCTTGTGCCCCTTCAGACTTCTGCCTCCCCGCCCTCGGACCCCAAAAGCTCCCTTGCCTGAACTCTTGTCTTCAGGCTCCTCCTGCAGGGGTCTGGGGCCAGGTGTTCCCCTCCAAAGAAAGGGCACCCACGCGGCCCCTGGGGGGGCCCCCTACTGCACAGCCGCCTTCCTTCTACCCCAGTGCCTGGCATACCTACAGCAGGGGATCAATACCTGCTGTCCACAGAGTACCTGAACCTTTTCCTCTAGGAGGCATAAGTTGCAACCAACAGTTAGCTAAATGTGTTCAGTATTGCATGACTTTAATTTGTAATTCTTTCCAGATAGTTATACCTTAATCCAGTGATGCTTTGTTATCTTATAGTTCTCTAATACTTTTACTTTAAATGGTAGTGGGTGTTTTAGACACATGTGTGGAAATTATTGCCTGGTCCTGTAGGCCTTTTAGGTGTTTCTGAAACGTGCGTGGGATTCTTGTTCTGCCTATATGTAAAGTTGACCTGGCTTTCAAATGGAACACTTTTGTGTTTCGAATGATTAAAAACAGACATCATGGCCCTATTTGTTAAATTTCAGATAATTCACCCTATTTTTTTTTCCAATTTGTATTTCAATTTTCTTATCGGATATCTCCTTTTTCACCTCTGACCTTAATTTTATAATCTGTCAATTAAATCTTACAGTTTACTTTTGTCTATGCCCTTTCTTGTCCTGGTTTGCCTCTTTTTTTTTTTTTTTTTTTCTGGTTGATTTCATATGGTTACTCCCACACAATCCCTCCCTGCTAGGAATTTTATTTTTCTTCTTTTTTTTTTGTGGTGGGAGGGATCAAACCCAGGGCCTCATGTACACTAGGCAAGGTGCTGTACCACTGAGCTATATCCCCAGCCCTCTATGCATTTTTCTTAACCTCTTTGGCTAGGGAACCAAAGCTCCTGCTTTCTTTTTATTTGGATGTTGAATCTTACCCACAAATGTGCCTGTCCCACAACCTGTATAGGATTTTAAGGAAACAGAGGAGCAGCTGCAACAAAATGGGCAGAAGAAATGGTGAGAACTGTGGCCCCACCATTCGTCTGTCAAGCATCTCTCAGGAGGTATGGCAGATGCTACTGAACTTGAGCCTTTGGGCAGGAGCTCTCATTGCTAAGACAATGCCCACTAAGTTTTACTGCAGAGATAACCTTACTACTTTCATTTTGTGAGAAGTTTGTACTGTTCTTCCCTCTGCACATTTGGAGTATCAAGTGGAAATTTTAATTTTTTTCTAACAAAGGGAAAGGTTAGCTTCTCTCCAAATATCAGAACATTTCTAATTGCAACTGGATTTCTGTAAAGATGCTACCTGGTTATTCAGCCAAACAATCCTCACCTTTTCACTTTCTCACATGTACTTCACAAAAAATATCAGTAAAGTAATAAGTATAACCAAGTCCCGGACCTTAAGAAATTTGCAAACTAACTGACTTCATGTTCAGTCGACCAGCCTTCCTCACCCATCGACACATTTGGTTATGTTAATTTGGTTGTATAAACAGCACAGTTTTCATCAACTGCTTTTTACCATTTGACTGGAAGGATGTTTCTCACATGTTCATTTTGGATACCAGTGTCCCAGGATTACATACCTGAAAGAAATTTGAGAATTCATTGGGGAGGTTTTTAAAATGCAAACATCTGGACTTCACCCTCATTCTACTGAATTAGAATGTGTATTTTTTTTCCAACTTTTTTCCTTTCAGTACTGGGGATTGAACATAGGGCCTCATGCATGCTGGGCAAGCGTTCTATCAATAAACTACAATCCCAGCCCTCAATCATTATCTTTAAAAATCTCCCCAGGTGATTCTAATGTACAGACTAGACCTCATATATGTTATATCAGAAAGCAGACATTTATTAATTTTATTTTCAAAAGTTTCCAAATAAAGATAACCTGCACTGACCTTTCCCATATCCCACTATCCTTCCCATCAGGAGATACCGTGCTGTGGATAAATTATATCCTTGTGCATATTGAAGTTTATTTCTCCTTGTTCCTCCTTAGTGTGGAGCTGATACCTAATAATACCTAGCATTTCATTTGCTTAGAGATTCATTTATAAATGATTTTCTTGTCTGAGATAGAAAACAACTGAGTTACTTTTGTATCATCACCTCAGCACGGCCCCTTTCTAGAGTAAAGTATTACAGTCATTCCCTGCCACACCCACAGGTTTCCCCCATAGCACTCTGCACAACATCTGGAGTAGAAATACGTAGTAGATATTAGTACCTTTCCCTTTTCAGTAATTTTTTGGCCTTTTTTTTTAGTATTTCCTGAGTGTTTTCTCATTATCTGGAATCCAGACTGAGAGTAGTGACCTGGGTAGCATTGGATATAATGCAAGGATTGCAGATTTTCTTTGGTTGGTGGAATGGTTTTGTAGGCTTTCAGATCTGGTGCTCAGACACAGAAAACCTGATGAACTTGCCGTTCTGCACCACTGAACACAACCTTGTATTATATTTTAAGATCAATTTGAGAACCTGTGTGTCATTATTTTTAGCAAAATGAGAATGGAACCATAAATTATGGTAAGAGTGTTTCCATTTCATGAATGACAGATGCTATCAAGCTGATGAGAGGAATTGCATGCATCTTAAAGATGCTGAGTGTGTCCATCCTGGAGACAGAGGGGTGGTAGGACTTTGTGCCTTGTGTTATACTTTAACCAAAGAACGTGTAAAATTGTGTACTTGAGCTTTTAAAATCTTCTAAATTTTAAGTTTATCCTAACCAAATATTATTTTAGAACGTATCTACCTGGAATTTGGATTCTGAAGTACCTGCTCTTGAAAATAAAAACCTCCCACCTGGAAAGGATAGTGCAGCAGGTGGTAAGAAATCCTAGATGTATATATTTATATTTATACTGGAATAATTACTTATATTAAAGGGGGTTTGTTTGAATGCAACCTGTTTTATGTGACTATTAATTGTCATTTTTTTCATACATATTCTTTCAGGCAAAATTAACAAGGTAAGGATATTTGGTTTTAAATAATTCACAAACATTGTTTGAAAATGATAAGCATGTTCTTTGAAATTTTTTTCTTCACAATTAAACTTTAAATTTTATTTCTCTAGAGTTCTTCGAGCAAGTCAAAGCCTTTACTATTTTACAGGGCTGCAAATTGGTCATTAATATTTTGTTATATTAACTTTTTTCCATATTATACTATTTTCCATACTGTAAATGGAAGTTGACATGTAGTAAACATAGTGTTTCCTAGTCACTGCCAAAAAGGAAGTAGTCTCAACTCTTATGATGTCTCAAAGCAGTTGAAATGGTCGATATCCTGTTTTGAAATGGCATAAAATTAATCTTTCACTTACCATTTTTGTGCAAAATATTAAACAACTGTAAAGTAATGTTAGCAATATTGAAGGTTCATTAGTTAATGATGTTTGGTTGGTATTGATAATGGATTACATTATTTCTGCTGAAATCAGCAAAAACAAATGATTTCTATGTGTATAAGGGGAATAGAGTGGACCCTACGATAGATCTCGTGGTTAGAACAAAACCTATACCTTCCTAGAACATGAATAGGGAACACAGATGTGTTGTGTTTAAGTCTCCTGCTGCTTTACAGAGCCATTTGGAAATTCCAGTAGAGCAACTGATGCTAGAACTTAATATGTCAGATTCAAAAACTCATGCATTTTCTAAGGCATTGTCATGATCTTTCTATTATCAGAGTAGTAAACAAGAGCTGTTTCAGTTGTGGAGTTACCCTCTTAATGAAGGAAGTACCATGGAGAACAGGTGAGAGAATATTTTTGTAATACTCTAAATCACTGAAACAAATTTAAATACAGATGAATTAGCTGCTTGAAATACAAGAGACAAAAAAAAAAAAAAAACAGCAGGAAAAATATTGTGTGGAAATTGCAGAAATCCACCCTGAAGTAGGAAGTGGCAGTGGACACAAGGTAGCCAGCATGCAGGTAAGAGGTGAATTCACTGTGCCCTTGCCACAAAGGCTTAGGTGACATTCAAGTTCTCTTCAGGCTATAGAAATTTTCACCTTTTACAATGAAGTCTCAGTTGGATAGAGTTGGACTTGTCATTAAAAGGAAAAGGAAATATAATAGGAAGGACTATTCCAGAAACCATTTCAATTCTTTATGCCTGTTAACTCATTTAATCTGAGCCCAGTGTTACAAGGTAGCTACTGTTATCATTATCCCTATTTTACTGATGAGGACACTGAGGCATGGTAACCAGTTCTGTAACTTGTCAAAGTTACACAACTAATAGATGGAGCAGGGATTTGAAAGTGGCTTGATTCATGGTCATAGTCATTATATCATATTGCTTCTCAGACTTTACTTGGGTTGGAATTCTCACGATTTGTGCTCAAATTTTATTGTAGATTAGAACCAGGTGGACTCCCCCTTAAAAACACAGGCTGCTGGTTTGGAAATAACCTCTTCTTGAACACTGCTCAGTGTCACTTTTATACATAGTTAAGGTCATCCCAAGTCCCATTCCTCCCTCGTCCAGCTTTAACAATAGAGTGTGTCACTTGACAGCAGCTCTCTCCTGGTCAGAGGAGTTCACCTCCATGAGGCCCAGAGTTAGGCTTCCCTTATGTAAAATTCAAGGGGGAAACCAAGAAGTGCTCAAGGGCATTGTGTGTGCTTCCTAAGCACACACAAAGAGTGTTGGTACTGATGGATAGGCTAATTTAGTGAGAAAGCACTCAGCTGGGGACAGGGATTTCAAGGTAGGAGGTCAAATACAGTGAACTGACTTATCACAGTAACAGAGGAGCAGACATCAAAGGAGGCAGCCATGAGATCTACTGCCTGGTTCAAATCCCAGCTCCACCACTTACTCGAGGTGTGTCCTTAGCGGTCGTGTATGTCAGTGTGCTTATCTGTAAAAGGAAGAAAGGGAAAGAGCCCATCTCGTGGGGATGTTGTGAGGACTAAACAGAAGCATGTGTGTTTGATGGGGATTTGCTTTTCATGCTGGATAGCCCTAAGGATGGTGCCGAGATGGAAGTTGGGTGTCAATGAAATATTTCATTAAAAGTTTTCTCCTCAGTGTACCATCAACGAGGATGAAAATAATAAATTTAGTGTTTAACATTTCACAAACTACATTGACATAAAATGTTCTCCTCAGAACTCCCCTGAGGTGGATATCGACCTTTGCATTTTGCTCATTCACTGTTGGCACAGGGTTCAACCTGGGCCTTTTGCCTCCAGCATGCCTGCACTATTCCACAGGCAGTGTGTGTGTGTGTGTGTGTGTGTATGTGGGGGGGGTGTCTGTGAGCAACTGTAGATTTAAAGTGATTTTCCTGTGGCTTTTCAAAGGCAAGGCAGCATTCCTAGTGTTTAAGTAAATGAATACATATTGATCACTTTCTGTAGTAATGGAAGTATTTTTCAAAATCCTAGATGACCTTATCTTTACTGTAAACTGGCCATTTATAGAAACAAGGCCATCGTTAAGATCACATGTCAACCTAATGCATCATATCTTTCAATCCCAGTATTCCCAGTTATCTTTAAAAATCCTGCATCTAGAAACTCAGCGTTTTATGGCCTAGTGTTTTTGCAGTTTTCAGTATTATTTTAATGCCTAGAAGAGTCACTCCTAAAATAAAATGGCACCACTAGAAGAAAACTACTAAGGACTATATCTGGAATAATTTTGGTTTGCTAGATGTTGCTTACTTTTTTGTTAGAATAATTTTTAAAACCACAGTGATTAATGTAGAACTCTTAGTTAATAATCTAACTACATTCTTTAAAAGTTTCCTTTTATCTGATTCTGAGTCAATGAACATTTCACTATAATTTCAGTTTGAGTTGGATGTCCTAATTTTCAGATATCATAATTTCATGTACAATATAGGTAAATACATAAAATTAGCCACTTTTAACCCTGTGGCTTTATAACTGCAGTTAGCCATTTCTAGGTCTCATTTTAGGTATCTTGTCACCTGCATTTGTGCAAATTAATATTTAATGTGTCTAATTAATATTTTAATCTGTATTTTAAAAAATTTTGTATAGTTGTATATAATTAGAGCATATTTTGAAATTAATGTGTTTTTATTGCAAATAGCTAAATATATACACACACATGCCATTGGGAACTAAATGTTAACCAATCTTTGATAAAGGTTACTTATTTGTATCATTTAATAGTGTTTTAATTATAGCCAACAAACCACTCACTAATTAAATTATTTTTTAAAGGGAATTCAAAAAATCTACAATGGAAACTGGCTTTAATGTAGTCAATAATCCCATAAGGCTCTTTACCCTAAACCATTCATTAACAAGCACTCCAGTTGATCAGCAAGCTGGGTCTAACCTGGGACTGCCGATGCCATTAGGTCTCTACTGGCCCTATGCTGATGGGGACTTTTTTAAGGACAGAAATGAGTTTCATATTGATTCCTGTTCAACTGTAGAAACCAGCAATGGTGAAACTTTATCTGCTCCAAACTGCAATTTGAAATATGGAAACAGTAGTGTGGAAGAAATTTTAACAGATGAAAGTGACTTATCAGAAAATGAGAATACTAATGATACTTTACTCAGCTATTTTAAAAAGATGGACCTGAAGTTAAAGCCAGAAGAAATAGAAAATGTTGAGGAATCTTTTACTGAGGAACCGAGTGAAGTATTTCTATATCCTGATTTTCTTCCCCCTCCTTTCAATACTCTGGATTTGCACAAATTTGCCTTTTCAAAATGTGAAAATTGGAAAGTAACATTGGAATCTGCAGAGAGCTCCATTGAACAGCTGATAACTCGTTTACTGGAACTGGAAAGATTACAACATACGACTATACAAAAGGAGCGGTCTAGACTGCCAAGTGCTTTTTGTTCTCCAGCAGTTTCTGAGCGACCCTCTTCCTCCAAAGCTACATTGAAAGCAAGGCAGCCCAAACTTCCTGACGCTTTGAGTCTTCAGACATCTTGTGTAGATAAAAGTCGAGAAAAAAGAAAAAACAATTCTGGTTCTGGTAAGCTTGAACAAAATGCTTCCAAGTGGAATTGGAGCGGTGATGGAAAATATAAATGGAATTCTAGACCACCATCTCTAAAAAGTTCACCACCAACAAAACAAACTATTTCAACTTCTGATGATTTTAAGAATCCCAAAAGTTTCACTTCAAATTCATGCCAAGAACTCTCACCCAAGCCTGCCACCACCCAAACAACTCAATCACTGGTTAAAATGGGCTCAAGATGCCTGCCACCAAGGTCTCCAATACCAGTTTCACCGGTACCTCTATCTTTTCCTGAAAATTACAGGGAAGAAATTAAATCACAAAGGACCAAAAAGAAACTTTACCAAAAAAGTATACTATTGAATAGACCTTTCTATATTCATAAATTAAACTGTTTTTCACCTTCTTTTATAGCTAAGGGTAAGTGCTCACCCATAGACCAAAAATAACTCTTCTTTCATATATCTCAATGCGAGCAAATCTATTCCAAGAAACCCAGCTAGCATATGGTTTGTCATTCTGAGATGCAGGTATAAAAACAAAAACAAACAAAACAACACAAATTGATTGCCTGGTGAGATAGGGAGTGCAGCCTGAGTCACAGCTGAGCCATCTGTATACAAATCCAAGGGCTTCCACATTGCTGCATTTGACAATTCTTCACGTTATGTTTCAAAGAAACACTTTACTTAGTAAACTGAAGTATTCTATTCAGAAGCTTGTTCTTTTGTTGTGATTGTTTTCCAGTGTAATTCTATCATCAATAAATGGTATAACTGACAGGTTGCTGTTATAGTTATTCTTTGATTGTGTTCTATCTCTGGCTTACTGAAACAGAATTTTTGGGAGGGGGATCCATATACACATACTATAAACAAGCATCCTGAGTGATTTTTAGTGTAGGTGATTCTTGGATTACACTTTGAAAAACATGAAGGAAAACCTTGATGTAACTTGTATAAATCAGAGATCTGGGTATTCTGGGAGTATAGTATGCTTTGGTTTTAAGTGGATGATTAATTAGTTTTTCCTTTCTATTTTTTTTGGGGGGGGGATTAGGAACCCAGGAACACTTTACCACTGAGCCACATCCCCAGCCCTTTTTTATTTTTATTTTTATTTTTGTGGTGCTAGGGATTAAACCCAGGGCCTTGTGCATGAGAGGCAAGCACTCTACCAACTGAGCTACATCCCCAGCCTCCCAGCTTTCTTTTGAGACAGGTCTCACTGAGTTGCTTTAGGCCTCTCTAAATTGCTGAGGCTGTCCTTAAATTTGTGATCCTCCTGACTCAGACTCCGGAGTTGCTGGGATTACAGGTGTGCGCCACCGTGCCTGCTAGTTCTTCTTAAACATTAAAAAATAACAAATGATTACAATTTAAAACATTACCCAAATGTACCAAATAAAATAAAAGGTCTCTTCCCTCCCACCAATGCCTGGCACAGAGATAGTCATTATTAAGTTTCTGTGTATCATCCAAATGAGAGAGAGAATATTTGAATTAGGAATGGGGAGATGCATTAAAGCGTAATTCAAATAAATGTTAAAGAGAACAAATGTAGCTTGTTTCCTCTTTGTTACCTTTAGTTAAACAAAAACCAGTAAGGCTCAAATAGTTTTCTTAAATGCAGGGGTCACAGGGAGCATGCTTAGCTTTTAGGTTAACATTAAAGAATTTTCTGGAACCATATCAAAGCAATAGAAAATAATTGGCCAGGCTCCCTTATAATGGAATTTTTCTTGTATCCCATACAACAAATCTGGTATGATATTATTTTCACAAAATTATAATGCAAAAATTGACTTTTATTTTTGTTCAACTTTCAATGACCTTCCTTGGTTCCTATCAATCATCTTTACTCTCAATTTCCTGTAATTTGAGACCTGAACCTTATGATCAGTGCTTTGCATCCATTCCTATCAATTAACTGGATTTTATCCCTTCATCTTTAGGGTCATAATGATGTAAATTTTTTTAAGACTTTAAAAAGGGATATACTTGGCATTTTTGTTTTTGTTTGTTTTTTTCTTCTTTTTGGTATGGGGGATTGAACCCGGGGGTCCTTAACCACTGAGCCATATCCCCAGCCTTTTTATTTTATTTTTTTTTTATTTTGAGAGTGTCTTGCTTAGTTATTTAGGGCCTCACTAAATTGCTGAGGTTGGGTTGTAACTCATGATCCTTCTGCCTCATCCTTCGCTGAGATTATAGGTATGGGATTACAGGTGTGAGATTAGTCACTGGGATTACAGGTGTGTGCCACCATGCCTGGCACATGCTTGTTTTGTTCACATTGGATTCTAGTAGGTAGTAGGTACTCTTAAAATATTTGGCAAACAGTCTTTCCATCATTGGGACTGTTATGTGTGAATTGTTAAAAGCCCTGACTTATCTGTAGCTTGAATTAGAACCCAGTCTCTCACTTAACAGCTCTAGTCTGCATAAGCAGTTTCTTTAACCTCTGTGCTTCATTAATCTGATTTGTAAACTGAATGAAATGCCTTTTATTTCATATAACCACATTTGGATTAAAAGTATCTGACATATAGCAAATACTCAAAAAATGTAACAGGGAAATAAGAATGACCCAGGAGGGCAGACCTAGTGCAAGAATGAGCTTCCCTAGCACTGACTTAGTACTGTCAGTGGAGGAATGAGAGTTCCTAACAAATTAAGGTTCTACTTCTTGCAAGGAATGCGCCAGGCAAGCACAGGAACATGGGATGTGGGAACAGACACACAAATCCTCTCAGTGAGGCCAATATGGAGTGGGCATGGGAGATGGGAAGTAGGTGGCAGGGAAGAGCACATGGAAGTAAAAGTTGCAAAGGTTAAGATCATGTAAGTGATCCTGTGTTAGAGGACTGCTTTGGCCCCTTACAGTGTGGGGAAAAAAATGATTTGACATCTTCCATGAAGGGCGATTTTCTCTTATGGACATGAATTTACCTGCTAGATCATCAGATGAAAATAAATGGTAAAAAATGGAAACAAGGTTCCTAAGGGTAAATTTTCGTTCGTTTTTTTAGTACTAGGGATTGGATCTGGGGTTACTCTACCACTGAGCTACATCCTCAGCACTTTTTGAGACAGGATCTTGCTAAATTGCTGATGCAACTTTGAATTTGTAATGCTCCTGCCTCCCAAACCATTGGGATTACAGGCATGAGCCACCACTGCACCCAACTGTCTCTACCATTATTTTAGATGCAAGTATTTGGCAAAGTTTATTGTCATAAGTAATCCTGCTTAAGAAAATATAATTTGGCTTCCTCAGAAATCCCTGTTTAGCTCTCCATTATTCATTTTCCTCAGCTCTTTGGATCTTATTGATGTTGACTTGGATTTTTTTTTTCTTTGCACAGTAAGTGATGTTTATTGAGAGACTTTTCCACATTAATTACATTCATAGGGTTCCTCTCCAGTGTGAAGGTTTTGATGCTTTATAAGGTATTTGTTCTGGCCAGAAGCTGTTCTACACTCATTTTATTTTTTAAAATTTATTTGATTTATTGTACACAAGCCTTTTTTTTTTAAATCAACCAGAGAATGCATGTGCGAAAAGTCTGTTGTCCACCACTTATGGAATATAATTATGTAGGTCTATCCCCTGGATAGCCCAAGCAGATTAGAATGTGGTTCTTCACAAGGCTAACCAGAGCCACTGACATTCAACCCATTTTTTTTTTTTTTTTTTTTTTGGAACCAGGGATTGAACTCAGGGACACTCGGCCACTGAGCCACATCCCCAGCCCTGTTTTGTATTTTATTTAGAGACAGGGTCTCACTGAGTTGCTTAGGGCCTCGCTAAGTTGCTGAGGCTGGCTTTGAACTGGCGATCCTCCTGACTCAGCCTCCCAAGTCGCTTGGATTACAGGCGTGTGCCACCGTGCCCGGCTTCAACCCATTTCTTACAAAAGATGCAACCAAACTGGTCTCTACCTGCCACTTGGAGATGGTTAGCTCCAGCAGGGGTGGGTGTATTCTACAAAACCACCCCATACTCTAATTCTACTTTGCATGCACTAGAGATTCACACAACCTCTTTGTTGTTTTGGTAAAGGGAATTGAACCCAAGAGCACTTAACCAGTGGGCTACATCCCTAATCTTTTTTTTTTTTAAAGACAGGGTCTAAGATGCTCAGCGCCTCACTAAGTTGCTGAGGCTGATTTTGAACTTGCAATCCTCCTGCCTCAGTTGCTTGAGTCACTGGGATTAACAAGTATGCTCCACTGTACCTTATGTTGTTTTTAAAGGCTGAAAACATTTCCTTAAAAGAAGAAAAGAGTAAACAGACTGAGGGCAAGAGCCTGATGTGTCATGCTTCCAAATGAGTATGATCCAATTTACTCATATTGTTAGAGAAAAGGAAGTTAGTTCATTACTTTGTTTTGCTGTTTGTGAGGAAAATCCTACCACTTTGGCTGTTTCTAAGGTATAGGTTCTCCCTACGAAAGGGCAGATCCTACTGGGATTGTGTGCCACATTTCCCTCCATACCTTTCCCAGTTGAGATTCTTAATACATATCCAAGTCTTCAGAGAATTTTCTAGAATTTCTACATAGCTTCTACCCAGCAGTCCCTTACTGGAGCACAGAATACGTTTATGGGGGGTACTGGGATTAAACCCAGGGATGCTTTACCACTGAGCCACATCCCTAGCCCTTTACTTTTTTTTTATTTTGAGACAGGGTTTAAGTTACTTAGGGCTGTTACTAAATCTAAGTTACTTAGCTGCTGAGGCTGGCTTTGAACTTGTGATTCTCCTGTCTCAGCCTCCCAAGTCACTGGGATTGCAGATGTGCATCACCACACCTGTCCAGAATACTTTTCAAAGCACATCTATCTTTAGTGAAACAGCAGCTAAGAAACATTGGGTAAGAAATGTTTATAACTTTAAACTAAATGTAAAATACCAAACTCAAGCAAAAAAAACCCCCTAAAATAAAAAACAACAACAACAAAAAAACACACACACACAAAAAACAGCAGACAATATGCTACCAAGAGGCAAATTTTATTGTTTTCCAGTAAGTCAATTGGGGACATGTGCTGCTAAAATACAAGTTATAAATCAAACAATACCATGAACAATTAGGATACACATTGAGCATTTTCAGAGATCAGCTTCCATATCTTGATTGCTAAATGGAAAGGTTCTTCAGAACTGTCCCTTACCCTATATACAGAAGGAGAAGAAAAATTAAGGATGCCACAATGGTATCTCAAAATAACTGGAAAATATCTAAAAGTCAATTTAGTGTACATCGTTTGACATGTTAAAAAAAACACACAAATGAATTTGCTGTGGACATTTTTATAAAGAAAATAAAACTCATGTTGAGTATATTCTGGAACTAGCATACTGTTAAGAAACGTACTTATGGAGTCCTCTATTAATGGTGTCATTATAACTGAAGGAGGGGCATTACATATTTGACTATGTGACTTCTTTCCTACCTCCCACACTTAAAAGGATGCTCCCTAATTGCTTAACCTAACTTTTAATGTATATGATTCCTGCTTCATTTCAGAGATTTTATTTCTACCTACACAGCCAGAGTTCGGCTTATGAATGATGACAAAGAACGGGTACAGCAGAAAGGAGGAATGCAAATCTGGACCAAAACTGAGAACATATCACTACCTCTATCACATACCGTAAACCATTACATATTTTGTAATGTAAATATGTCCTGAGTGTTTACTTTTGTTAGGAAAAAAGGGGTAGTTATAATGTCAAGATAAAAGCTACATTATGTTAAAATACAACAAAACAGGTTGGCAAATAGAGTGAGATAGTCAATGGGGAATGAAAAAACTGTTTTTAATATGGATTTACAGGTAAACACAAAGATTAGCAGGGTCGTATTTATGACAAGATGCTTCCCTTGCTCAAAATCCCCTAATTTCTGATGATTTTTGAGAATGACCTACCCAGAAACAATGTGCCTAAAATGTATATGCTTTCAGTTCTCCTCCAGTCAGCCCTAGAAAGAACTATGACATCTGAGAGCTATGCCTAAGACTTTCATGAACCTTCAAGTACTTGACATCATTTTTGCCATAAAGTATAAGAAAGGTGAAACTTCATAACAGATACTTCTATTTGAAAACTATAAAGCTATTCTGAAACATGAATGCAGGTTTGTTCAATAAGATCATTAACTAAATGACTTCAATGTTACACAGGTCTTAAAAAGTTCCAAATTTCTGCCTCAGCAAAATTACAAATTCAAATAAAACCATGTGGATGCATATAAGTCATTTACAGGGTTCAAGTAGATAAAAACAGGAATGCTAAATTTGGGAATATGAAAAACTACAGTTATCACCTTTCACATTTCCCTTAAGAAAAACTAACAATGGCTCTGAATAATCTATTTTAAGACCATGACTGGAGCACTTGTTAAAATTCCTGTTTCTACTCTTGCATCTGCCTAAAGTTGAAGACTATTTTTAGATGTATGCTACTTGGTGGCTGCTTAGGAACTAATTTTTATAACCATGTGTTATGTGGGATCTTAATCTTTTATATCTCTAAATTTAAGCACTATTTTTATTTTACAGGAGGGACAAAGGGAAGGGAGAGGCAGGAAGTATGAGAAAACAAGCACTTTACAAGATGAACACCACAATAGCACTACTATTCTAAATACCAAACACCAATGAAACCCAAATCATAATGCTGGAAACTAAAAAATTAGACAAAAACTAAATGGAGTTTTTTGTTTGTTTGTTTGTTTTGTTTTTTAAATCTTTTATAGGACAGAAACCTTAGCTCATGTCTTCTGGTTGTCATCATCTTCCACTGAGCTGCACCTAAAACACAAAGAACAAGTAACAAGCAACTTTGTTTTTTAAAGAATAGGTAATAGTTTTGAAGGTAAAAGATGAACTGTTTCTAGTGGAAATTAACTTACTTATTAAATAATTACATAAAATGAAGCCATGAAAATCACCAGAAGCATCAAAATGTTTCACTCAAACTTTCTGAGTGAAAACAACTACAAAAGACTTGAATATGCAGCATACTGTCACCAAAATAGAGTAGATAATGGTGGGAAAAATCACTCTCCATATCATTAAGGTGGAAAGGCTGCATGTGATGCCTTATTTAAAAGGCTTCACTCTACCTGAAAATGAAAATCACCTTGCATTTATTTTAGTAAGTCTAAACCATGAAGAGTCGGGGTGTAGGTTCAGAGTTGGCTTATTATATCATCTATCACCTTCCTGGCTGTGCAGTTCATTTCATGTCTTTAAATGGAGCAAAACCCACCAGAAGAATGCTGCTATTCTGATTTTCCATTCTTGAATGCACCAAAATGTGCATGCTTGTTGTAATTAGGTGCCTGGGTGAATAAAAAAATCCCATTTACAATTTAAAAATAATATTTAAACCCCTAAAATCTGATTATTTTCCATATTCCTCAGGGAGACAAGCATTAAATTTTACCCCCCAAACAGAAAAGATTACATGTTTTTGAATATTCTATCTTGTTAAAAATACGAATTCCTTTGTTTGGCAAAACCGAGTTGATTTACATGATTTTGTTTTAAATCGTTGCTAAATGTTTATCTACACATGCTGTCAGAAATAACCTTGTTAAGAAGGTGAAGCTGGTGTCTCAGCAAATCAGACCCCTTGCAGAAGGCGTTGAATGGCCTGTGCCCCGTTTTCCTTTTTCTCTTTTCCGCACCATCAAAAGGAAAAGTGAGAAAATAGCAGAAACATTAGTTAAATCCTGAATTATATCCCATAACCTACAGGAATAATCTCACTACACTGAAAGCTGACAATATTGTAGAACTTTTTTGGGGGATAAAATAATCAGAACCCTAATTATTAATAAATTGATAAACTTTTGGCTAGATTTACATCTTTTAACAATTAAAGACTTCAGGATAAAAGGAAAGGTAGCTTTAAACTATTTATGGTTTACCTGACTTACCAGCACTGAAGACAAAAACTTTTAAAAATGGCTACAAATGCCTTGTTCACAAAAGACTTTATTATCTAGTGATGCATACTGAGAACATACAGAAATCTGCATGGTCCACTTCACATGCAGTAGAACAATCTTCACTTTACAATAAGTGAGTGTCAACTGTTTATGCAATAGACAACACTTTAAAGTCACAATCTTTAAAGAAAAGCTTCATTTACAAAAGAAATAAAAGGTAAAGAAGCAATTACCGCTTTTAAAAAGCAGCTGCTTTGTTCAAGAGTGGAAGGTTTATGCCTGTATTGAAAGACAACATGATCACAAATAATGAAAACAATGAACAAATGAAAAAACACTTTTACCATAAAGCAGTACACTTTCAAAATGACATACAAATAGTTAAAAATTTCAATATGTTGTCTATCTAACCTTTAAATATGAGGACTTTGAGAATTAGACCTCAACATTTGTAATTAGTAAATGAAAACTATGCATCGTTTCTATGTCACTAGGAACTGTATTTAACAAAATGTATATAAAGTCTATAGCAAGTTGATTTTAAAAAAGTAAAGTTAATAAGAAACAGTACACTGAAGGCGCTCTATCCATCAAGCGCATATTCTTCAAATTTTAAATGCGATGAACAGAACAGAAATTGTAACTATGCCACAGTTGCAATGCCAAAAAATAAAACAAGATCAGTTATCACACATGCAGGGAATTCTGCCACAAAGCTATTATCCCTCATTTGTCAATTATTCCAATAAAATAACATCTTAAAACACCAGTGATGTTGATGGTTTAGCTTACCTTCAGTGTACTGAATGTTGTACACAACCTGCTTTAAAAGAGGAGACCGTCCCTGCAGGCAGGCTCAAGAAGGAACAGACCCCTTTCGGCACTGACTACACCAAGGGCATGCTGCTGTGGCCTGCACACACACACCTAGGAAAACGTGAATATAAACAGCATTTATGCTGGCCATTTTATTTGAAGACCAAAATGAAGCCAATTCTGCTAAAAACGAATCAACCACCCAGTATTACTACTCATTTTATAACAGATGCTTTTGTCTTTTATGTGAACTGCAACCATATACATTAGCACTGTAATTTTGTGCAGTCTTGGCAATTAAAACAGTTCTACAGTGAAATTTCACATAAGACACAAAACAGATTAACTAACATTTCTAAAAGAAATATCACCCTTGGTGTTAATTCAAATATATCATGCTTCCTCAAATTTGCTGGAGAAATATTTATAAGTTTATATACATTAATAATAAACTGCTGTGAAATTTCTTCAGTCTTTGTATTTAATTACTCAAACCCTTGGAGTTTCTTCATCTCGTTTAAATTTTTTCCTGGATGAAAGCATGCTGTAGGGCCTGGTTGATGCTAATTCGCTTAGCTGGGTCCAACATTAGGATCTGGTCCAACAAGTCCTTTAGCTGGTGTACTTTTTTACGTTGGTCTTCAGGAAGTCGCTGGCACCCAATCAAGTCAGCCAACAGGTCCTTAGTTGGATTAATGGTGCTCATGACAGTAACTTTCTCCTAAAAATAATTTTTACAATGCGTATCTCTAAATAAATTACTAAACAAAAATGACTTACATCAGACTGTTTTTGCCTACAAAAATATTAAGAATCTGTATATCAATCACAATCAGCTGCCTTTTAAATTTCGTATGTGGCTTTCTCTAACTTCTACATCTTTTCAAGAGGTAATAAAAAAAACTTAGAGCCAGTTGTGGCGGTACATGTCTGTAATCCCAGCAATTCAGGAGGATCTCAAGTTCAAAGCCAGCCTCAACAACTTAGCAAAGCACTAGATGACTTAGTGAGACCCTGTCTCAAAATAAAAAAGAAAAATGGCTGGGTATATGGCTCTGTGGTTGAGTGCTCCTGGGTTCAATACCCAGCACCCAAAACAAAAACACCCAAACAATAACAAACAAACAACCCTCCCACAAAACCACCACCACCAACAAAAAAAACCCCAAAAAATCTTAGATGGAAAAGGGTCCCAAGTTTGTCTTTGAAGACAAAGAGTCAACACTAGTGAAACTGTAGTTTCCTGACTCCTACTCTGAAGTGGCAAGAAATAGACATGTAAACAAAGTGATAGCAAACAAGTGCTTTGACAAAGTTATACATGAATACAACATGTACTTCAGTTGAGGATTGAATAAATTTTTTTCTAGGAGATAAGGAGGCAAATTAGCTCAGAGAAGTCTGAACTAATGTGCCTGTCATTCAAGTGTGACATGGTGGGGATAAAAGAAACTGCTGAAGAAGGCAGCGTTCATATCAAAAAGAACTTTGTCATTGTGAGGAACTCAAATATTATAGGTAATAGGAAGCTAACTAAGCAATAAGAATTAGCATAATCAGGTTTGTTTTCAGAAAGATCACTCTGGCAGCAGAACATAAGCTGAATGAGAAGACAGACCAAGTAAGTGATCCAAGAGATACGTGATGAGGGCCTGAATATGACCTATCACAAAAAGAAACTTATGATACTGGGAAAATATTTCATAATCATCCTTTCATAACCTGATGTATTTTATTGAGAAACTGGTCAACAGGAAAAAGGAATACTACTACTTTTTAAAAAATATTCACAGCTCCATGTATCACAGTACTCAATTCATTTAATGTAGCACACTTAAAAAAGACTTACCCTCTCTGTTACTTTATCAACTTCTACATACATGAAGTTGAGATTTTGATCAAAATGTTGGTCTTTGAATACACCTTTCCGAATCATCTATAAAACAAAAGGGAAAAACCTGGGTTTTAAGCTTAAAATTATAAAGCAGCCTGGGCCTACTAACAATTTAATAATAATATTTACATAAATCTATTATTTAGTCTCTTGGTATGAGTTCCTTGCTTTCTGAACTTAACATCTTTGGAAAAACTAATTCAAATGTTGCACCTAAACTACTAATAACATGAAATGACATTTCACAGGTAGTGACAAACAAATGCCATGATACAGGTCAGACAAGTGTCAACGCAGCTAATTTTTGTGTGTAACTTATTCTAAACAAATCCAATGTAACAGAATTTGAACAATTCTAAAAAACAATAATGGATTCCAATCTATAAGAAGAAAAATCTTTTAAATCTTTCAGGAAGTCAATAAACAAGGTGAAATCTTAGAACAGCTAAGGTACAGACAGCCCTGACATTTTCATAAATGTTATTTTCATAAATTAAGTTCTTCTTTCATGTTAAACAGAAACTACTGGTATAGCTGAAGCATCAAGGGTGAGCTTTATGTTCAAAAGACGTCCTATTAAGTGAATTTTCTTGGTATCCTCCTTTCCCAAGTGACCTCTAATCTTTAATAAACTGATTATCAAGCTCCTCTTAGAATACTCAATGTTCATCTATTCTTTCTTTGACCACTAAGCATGCCTTTCATTTCAACTAATCCAGTTTGCATTTTTTTTTTTTCAATCTATCTCCCAAACACATCTGTAATAAGATTATACTCCTCTGCCCATCAATGAAAATGTTCTGATAGCTCTTGGGTGATTAGAGCCACTAATTTGAACATCAGAAACTTCTGAAGAGCTAAGCAGACATCTATCTGCCTCTCTAAAATCTTCATTTCGTAGCCATAATGGTAAATTGTCAGCAGTCCATCAGTAAACCTTGAAAAATAAGCTAATATCCTACCTTATTTGGCATCTTTCCTTTGAGATCCATGGCGAGTTTCAACATATGGTTATTGGTTTTGCCAGGAAATAAAATTTTTCCAGTGTAGAGTTCATATAAGGTACAACCTACAGACCACATATCTATGCCATAATCATAGCTTTTACCTATAACTGAAAACAAAATGAAGTTTTTAATATATCAATGACTGACTACAATTAATTTTTATTTCCACTAATGGGGTACTAACTTGGCATTGAGTATAATTAGAACTTGAACACCTCAGTTTGGCAATTATTCTTGTTCTTCCCAACTAATTCTTAACGAAGACTCAAAAGTGGGGGTATGGGAGAAGAACTGAAGGGTCAAAAAGAAAATATATATTCTTTCTTCACTTTACCTTTGGTGGAGGTGCTAACCAACCTCAACCAAGGCAACAGGAAGAGAAAAAACAAAGGTCCCATACAATCCATAAATGTAATAATCAGACCTTGAATAATCAAGAGCAGTCTTCTAAAGTCGAGGATTTTCCACACCTGTTTTGCTACTCTTGCTTGACATGATCAAGACTCCTGCCACAACTACTTTCATTCCACCTGAGGAGGATGAACTTGCTATGGTTCCCTTCCTCATGAATGAACTCGAGCAGCTGCTGAAGTGTGATGGAAAACAGTGCTTAGACATTACATATGCTGTTTCCACCGCATATGATGGCCCAGGTCAAAGAACATTTTGAGAAACTTACTGATCTCAGGAGCACGATAAAATCTACTGACAAGATAAGGCGTTATGTCATTATCCGCAACATGTGAAGCCGACCCAAAATCACAAAGCTTTAAAATCGTTTTTGATTCATTGACCTGCAAGACATTTTTTCAAGGAAATTTAATCCATGCCAGGAAAAATTAAGACAAATGAATAAATTAAAATTGGCTTTAAGAAGTTTTATTAATTCCAATACTGTGAATAAGAGCCACTTATTTAAAAACTCCTTTTCTACTTATAACTTAATTTTCCTAATTATGAAAAATTAAGTTCTCAAATATTTTATTACAATTAGTAAAAAATTTTTTTCAATGAGGAAACATGGGATAATACCAAGTATATTTAATTTTAACGAAGAGCATTTTTAAGGGTGGGGGCTGACAGAAAAATCTCATTTCAGGAGACAAAGCATCTTCTAGACACCACCTGAGTACCTGAGTAGTCAAGTTGCTCTCTAAAGGAACATGAAGACATTTGTTAATAAAGGACTTAGACTTCCGTTAACTTTCAGTTGCCACAAAATTACAATGGCAATGAAAGCAGAAGAGTGATTCAGGTTAAATTTGGACTGGAAAAAAAAAAAAATCAACGTTTTTCATATCAAGTTTATTTATCTAGACCATCCTAAATTTGGCAATCAAGTTTAAAAATACCAAATCCCTTAAAATATAAAGAAGATATTAGTCAAGAAATGTTAAATATATTTGGTAAAAATGATAAACACGAACTCTATATTAGTCATTTGTTCTTGTTTCCTTGGTAAATACTTTCACATACACAGTAACAGTGACATCTGCTGAGAAAGGCTGGAGCTGCTCCCATGACTGCTGCCACTCATGAGTCAGAAGCATGTTCAGGATTAACAAGTGAAGATAATTCATATTCCAGAGTCCCTTCCCCCCTTCAAAAGAGACACACACAAATTCCGAGTTGGGACTTGAACTTGGCCTACTGTTCCCACCCCAAAGAAACATAACACTTTAGCCCGAGGGACTTCATAGGAGAGTATCATAAAGCATGGTTGGTTTTACAGACTGGGCTATTGTAAATGATATTCTCAGAACTAAACTATACCAGAAATGATTATTTAAACTGCCATCATTAAGAATTCTCTTTATTTTGGGAATTAGGAAAACAGATATCTTAAAATGGAAAAATTCTTTTTTTAATTTTTTTTTTTTTTAGATGTTGCTGGACTTTTATTTTATTCATTTATTTATATGTGGTGCTGAGAATCGAACCCAGCAGAACCCCAGCCCTGGAAAAATTCTTTTAAAAAGTTTTTTAATATTGTGGTTTTTGTTTTGTGCTAGGGAATGAACCCAGGGCTTCAGCATGCTGAGCACTCGCTCTACAAATAGCCCCTCACATGAACTTAAGTGAGCTATATAACATCTTCTCCCTCCAGGAGGACTATGGTAGTTTTCCACACTGACGGCTAAAACCATGGGCTAAAAGCTTTAGATTTTCATTAACAAATGAGTTCTATGTGTTTCCTGGGTCTATTTTTTATCTTCCACAGGAAAAAGGGAAAGTATTCAGTTTCTAAAATTCATGTGAAAACCTAGTTTAGCATTAATTCAAGGAAAAATGAAGTGCTAAAAACGAGAACATTTAAGATATTGACAAATGTTTTAATCTTTAGTCTCCATGGGTGGTCACTATATAATTATCTTCTAAACTACATGTTTTGAATACAGATACTATATTTCACAATTAACAAGAAAGAAAAATTTGAAGAAAACAACTATGAAGTTGGCTGTGCAATTCAATTTTACAATTTGTTTATAATGTACCTACCATCTCATTATAATTATTCAGTCACTCTAAGCCCAAGTCAAATTAGATACAGAATATAATTAACACAATGTAAACTCAGACCAAATGTGAAAATGGATGTGCCTCATTATTAATGTGGTAATCTGGAAGATATTAAAAAGAAGGAAGAGAAGTCTAAACTAAAAAGCCTGAGGAGTTTTTAAACTTTAATGAAGTCACAATTTTTAAAAGTGTTTACTGTGTCATAATTTAAACAGATCCCAGTAAAGGACACCTTCATATTTGGCCTTTCCTAAGGCTCTCTTGTGGGCATTTAAGGTGTGCATCAAAATAAGAAGAAAACAATAAAAGAGAAAGAGGCAGAAACTCAGAATATGTTACTGGCAGAGGATACAGGAATTCTCCAAGTTATGAACATGCCTACAACTGTAAACACCACATAGCAAGGTGAAGAAGAATCCAAGGACAGGTGTGAAAAAGTACTGACCACACTACCATGATGATGTATTTCCAAATTTCAAAAACACCACAAACATTGCTAAACACATGTGATGTTAAAATAGAAGTCACAGATAAGAAAAGTCAAGATTTCAAAAGATACCTCTCAATATAATACCTAACCATAATTGAGCTTTTGTTGGGGCCCCAGGAGCCATAGTTTCTAGAGCAATAAATAAAAAATACATGTGAAAATTTCTTATTTCAAAACAGCAACATGTGTAGAATTTTTTAAAGATACAGAGGAAACACATTACTAATACAAAAGCATTCTTGGGGTTACTGTATAATCTGAATCAATCGATTAGAAGGGTGGGGGGGAGACAATGACCCATTTCCTCTTTCTTCATACTTTTCTGTAAAATTCCATGGCCCAATTTCCAAAAAAAGGTACTAACTGGTGAAGTCATTTATAATGGATTATTAATACACTGACTTATACTTCTAAGATGTCTTTTCTGAAACAGTAATAATATTTCTAGAAAGAAGTATAGAAGTAAAAAGTAGCCTGGTTGTTTGACTTACCAGGATATTGTCTGGCTTGATATCTGCGTGTAGGATATTGCACCTTTTAAGTAGTTTCAATGCCAGGAACAATTGCTGACTATAGGATCTCACAGCTTTAATATGAAGACCAACATCCTTACCATATTTTTTTAATACCTCTCGTAAATTCATACTTTTAGGAGAGAAGAAACAAAAACAAAAGGAGTTAAAATGCAAAATGGAAATATAAAAGCTAAGGCATTTTCAAGCATAAGGTAAAGTGAAGTGCAAAAAACACAATTTGCATTAAAAATACTTTGTTCCAGATCCCCCTCCCCAACGTGTGACAAAAATTATTTTATACTGAAATGAGAACATATCACGCTGTGCATACACAGCACAATTTCCAATAAAACTCAATTTTCAGAACAAATAGAAGCTGGGTGTGGTAGCACATATGCCTATAATCCCGGTGACTCAGGAGGCTGAGGCACAAGTCTGAGGCCAGCCCCACCAACTTGGCAAGACCCTGTCTCACAAAAATGAAAAGGAGTGGGGATGCAGCTCAGTGGTAGAGAGCCCCTGGATTCAATCCCCAATACTACAGAAAGATGTATGATAAAACTCGTATTTTTAGAATGGGATTTTACATTCTAAAAATGTGGCTCAACAATGAAGCCACACTATAAAGATAAAAATTGTATTTATATAAAATGAGTTTGGTGGAGATGAAGAAGCTATATTTTAATTTAACATATAGATTTTGACATTTTACCTGAGAGGCTCAAATACAAGACAGAGATGCTGTTTGTGATAAAAGTGCCTGAAGAGTCGTAGACAGTGAAATTTGTCGTCAGGATCAGCATCGTTAAGTTTTTTCAAGAACTCTAGTTCTTTTAAACCAGTCTTTTGCCTGAAATGAAAAAGAAAGTTAGGCCTAAACTGAACATATACAGAATTCAGGAGGATAACATTTGCTAGACCCAGTCTGATGTCTCATGGGAACTCACTGGTGATATGTATAAATAGTTTGTATTTTTCAAATACAAATAAATCTGTTTCTCTATCATTTACATAACAGGTCATACTTAGCCAAATATTATTTCCATGAGTAGAGTCAATTTCCAGAGTAACCAATGAATGGAGAAACATTCCCACTATGCTCAAAAAGAAATCAATCCTGCATATTTTAGCTCAAAATGTCTTGGGATATATATGTGTGTGTGTGTTTAACATATATATATATTTAAACAAAAATCAAACTACACTATAGATTAGTCTTGATTTCTTTAAGAATGTAACAATGGATATGTCTTACTAAGTTTTTAGTATTTGGTGATATTATGAAAATCTGATTATAATTCATCAATAAGCAACATTTTTAAAGTGAGTTTACAATAACAGAGAAGTTGGGATTTCCCAAGAAAACACTACCCTTGAAGACATTAGTAAAAATCTATAACACTTTAAGACCAGCTTAGTGTGTGGTATAGATTATATATTGAAACATGAGTATGGCAATTATCTATTCTATTCAAGGAAAAACGTAAGATACAAATAATGCCCATCATTTGCTAATTAATTAGTTTTTATTTTCTGTCACCATATGTTCAGGGACACTCAATATGATCCTTTCATTTCTCACCTCTGTTCTTGAGTTAAGAATAGTCATAGCAAAAGATGGCATATATAAGCAGTGAGGGACTGGGGATATAGCTCAGTTGGTAGAGTGCTTGCCTCGAAAGCACAAGGCCCGGGGTTCAATACCCAGCACCACACACACAAAAAAGAAAAAGAAAAAAAAAAAAGAAAAAGATAAGCAGTGAAGGTGTATGTCTAGGATTATACTAATGCACATAGTAGGTGCTGAAAAATTAAATACAAGCAATCTATGATTCTAGTCCTTCATATATAAGTTACAATTCAAAAATCCAAGAAAAGAGAACAGTTTCCATTATATTATAAAGGCAACACTTGTTTTATACCAAAGTGTCACACTTTATAAATATCTGCGTTATTAAAGGGATCAACTCATTTGCCTTCCGAACTTACATGAGCTCATTGTTTCTGATGATCTTAACAGCCACTTCTTGGTTGGCTCTTGCATTATCTCTGGCTCTTACAACATTACTGAATACACCTTGCCCAGTGTAGCCATACACATTGTAACGCTTATCTAGGACTTCACCTATGTTCACACCTAAAAAAATGAATTAAAAAATTAGAAATCTTGTAACAATTAACGATCAGAAAACAGGAAAAAAAAAGTACAATCACATAAAATTGTGTTAAAACTCTACTATGTGATTTTCTAGACACGAGGGATAATCACAGCTATAATTTTAGTCATTCTTTCAAAATGTGGTTAGAAGTTACATGCCCATTTCAATAAGAGTTTCTATTGTCCTATCAACTGCTGACAATTCTAACATTGAGTAGGGAAGAAATGTACTCAGTAAAGTGTTTTCAACTATAGTCTTGCATGACAAATACTGTACTACTGGCATCCAAAGTTCCTTTTTGTCATTTTTCTTGGTTTCAGATCAAGAAGAGCAAGTGATGGACCCCTTCCTTCTGGAGGGTTTTTTCATGGCTGAAAATTACTTTGATTAGATTTAGGTTGTCCATCAAGTCTTTATATCTCACCTCAATTTGTGATGCTTCTGGGCTGCTTACTAGAATACGACATGGGTTCATGCAGTAGGTTTATAAGTGATGGCACTGTGATTTTTTTCAAAGTTCTCCAACAACAACTATATCAAGCAAAATGCCTTTACAAAGTGTTACAAAAAAAAACTCCTAAGTTAATAAGAAATGTGAACTTACGATAATAGCCTTCTGCATCAGTCCAGTTATCTCTGAGGTTGGGATTCTCTTTGAAATCTTTTCCAATGCCAGCAGCCCTAAGACGAGCACTCTGAAATTAAGGAGACATTATACATTACTCACTAATCAAACATTTAAAGTACTTTCTTTATAACAATAACAACAAGACAAAACCAGCATTTTATTCCAAATTAAATAACAATACAGTTGAAATATGGTTACCAAATTGTCTTATATTACAAGAACACTCTGGGGAGAATAACAAAGTATCTTCAAAAGCTTTTATGAATATGATTAGGTCATTATAAATAAAATGTCAAAATCAGATCTGGTTTTCTTTACCTGATGATAAAATGTCCAACTCTTTCCTATCAACTTTAACCATTTTTTTCACTGCCCTCTCCATGCAGACACTCTGTTCTTTTCTTTTATGTATGAAATGTAGTGACAGTTGCTGGCTGCAACAGGTGAGCCTATGTGGAAAATTAATCTACTTCTTGGGATGAATCTTTTTTGCACATTGCTTCCCACGATATCCAGAAGATCCTTTAATACTGCTACAGTTTGGACCATCAGTGTTCCCTGAAAGGTCCATGTGTTGAAGGTTTGGTCCCCAGGGCAGCACTGTTAGGAAGTGTTTAGGTCACTGAGAACATGACTTTGAAGGGAAATGTGGCACCCCAGGCCCTCATCAATCCCTGCTCCCACTTCCTGACCATGGGGTGAGCGGATATGCTCTACCATGTATTGCTATTATGTTTTGTTGCCTAACCACAGGCCACAGAAATGTCATCTTGGACTCTCTAAAAGTGGCAGAAAAATAAACCTTTTTTAAAGTTGGTTATCTCAGGTATTTCATTATAGTAACAGAAAGCTGACTGAAACAAATATCATCTAGGCAAATGATGGGTGCTGATACTTCAATTGGTCCAATACACTTTTCATCCCCTCTCAATCCATCTATTTTTGGTATCTCTTAGTCTATATATCACAGATTACTTGAGGCAATTACCAATGAGTTCATACATCCACCATTAATTTTCCCGTATTGTGTTTATCCTCCCTACTTCCTCTTACCAATATCTCATATTTCTCATGTCCTTTTAAATTCATATTGAAAAGAGCCTCACACTTCTGAATGTGCTGATAGTTGTTCTCAATTGCACATAACACAGATGTCTAAAAGTGGACTAAAAAAACGCTTGGGAAATACTGACATCACTTTATTGCACCTAATTACTGCATGTATGTATTTACACTTATTTGCATGTGTACTGAGACATACATGGGCACACATTTATAGGCATCTGATGTGTAACTTTCATGAAGCTCTCAAATTACTCTGCTGTGCTTGTTTTAAAGTTTTGATATTAATTCAGATTTAGAGGAAAGGTGCCAAATTAGGTACACCTTCACTCAGATGTGAACATTTATTACGTTAGTGTTATACCCATTTCTCTAAAGATACATACGCATATATTTTTACTTTCTGGCACTGGAGATTAAATCCAGGAGAACTTTACCACTGAGCTACACCCCTTCTTTCTTTCTTTAGAGACAGGGTTTTGCTAGGCTGTTGAAGATGGCCTTGAACTTGATTATAAGTTCTGCCTCTGCCTCCAGAGTCACTGGAATTACAGCCAAGTCCTGCTTCACACACACAAGTAGTATTTGTTATATATATTTTACTATTGTTGATTTAAAAATTACTTACATCAAAATATGCAGCAAACATATCATCAGATTCTGTAAACATATCAGGTGCTAACAGCTTCTTCTGAGATGAACCTTAATAAAAAAAAAGCATCAGTATTTGAAAGATGAAAACATACAAATTAAAATATAAGCCAATGGAAAGTCAGTTAATAGTAATTCAAATTTTTCCTTCTTGCACATAAGTTTTCAATTAATAATTTAGAATCATTTCATTATACTCTATTAAAAAAGTATCTACTTTTTATGAAACAGATATATTTCAGAAAGACCTAACATCAACTTTGGTTGTTGTTAGCTCAAGTGAGCAAATCTGAGAGCTGAACAAGGATTTTGTATTAAAATGAAAACACTCAAAAACAAACAAAAACCTAAAAACCCCAAAACAAACATTACTTTAAATTTGTACCTTAAACCCCAAAGGATTAGTATCCCCACAATGGACAACAGATCAATATCAATATGCATATTTTTTCCTAAATAGTCCCATAGAAAATTGGTCAAAAAAAAATTTTTTTTTCAGCAAATTGGGAGGCCGAGGCAGGAGAATCACAAGTTCAAAGCCAGCCTTAGCAACTTAGCAAGGCCCTGGCCCAAACAAAAAAAAAAAGGGGGGGACTGAGGTGGCTCAGTGAAGTGCTCCTGGTTCAATGCACAGTATCAAAACTGCCCCCCAAAAAACAACAAAACCACAAAACAAAAACAACAGCTTTTAGCATACAAGCATATACCTAATCTCAGTTAGTGTACAGAAATGTGAATTAATTAAAACTATAATGTGATATCAGTTCTTACCTATAATACTGGCCAAAAATCAAGAAGTATTAAAACACTTTGCCTACAGGTTCTGGATAAATAAGCATGCAGACACTGATTATGGGATGGCAAAACTGTACAGCTCTTATGAGAAGAGTTTGACAATACATAGCAAAAATACATATTCATGCATTCTTGTAACCTAGCAATCCCATTTCTATCGAACTAACCCAAAACACAGTGGTCAAGCATTAAAAATGACTTAATGGGCAATGCTATTAATTAGTATCCAACTGATAAGCAACAACTGGACACAAATATCCATTGTTAGAAGACTGAATAAACTATGAAACATCCTTTAGAAAGAAATGAGGAAGATCATACGGATAAGGATACGCATTTAGTATGCTTTTCTGTATGTGCAGACAGAAAAAAAAAAAATAATCAAAAAGGCCTTAATAAAAGAAACAAAAACCAAGAAACAAAAAGCAAAAAACAAAGTTGTTTTTTTTTGGTACTGGGGATTGAACCCAGGGCACTCAACCACTGAGCCATATCCCCAGCCCTATTTTGTATTTTTTTTTTTTTTTTTTTTTGTGGTGCTGGGGATTGAACCCAGGGCCTTGTGATCACAAGGCAAGCACTCTACCAACTGAGCTACTTCCCCAGCCCCCTATTTTGTATTTTATTTAGAGACAGAGTCTCAGGGAGTTGCTTAGAGCCTCGCTAAGATGTTGAAGCTGGCTTTGAACTCGGGATCTTCCTTGTCTCAGCCTCCCAAGTGCTGGGATTACAGGCAAGCGTCACCGTGCCTGGCAAAGATAAGTTTTAAAAACCAAAAGCAAAAGGAAAAAAACTAAACCAACCAAATTGGTGGCAAAACCATACGGAGAATTTTAAGTAATTTAAAAACAGAATTATGACTATACACCTTAGTATATGTTGTGAGGACAGAAAGAATCATTATTTAATAATGATAATTCACATTCATGCACATAAAATTTAAACACAAATTTTACCTAAAAGCTACTGTGTTATGCAAAAAAAGGTTTTCACTGCAAGAGAAAAAAACAAACTAAAATAAAAAAAGTTACTACATGAAGACTGGGCCAAATCGAATCCACTGTGATTTCTGTATGGACTGTTTTTACATTTTTTTGAGGGAAAAAGAAAATCAAGAAGACTAGTTTTTGGTAAATTAAAATCGAACAAAATTCAAATGTCACTGTACATAATAGTTTTTTTGCTTTCTTTAAACACAGCATATTCAATGGTCAGTATATTGTCTGTGGCTGGTTTTGTACTCCAAGAGCATAATTCAGAATATGGAAAAAGAGGGCAGAAAAATCTACAATTACTAAAACCTAATGTATCTATTACTTGACCCTTTATACAAAGTTTGCTGGCCCTTGTTCTAGAAAGTAAGACTATGAAAGCTCTTTAAATACTAAAGGAGTTGGTTCAGAGAGACATTTGACATCTGCTAAAAAGGGTTGTCTCCATATCCTGACTGAAGGGAAAATAATTTGAGCTTAAAAAACAAACAAAAACCAAAGGGAAAAAAATAGCTAAAGACTCAAACATATAAAAAACAAAAAACTATAATGGTAACAATAAAAACCCATCAAATAGTTAAAACTCAATAATAATTAATGAATTTTCTCTGGAGGTTGGCAAGGGTATTAACTATTCTAAAAAAACTGGCCAATACAAAGAAATAATCACACATTCATCCTGGTTTTCCTGTACAAACTATATTCTAGAATAATCAACAAATGGACATTTCTTTCATAGAACTAAAAATTCATAATTAAAAGGAATGATAGGAATAAAAAAAAATCACCACATTGGAATCCCCAATGAAACAATGGATCTAATGATCATCAAGGACATCTAAAATCAATAGGTAAAAATCTGAAGGGAAACTATATTGAATAGATGTGGTTCTCATATCTAAACACATCCCTTCAAGGTCAATAAAAACAAAACAATTGTACATCACATGTGATACGGTACACACTACTTATAAAATATTTTTGCCAAGAAAATTAAACCTGAATCTATTGGTTTCTAATATAAGCTACTAGTTTTCAAGCAATACTGTAGTTAGAGGAAATCTCAGTATCGTGATGAGTAACAGCAAGAGGAGAAAAACAAAATAGGATTAGAAAGAAATAACTATTAAAGATGAAGAGAAGTTTAAGAGATATACATCCCATATGTATTTGTGTGCATCTTGCTTAGATTTTGATTCAAACCATCCAACTGGTGACACTGATGACATTAAAAGATTATCCATTTTATAACATATACATATTTTTAAAAATCCTTATCTGAAAGGGATATAAAAAGGATTCACAGGGGGAATCACCTAGGATTTTGCTTTAAAATGCCTCAGCAAGCAGAACAGATGATGATGAAAATGTGTGTGTTCAGAATACTATTTGGGACATGTGAATGAATGAAGACACATTTACACAGAGCATTCACTAGAATACATTTAATATATTACTGTAATATTTACCAGGAGCAATAATCCTATTCCCATTCACTTTTTCTCAACCCCAATCTCACTGCAAATATAGTCTCTAAAGTTATACAGCTAAAAATTCAGAGAAATGCATGGCCAGGACAAAAATCTATTTCACTCACCATTATTCTGTTCAACAGTCATTAAATTATGCTTGGCTTTTACTGAGGCCTCAAATGTATCAACATTTTCCCGTTCATACTCTTTAACATCAGCAGCTACCCGCTCTAGGATGTCATCTGGAGAAGGTGATCGTGTTCTGGTACTGCTCTGGGGGCTGCTTGGTTCAGATGGTACAGACATATTGCTATCTTCAGCAAGGTATTTATATTTCTGTAATTAACAGTATGACATATTTTCATCAAATTGGATGCTAAATGAATTTACTAATTTATTAAGAGTTGCTGCATTGAAAAGTTCACAGGTTCCTCATAAAACAACAATAATATTTATACTTTGGTTGAATCAGATCCACAATCCCTTATGTAATTTCAAAATTCACAAGAATTATGAAAGTACTTTTTTTTTTGGTTTGGTGCATATTAATCTTTGTGGCAAAACCTGACCTGACCAGATTAGATGCTGTTTATCATCTTATTGGTCCCTCCAGTGTAACCATCAGTACATCTCATTTTAGAAATACTAATGTATTAACCATGGGTTACTTCAGATACCACTGATGGCAATAAATGATATACACAGATGCACCATATTACCTTTCTAAAATGCAAAAATTTCTGAGTTCTGAAGCACCCCTGGTCCCAAGGACTGGAGATAAGGGCTACCATAACAGCTCTCTTTTTGTCATCTGTCATTACACAGAAGGCACCGCAGAAGGACTGCAGCTCACAAATGATCTAGTGGCTGTACACAGCTTTATCTAAGGAGAGCCAAGGAGGAACTGAAGTTTTCTGTAGTAGCAAACCTTATCAATGAAGGATTTTATCACAATCTGTGTATAACACCCTTTTCCCATTCAATTTTCTCCATAATCTAGCTCTAGTCTTGAAATTATTTTTTAAATATTTCATTTAAACAACCACATTTGTGTTAGAAAACTTGATATTATTTTACAGACACTAAAACATTTGCTTTTTCACACTAAGGTATAAATTTATGCTAAATAAAATTCTTCCAATTCACTGAGAATTTTCACATTCATTTAAAAAAAAGGAAACCTCAAATTTTCACATCTTACAAAAGAATTTGTCAAAACTCCATGCGTAATAAAGAAACATCTATTTTAATAACTAAAGTAACTCCTTCAAGTCTCACAAATTTTGTATATGTGTACTTCTTTTCTGAAGACCTTTTCAGACGTCACTTCTTTATTAAAGTAAAAAATCTTACTAGAACAGTGATTATTTTAAGAGAACTGATTAAAAAAAAAAAAATTACATACCTGGACAATTGCCTGTCTTTGTATTCTTCTCTGTTCTATTAGAGCTTCTTCATCTTCTTCCTCTACATCAAAATCTTCGAGACTTTAAAAAAATGTTTTTCAAACATCTTTATATATTCTAAAACTGCTTAACCCTTACACATTTTAATATTACTGCTGGAACATGTACGTTATTAAGTCAGAGCAAAAAAAGTGATAAGCCACATTACTTGTTTTTACACTGTGCCAGTTGTCTGATTTGGAATGCTAGTAATAAACCTTTCCTGTCTGTTTTCTCCTCACTTATTTCAAGGTACCAAAACTGGGAATAAGAAAGATAAGTTTAAAAAAGCCCCCACTGGCTTTTGGAGCTTTAGTAAATTTATTTTACCTCATTGATCCTCAGTTTAATCACCTGTAACAAATCAAGGAGGGCTGGGAATTTTTCTGGGTCACAGAACTTTCAACACTTATGAAAAGTTTTGGTCCCTTCCATATAAAAAATACACATGCAAACACGTGTACATAATATGAAAGGTATGTGGCTCAATCCCTGAATACTGCCCTAGTCCTCCCTTCTTTCTTGTCCCTCCAAAGACCCCTCCTACTCTGCTTTGGGATCCCTCACAATACAACTTTTCTATTACTCTTAATTGCTAAACGTGCCGTGCAGAAACAAAAGCCAACTGTTCAATATCAGAATCGATATAGAACACCCTTTCCCTACCAACTTTCTTAATTATTGAACTTTAATCAAGGTTTCTCAACCTTAATGCTACTGTTTTAGGTATGGACAGTTAGTTTGTGGAATCTTAGCCTGTGCACTGGAGGATGCAGTATCCCTGGACTTCTGCCACTAGTTATCAACTTAAAATATATTCTGTCACTGCCAAAATGTCTCCAAGGAGCTAAATAATCCCTTTTGGAAACCTACTACACTAAATTGGTTTCATTTTTAAGGCATTCCATTTAGACAACCAAGTTTGTGTTTTGAAACTTTTTCTGGTATTTTATTAGTCATTGAAAAGTTTCTCCATTTTCACATTGTTAAAAGGTGGTTACCTGACACCAGATATCTCTAACTATAAAGCAGGCAACACAACATAAAATGAAGTCTTAAATTTTGTATAGCTACTTCTTCCCCCAAACTGATAACTCAGATTGGCAAGACTAATGGTGTCTGTTATTTGTGGGAATCTGTCCTTATTTAGCAGAATCAGACTAGGCTAAGCCATGTGACACAGAGGCCTGGCTTCTAGGAACTGTCCCAAAGTATGTGGCACTGTGTGGGAGTGGTTCCTTCTGGAATTTTCCTCCTAAGAGAATGGCTCCCCTAACTCCACCCTATCCTGTCCACTACCAAAGAAGCTCTTCCCAGTCCTTGCCCCCCTTTACCTGCATATTATAAATAATCTGTTGTTTTAAAGAGGTCAGAGTTGGTATGGCTGGACCAGTCACACCCCCTCTCCTAAAAAGAGAATTGGCTCTCATTTGTTTATTGAGTAGATAGTTTTGGATAATAGATAAATCGCCAACATCCTCCCCCACATGGGACATGGCAGAGAGGATCTGACAGTTATTCCTAAAAAAAAATAAGGGGAAGACTCACAATAAAATGATGGCCCAGTATTCACTCCAGCCAAAGTAGAAATCCTTAAATTCAGAAAACAGTCATCTCCACCATAAACTTGCCCAAACATCACGAAAGCTTAACTCAGGAAAAGTGAAATAATGGTTAAGCTTCATTCTTACTTATCATCAGATGAAGACTCCTGCTCAACCTTCATTCCTTCAGAAAGACTTCCTTTAAATTTATCTTCCTTTACTTTGCTTCTGCTTCTTCGTCTACGACCACCTCGTGATCGAGACCTTCTTCTCAAGCGTGATCTGCTCCTACGACCTCTGTCTCTATTTGAAGATAAAGGAGAGAAGACATTTTTAAAATGTCAAAGTGGGGGAAGGAAGATGTGGGGAGGAGAAATAAGGGAACTCTACTTTCTGCTCAATTTTATCATGAAACCAAAGTTCCTTTATAATCCAAAAAAAGGGTACTTTAGTAAAATCACAGTATCAGAAAAATTGGAAGGATCGGTGTAACTAAAGATAACTGAACCATGGCTATTATTCTTAGCAAATGTTAAACTAACTCACTCTCTGTGCAAGAGGTGCCCGCAGCAGCTGTAAGTCCAAGGGCGGAGCAGCACAATCCTAGCCGCATGGAATCAGCGCAGGGTGGGAGCCTGTACTGACTGCACCCAGTGGCTGCCCAGCTTGCGCCTTCACCTACCACGTGCTCACATGTGGAAATGACCTTTCCAGCATGGCGGCTCACAGGAAGTGGCTGGCTGCTGGCTGTTGGCACAAGTTCATCGCTGGCACTCCAAGGTCTTGGGCCCAGCAGCACCTGAGCTCTCCTGAGGTGCCGGCCCTGGTGCACTGGACAAACTGTGTGCCTATACCCAACCGATGAGCTGATTTGGAGCATCCCTGCAGCGCTGTGGCCACCAGTCAGGGCCTGGGCTCCTGCCATTTCCATTAAGCACCAACTTCATCTGCTTCCACTATGTGTGGCAGTGAGTGCCAGCCCGTTAAGGGCCATCGGAGGCTTCCCTTTACCTTCTTGATATTCTTATAGTACCAAGGTTACGGTACACAGAAAGATAATGAATCCATAGCAATCCATAACAATGTTTCTTTCTGGTCTCATCCATTGAATTGTATGATTACTAAGAGTCAACTGTGTTCTCAAAACTATTTGTATGCTATTAACTATACTCATTTTAAATCATATTATTAATTATGTATTATGGAAAGTATAAAAACAGGTTTTCTAGGAAAACCAAGTTGAAATAACAGGAACAGAAAACGTATGCTGGTTACCCAGGGCTGGAATGAAGGAAGTGACTGACTACCAAGGGGTGTGGGGATGTTCTCTACCCTGACTGTGGTGACTATGTGATTGTATGTGCCTGCCAATACTCAACTTTACACCAAAGAGGGTGACCTTTATTTTATGCAAATTGTATCTTTCAATACTTAAGAGAATGAGAAGATAACTCGCAGAGATGCCAAGAAAAATCATGAAATATGTGAATTAGTTGTTGTAGTTAATATTATTATTGTCATCAAGACAGAGTCTCACTGTGTTGCCCAGGTTGGCCTGGAACTCTTGATCCTTCCATTTCAGCTTCCTGAGTAGCTGGGAGTATGTGTCACTATGCCCAGGTTTAAAATGTACAAACTGAATAGAAGAGTAACAGATCAAAACAAGTTGAACATGAGCTCAAATAGATAAAGCCAGAGACAAATCTGAGCACAGCATAACATCCTAGAGAGCCTAGGAACTCCATAAACTCTAAAGGATATGAGATAAAACTTGAAAATAACTGGTTGAAAGCTTTTAGAAACAGACTCCTGTATATTCCTCTCCCCTCTTCAGTGGACAATGACTTGCTGGGCAAGAGATATGTGCCTATAATTCCAATGACTGGGGAGGCTGAGGCAGGAAGAGTATAAGTTTGAGATTAGTTACCAGTAACTCAGCAAGACCCTGTCTCAAACAAAACAACAGTAGGAACAACAACAAAAAACGGGGCTGGGAATGTAGCTTATTGGTACAATGTCTCTTGGGGTTCAATCCTTATTAACAAAGGAGGGGAGTGGGAGATTTACTTTCTTGGGGCTGTGGGAATAGCTCAGTGGTAGAGCACTTGCCTAGTACATCCAAGGCCCTGAATTTGATCCCCGCCACTAAAAAACAAAGAAAAATTTAAAAATTTTACTTTGAAGGACCAGAACTCTACTGTAGCCAGGTTTACATGCAGGATATCAAAGAATTCTGGGAAACTTACTTGCCCTAGGGAAAAGGTCTACAGTCACTGGTATCTTAAAAGTCTCTTCCTAAAGTGATATCCTGAAGTGATAGCCTCTAGTTGACAAATCCTACATTGTCACAATTGAAGAACATCTCCATTCAGCTTTCTAAGAGACTAACTGAATTTAGAACAGGCAAAAGCTGCCTGATCCAGCTGTCTGAGGAAAGTCTTCAAAGTAAAATGTAAATAAGTAGCAAGGAGAGAGAGAGGGAGGGAGCCAGGCACAGTGGTGGATATCTGTAATGTCGGTCGCTTGGGAGGTTGAGACAGGAGGATTGCCAGCCTCAGCTACTTAGTGAGACCCTGTCTCAAAATATAAACAAGGGCTGGGGATGTGGCTTAGCGGTTAAATGCCCATGGGTTCAATCCCAGGTATGAACAAAAAGCAAAAACAAAACAAAACAAAAAATAAGACATTTATTATAAAGAAAAGATGAAAAAAGAAAAAAAGTCAGACCAGGAATAAAAATTGGGCTCTCAAGGGCAATATTGGAAACTATTAATCAACAGAATGATGATTTAAAGACTCTTAAAGAATGACTTCAATCTAGAAGTCTATTCCTTTCTAAATCAGCAATGAGAATAAAAGGCACTTTTAGAGACATAAGGCTCCAAAACATGTCCCTTCTATGTGACTTCCTCACAAAGCTATTGAAGATGGGTTACAAAAACACAGAAATGATTAGAAGAAGATCATGTGGGAGTCAGGCGTGGTGGTGCACGCCTGCAATCCCAGCACTTGGGAGGCTGAGGCAGGAGGATCGCAAGTTCAAAGCCAGCCTCAGCAACTTAGCAAGGCCCTAAGCAACTCAGTGAGAACCTGTCTCTAAATAAAATACAAAATAGGGCTGGGGATGTGGCTCAGAGGTTGAGTGCCCCTGGGTTCAATCCCCAGTACAAAAAAAAAAAAAAAAGATCATGCGGGAGTCACATGAAGGAGGGAATACCAAGAGGATGGCAGAAGGAAAGCAACACAAGGATAACTGTATATGCACCCCTAGAGAATAATGTGGAGAAGATGAGGACAAGAATTAGAAGTAAGGTCCCCTCTTCCCTCCTCCCACTACTATTTGCTCATCAATGAACAACAAACACATGATAATGCTTACACTGACTCTTGAACACACAAAATGCAATAAAATTGGGTGGAAGAGAATTATGGGTGAGGATGGCATTAAAAAATCCTTGGGCTGGGGATATAGCTCAGCTGGTAATTTGCCTCAGAAGCACAAGGCCCTGGGTTCAAATCCTCAGCACCACAAAACCAAACAAACAAACAAAAAACTCTCACTGTCCAAAAAGTACTCTCAGACCATGTATTTATACATCTAGGAATATAGTATACAAAAATTTTCAGAGATATGTAAAAAGATGGTTGTAATACCCGCCTTGGGTATGTTGTCTTTTTAAACCATATTCAATCAAAACTATTATAAGATTGGCAAATGAATGTTCATTCATGGTTTAATGTACATGTGGATTTTAAAATGATTCCTTGCTTTAAAAAAATTCTTTTTGATTAACTAACTACATGTATGTCAGAAAAAATGGTTTTCTAACAGTGAATTAAATAGGTTTTTGCCAAAGACCCCAAAAAAGCGTAAATTATACATAACAATTGTAAATTTATAGGAAACTGGGCTACTTATTTACCACTCCCTGAAAAAAAAATCTATAAACCTAGCTCATTTAGTATTTACCTCTCTTAAAAAAAGGAGAAGTCCTACTTTTAAAAGCCTGAATTTTTAATGAGCAATAATTTGAAGGGAAACTATATTAAAGAAATATTTATGTTTATGAAATGTCTATCACATGCTGGCAAACAGAAACTATGGGATCTCAGCTAAAAATTTTCAGAGAAAAATGATCTTTAGGAAAACCTAACAACAGAGCTAACTGCAGCTTCAAAAACATTCATAGGTTGATGAATCAAAAGGATAACAACATATGTAATTAATTATATTCACCTTCTCCGAGGAGATCTGCTTCTTCTTCTTGGAGATCTGCTACGTCTAAGTGGGGAGCGGGACCTTCGTCTAATGGGAGATCTACTTGTTCTTCTTCGGGTTGGAGACCACCTATTAATAGGGCTGGCATCTTTTGATCTTTCACGTCTACTGAGGATATCATCTCGAGGTCGTGTTCTTAAGGTGAGAAAATGCAAGTTAACAGAAAACCAAATCAACCTAAAAGAATTTTTTCTATGTGTAAAGAATATCTTAAGACACCAATCTAATGATAGTAAACACTAATAAATGTGTTTCAAATAAAAACTTAAATTCAATTGAGGACTACAATGACATTTTGGTGTTAATGCAAGCATTCAATAGAAGTCTGTTTGCTAGGGTCTCATAATCTGAAGAATCATTAAAGGTTATTCATATTGTCAAAGCCACTAATTATAATTTCAAATTAATAACTCAAACAAAAGTTTCCCAAATGGGTACTATTATTCCACCTTCTCAATTGGAAGTTTATTTCCATATCTTGACATTTTTGCAGTTAAGAATCTTACTTTTAATATCAATTTAGTGTAATAGTATCTTACAATCAATAGTAAACCTCAAAATTGAGGAAATACCTCATCCTCTCCTATACAAAATCAACTTTACAACTGTCTCACAAAGTCTTCCCATACATTTTAGTCTGTTCAACATGATATTGATGTCATTGTAAGACTTTATACAACTTCATTTTTTAGATTTTGAACATTTCTTAATGTTGTTTCAGATTTGCATAGGACTAGTCAACCCAATCAGGACAATTTTTAAACAGATTTGCCTTCATAATTAAGTAATAACAACATTATAATATTCTCCCCTGGATAAAACATAAAAACACAACTGTCTTATATGTTTGGACATGGTACATAGAACCTAAAAGAATCTTTCTTTGACCTAGCCAAAAAAGATAAGATAAATAATAAATGATTAATAAGGGTTCGGGGAAAAGGATTATCTATATAGTCATGGAAGCACAAGGTAGTTTTACTTTCTTGGAAGGAAATTTGGCAGTAACTTTCTAAAATGTAAATGTGCACACCAGGAGACTTTGCAAGCCAACATCTTTGAATCATTCTACACTGAAACCTCAGGCATAATCAATGAACATCTTTGTATACACCAGTGAAAAAAACCAATTTAAAATTTTCATCAGTTTCAACAACACTGATTACTTTTGGTATATATACACTGTGAAATACATACATGTTGTTATGAAGAATGAGAAAGACTCTATATGCAATGTCACTGAAGAATTCATAAAAAAGTACTATGTTAATGTAAATGATGACTCCATTTTCTGTAAGAAAACATTTATATTCATAATTGTATGTGTACAGAAACGGGGTTAGAAGGCACAAACTTCTGGGAGTGGTTATAGAGGGATGGAGGAGACAATTTATAGGCTTCTGCATTATTTGGACTTCTCTTTAGTACATACTTACCCCTTCAGTAATTAAAAAAAATTTTTTTTTTTTGTTTCAAATACACGGGTTTGGTCTTGAATTTCCTCTTCAAACTGAAAGACTATCAGGATAACTATGAAACACCTTCAATAAAACAATCAGCAAAACTAACAAGTGCCTCAACACAAAAAGTTAAAGAGCAAAGAATCAAAAGTATTTCTAAGAACACTTTGAAAACAACTTGAAATTTCTGAGAATGTCATGATTTAAACTCTAAAGTGATACTGATACCTATACAATGAAAATACTAATATGAACACAGTAAATGGCTAGGAATACATACGTTTTTATAAGCTAACGTTCTTTTAATAAACAAAGCTTTCCCAGTAATTTCATACAATTACTGAATATACATTAGATAATAATAAAACCAGTTTTTAAAGTAGTTAAGAATGGTTTGAACCACCCCACCCCCAAATTCTGTTCGATGATCCTATGTAAATCATATAGCTTCTGACTCTACATCATTTAAAAATTAGATCTAATCTCCCCCATGAGTTAAGATAATCTCATGAAGATTCATCAGTTAAATTACTTGGATTTAAAGCAATGACCTAGCAAATTAAATAAGTCAAGAACTTGAAAGGAAAACAAAAACAAAAAAACCCCGATTCTCACTATTAAAAGTGTAAATGTTAATGACTGGACTGGATTGTATTAAAAATCATGAAACTCACGATTTCCTCATCTTTAATTGTCCTCAAGCTCTACGTTCCGGTGCATTGGTAAAAACCAGTAACAACTTATAAATGCATTACCTTGGAGAAGAAAGTCGTCTTCTTTCTGGTTCTCTTCGTTTTCTTTCTAAGGATCGACTCTTGGCTCGTCTACCCGGAGACAGAGTTCGAGAAGGTGATTTGCTCTGTTTAGATCTTCTATCATTTATAAGTGGCGATCTACTTCTTCTTGATTTTTCACGTTGTTTTGGAGACAAACTTCTTCTTTTAGGACTACGACCTGGTCTTCTACTGGGTGACCTATTTTCTTTCCCAGAAGAAGCATCTTTAGAGGGAGATTTAATTGGTTTCTTTTCTTTATCAGTTTCAGACCGTTTTGATTTTCTGTCTTTGGACCGTGACCTTCTGTCTTTGGATTTACCTCTTAAGTCAATTGGGGATCTGGATTTTTTACCTCGATCACGACTTCTACTTTCATTTATAATTGGGGATTTTTTCCTATCTTTTGTCTTACTTTTATCTTCAATTTTAACTTTCTCATCATTAGGAGATCTGGCCTTTCCAATTTTCTCTTGAGATCGCCTTCTAAGGGTAGGGGACTTTGATTTTCTTGCTTGATCTTGAGACTTACTTCTCTTGGATGGACTTTTGGACTTCTTCCTTTCCTTTGACTTGCTCCTAGTTATTTTCTCTTTAACTATTTCAATTCCTCCCTTACTTTTCTTTTTATCTGACCTATGTCTAGTCCGTTCTTTGGATCTGCTTTTACTTCTTTTTTTTGTACTATTTTTATTGTCCACAAGTTCAAGTTTACCCTTTGTACTTGAAGATCTAGTACTAGATCTATTTCCATTTCTTGCCTTTTCATGAATCTCTCCTTCTTCTTCAGAGCCAGACTCATAACCTTGTAAAATAAGCCCCATCCCAGATTGGACCTTTCCTTCCATTAACTCATTGTCAAGTTCAGCTTTAATCAAGGCTCTCTGTTTTTCCAAATCTTCAAGCAAAGCTAAATCATCAAGTTTAGTTCTTTTTGCTGGGGACATACCTTCTTTGTCAGAAGCATCAATAACTTCTTTTCTTTTGTGTTTCTTATGCTTATGCTTATGTTTATGTTTTTTATCCTTGTCTTCTTCTGAGGAATGTTTATGTTTCTTATGTTTACTTCTGTGTTTATGTTTCTTTTTTTTGTGACGACTGTGCTTATTTTGAGATTGGTCTTCTGATACTTCCCCATTTTCTTCATTTATACTCTTTTCAGAATTATCAGCATCTTCCATCCTGTAAATGCAGGAAACACATTTTATTTATCTATTTTTTTCTTTAATTTATTTCTAATAGTTGCACCCACAAAGTAAAAGTATTGGAGCAAACAAATAAAGTAGGTTAAAAAAAATTAGTTGATTGAAAAGGGGAATCCAAACCAAACATAGTAAAATCTCATTAATAGGGCTGGGGTTGTGGCTTAGTGGTAGAGCGCTTGCCTAGCATGTGTGAGGCACTGGGTTCAATCCTCGGCACCACATAAAAATAAATTGTACAACTAAAAATATTTTTTAAAAATCTCATTAATATCAATTTAGTTAAGTCACCCAGTAACTTGATTTTTAAACCAACATCTCTCACACATACTTAAAACGAAGAACCCATTTTCCTTTATATTAAATACATTAATACCCTCAGACATTGGGAGACAAATCTCCTCCACTGGAAGTTCAGGAAACTTCAAGTCTCTACAATAATTCTAGCAGGTCATTTGTTCTGAACATATTGCACCCAATCAACTCTTGCACATTCTGGAAAAAATATCTAGAGCCAATATTGGGCTAGTCCCAAAATAAACAATTAATGCACACTGGTAGATGATGTTGGCAGTATAAACATGTCCCCAAGGGTTAAAACTCAAAGAAAACTGACCAAGAAAACTCTTGACCTTAGATGCGACTAAGCAACTATGTGACATTTAAGTTGAACACATGGAAGAACATTTTATAAATCAACTATAGTTTGAGCAATTTCATGTGGTTCAACTCAATATCTATTTATCAAATTATTTAACCTTTCTGATTTTCAAAAGAGACATTGGTTTCTCAAATTATGTTCATATTAACAAGTGCTATGCAAAACTAAAACAAAGCTAAGGGAGGTTCTGTGCTTACTTGTTTGAGTTGTACTGGGTTAAAGAGTTTGATTCTACATTTATCAAACCTGCAATGCTTAGTATTTCCCAGGTTAACTATAGGTTCAACAGTATTACAGCTGCTCCTTGACTTACGATGGGGTTATGCCCTGAAAAGCCCACCCTAAATTTGAAATATTTATTTATTTATTTATTTATTTTTGGACTGGGGATTGAACCCAGGGGTACTCACTGAGCCACATCCCCAGCCCTATTTTGTGTTTTATTTTACTTAGAGACAGGGTCTAACTGAGTTGCTTAGGGCCTCGCTAAGTTGCTGAGGCTGGTTTTGAACTCGCAATCCTCCTGACTCAGCCTCCCAAGTCGCTTGGATTACAGGCGGGTGCCACCACGCCCGGCTGAAACATTCTTTTTAAAAAATATAATATACATACCAAACACTATACTTAGCAACACAGTACATTAACTTTCCCCTTTAAAGTAATACCATAATAAACCACTACATCCTAAAAGGAGATCAAAAACAAAACTTAAATTGAATTCAGGCCATCACACTATTTCTGGAGGAAGATATGGATTATTTTGTAGGGGCTTCAAATGATATAATCTGTTACAGTTGAATCTGCAATGTCCTCTAAAGGCTCACATGTGGAAGGCTTAGTACCCAGCTGCTGGTGCTACTGGGAGGTGGGGGAAACTAAGAGGTAGGATGAATTGGAGGAATCAGATCACTGGAAAAATACCTTTGAAGGGTTTATTTTGTCCCCAGCCACTCTCTGTCCCACCTGGCAGCCCCAAGGTAAGTAGGTATGCTCTATACCTCACCTTGCACCCCAAGCCACAGGGAGGGGCCAAGTGTTCTCAGACTGAAAACTCTCTATCAATGGCCAAAATTGTTCCTCCTTGGTTTTTCTCAGGTATTTTGTCACAGTGATGGAAAACTGACTAGTAAATATTACTACACTTTTAGTAAGTTTATCACTAGTACCATATACAATAAATACCTCCTTGTGATGTAAGAACTCATGAGCTTATTCATCAATCTCAAAAAAAAAAGGGGGGGGGTGATACTGGGGATTGAACTCAGTGAAGACCTACATCCCTCTCTCAATTTAAATTAAAAAAAAAAAAAAAATTTAGGTAGGGTCTAAGTTGCCCAATCTGGTCTTAAACTTGTGATCCTTTTAACTCAGACTGCTGAGTAGCTAGGATCACAGGTATGAGCCTGCTTGTACTTTTTTTTTTAATCACCACAGTAGGCATTAAGCCAGGTAGCAGGAAAACAAAAAAGTACAAAACCATTTTCTGCCTTCAAGGAAATTACAGTTCAGTGGAAAAGAAAGTTACATGACACAACCAAAAAACACTGGAGAACTGCAGTGATGAAGGCATGAATAAGGGCATTAGGGGGAACACTGTAGGATCACTTTGAGAATGGTCAGGGAAGTGTTTTGTAGTTCACAGAAAAGAAACCCCAAGTGATTTGTTAAGCAGGGACTTTGAGGGGAGAGAAAAGCTGTTAATTGAGAAGAAATGTAGATTAAAAAATAAAGGCCAATTATCACTGTTCTAAAGAAAAGTGAATTAAAATAATTTCAGAGAGAAAGCATGTTACAAAAAACATAATCATACACAGCACACTATAAACAGATCAATGTGACTAGGACATCAGACTTGTGGAAGAAAGTTGTCTAGCAGACATCAAGATCCCCAAGTTGATCAATTCCAGGAGACATGATAAGTGATTCTGGGAGGGAGTGGTTGAGATAGAACAACAGGCTCTGTATAGTCACAGAGGTCCAGGAACTGCAAGATTAGGCTGCTGGTGGGATTGTTCATTATGGCACTGATATTTCTGAGGATTACAGCAGGAGTTAGGTATAGACTGTGGTCCTCCAGTCAGGTCTCCATCTTCAATAAACCTGGGGTGGGGATAAGGATGTGGAAAATGGAGATATGACAGAAGTTATTAGATGACAATGGGGAAGTGCAGGGGAGAATACAAAGCCACTACAAGGCACCAAACACAAACTCTGATCTTTACCAATCTCCATTTCAGGGGTCATGGAGTATGGGAAAGCAAACAATACTGATAAATGTGCAGAGGAAGCTGTGTCCTCTGATCAGAATCAGGTTTCAGTGTGGGTCAGCTTCTCTCTAATGGAGTATGAGAAGACATAGGATAAACAGCAATGTTCTCTGGATCACCACTTTTTTCCCTAAGACCTGGAAAAAGAAAGTGCAATATCTCTGTATACACAACAACAAAACACCAACACTGCTCTATTACAGAACAAAAAAGAATCATAGATGTAAGTAGAAGATCCAGAGACATTTCAAATTTGTTCCTGATATGAGATACAAAGCCAACCATCTCTTTCCCAGAAAGCTCTCATCCTACAATCCAGAAGATGGGGTATATGTCTTTTTTCCTAAACTGTGACTTATAGGGGGGAAATGTCTGAGAAATATTAGAATTCAAGTCATAGAGAACCTTTTTAGAGATCAAGAATGGTTGTTAGGTATATAAAATCTAAGTGTTCAAAGCTCACAATTCTAGTCATTAAGCCTGAAAGCAAACTACCTAGAGACTCTCCAAATATCCTCCAGATAAAGGATAGTTGAGAAGATTAAGTAGTCTCCAAAGCCAAACTGCATGGGTTAAAATCTTGGTTCTACAATTTACTAATTGTGAGACTTTGGCAGCTTAAGATCTCTCAATCCTTAGGTATCTCATTTATAAGAGGGAAAAAATAATAGTTTTATCTGAAAGGGTGTTGTGAGGTTTACAACCCTAACTAACATGAACTCCAAAGTGTTACAAAAGTAAGCTAATATTGGGTAGATACTGGATACATATATTTATTTCCAAAACCACTGTGAAGCAGACACCGTGGTTGGTTACTTTGAATGTCATGAGGAATGCTATCAAAGAGCATGGAATCTGTAGTCAAACTACCTAGTTAAAAATGCTACGTCTACGAGCTGGGCCCAGTGGCACACACCTATAATCCCAGTGACTTGGGAGGCTGAGGCAGGAGGATTGCGAGTTCAAAGCCAGCCTCAGCAACTTAGCAAGGCCCTAAGCAACTCAGTGAGACCCTGTCTCTAAATAAAATACAAAAATAGGGCTGGGGATGTGGTTCAGTGGTAGAGCGCTTGCCTTGTAAGTACGAGGCCCTGGGTTCCATCTCCAGCACCAAAAAACAAAACAAAATAAAAATACTGTCTCTAACATGACACAACTGTTGTACCCATAGGCAAGTTGCTCCTCTATGTCTCATTGTCCTCAATTATAAAAACTGGGGAAATAATACTACAGATAAATCAGGTTTGCTGCAACAATTAGATACATTCACACTATAAAAGGCTGTCAAACTAAATACTTAAGAAGTGTCTCTACACATGATGGATGTGACTTTGAAGACTGAGAAGGTTTAAGGGACTTGTCTAAGGTCACACATACATCAACCCAGTAAGAAACCTGAATCTGTCAATCAGAAGCGCCACCATTTGATTGAAAATGCTTTAAAAATGTCAGATTAGGTTGCTACTCTTCATATAACTTCTTATTACTTCTTATCTCATTCGAAGTAAAAGCCAAAATCCTTTATGAGGCCTTATCCTACTGCCCCACCTCTCAATGCCTTGAACCCATTACTCCCCTCATACATTCATCCTATCAAACTGCTTTCCTTGAACAATAGCTATCTTCTCACCTCAGGGCCTTGGTACTTGTACTTGTTTCCTTCCAGATACAAGTATGACCTGTTCCTTTTTTCTACCCAGGTATTTGCTGCAATGTTACTTTCTCAGTCAAGTCTGCCCAACCCCATTTTGGTTGCAATCCCCATCCCACACATACTCCCTTTCTGCACTTAAATTTTTCTCCAAAGTAACTACCATCATACCTAATCTAATTCTTTCTTATAACTTAAGCACTATCAGAGCAGAAATTTTAATCTAATAAGTTCATTGCTGTATCCCTAGGACCTAGAAGGCTATCTAACCTACAGCAGGTAATCTAGAAAAACCTGCAAAAGCTGCATTCACTAAACAAAAGCCGTTTTTACTTTTAGTCTCAGTCCTTGAAAGCTAATATTTTGTTCTTGCTCAGTTATATCCGTGGCACATCAGAATGCACACACACACATAATACATGTTCACCTATTTAACGTAGAATACCTGAAATAAAATAGTCACCCCTTCCCAAAGAAAAATTTGCTTTTCTATCTTTTTTCTAATGCTTTCTACAGATAAATTACTGAAGTCTTAGTTGATTTCAATTCAAAATTCTTAAAAATTTTGCCCATAGAAAGACAAAAATCTAATTCCCAGTGCTTCTGGGAATCAGGATTTAAATCATGATGTCCCAAATAAGAGCCACTTACATCAGTGACCTCAGTTTCTACTACAATTTAATGAGTATCATCTCAAGAAATAATTAAATTATTTCATTATTTCTCCATGTGATAGATGAGATTTTGAGGTTATAGGAGGTCACCTATGTTAACCGTAATAATCCTAGCATTCTCTTGTACTAGGCTACGAATATTCTCAACTGTCACCCTCCTCAGTTGATCTCTTAAAGCAAATTTCATAGAAAACAAGAATTACACTATGTGTAATTGCTCTATGCTTGCTTGCCTAGAATACACAATGCCCTGGCTTCCATTCCTTTTTCCAGCATCACAAAAAAAGTAGTCTGAATTCAGCATGACAGTGGCATGGCATATTATACACAATGAGCTTGTGCTAAGGCAGCTGAATTAGGCTCATTATCAACAACTTTCTTCTAAAGCCTTGGGAAAAGGTTCTTTGTTAAGAAAACTGATGGTCTTGGGCATTTACACTGACAATATTGGCTATATAAATTCCATACATATAAATTTATATTTTATATTTACATTTTCCCAATTAATATCAACACTTAGCAGGTGGATGACATACCAACCTGTCTACAACAGGTCTGTCATAAATACTATTGAGACCCTATTAATTTCTAGGGAACATGCTTTGAATTGTATTATTTGAGAGTAAAGATGAACTGGAACTGCAGACAATATTGGGGTGTTTAACAGTATTTGTTAAGCTTTATCCAATAAAAACAGTCATGGAACAATTCTGAAATAACATAAAGTAACTACTAATCGCTAGTGTTGTTTTTACTTCCTCTTTATTTTTTAAGAGAACAGTGTTAATGAATTATGTGGGAAGCATTCAATTTGTGCTTTGGAAACACAGAATTCATTAATTCTGTGCAAAAATGGAAGTTTTTAAGCTAAACAATTTTTCTTAAAAATGTTTTTAATGGTGAGCAAAGAGAACGCCACTGTTTAAGAAAAAAAAAAAGGAAAGGAATTCTGCTTCTCTGAAAGCAGAAAACTGAAATATTCCTAATGTACAATTAATATTGAAGTAATCCCAAAGACCAGTCTTAAAGCAAACCTCTCTTGCAAATCTAGTTTGGGAATCTATATCTCATTAAATTAGAAATGTCAGAGCAAAAAATGATCTTTGGCTTGGGGTGCAGGTCAGTGGAGGAGAGCATTGTTTAACAGGTGCCATGGCCCTGTGTTCAATCCCTAACATGGCCTGCCACCTTACTTAAGGATCTTTCTGGGATACTGACAAGAAGTAAAAATGATTTGAAACCTTAAAGGTAATTTTAAAAGGAGCCACAATGTATAGTGGAAGGTCAGACAATACAATAACTAGGAACAGTGCTTTAGAACCAGATTGCCAGGGTTTAAATGAGTCTGTCATTTGGTGTGACCTAAGGCAAGTTACTCTGTGCTCCAGTTTCATTATCTGTAAAATATGGAAAATAGCAGTATCTACTCTCATATAGGTTTGTTACACAAATTAAATAAGCTGTTCAATGCTATGAGGAGCACCTTGTCTTTGGTTAATGCAAATAAGTTTTAAAAGGTTGAATTTAAAGAGTCTAACAATGTAAAACTTCTTATAAAACCTTGGAGTTTAACCCCTTCCTCTTTTCATTTACTCATTCTATATTTTCCATTTAGAATAGATTTTATGTAACTACAAACTATTTGGTGTCCTCTAAAGGACTGGTTAGACACTATATCTGAACTCACCATGATTAGCAAGCATAGTAGTTGCTTTCACATCAAACTGTTATTTTCTTTAACTATTTTCAAATTATTGAAAGGCAGACACATAGACTAATATTCTATATACACAAAGCATTTTGTATAGAAGAGAGGGGAAATTCAGGACTACCTTAGTTTACTTATAGTGCAAGGGACTAAACAAATATGTATTTATTATTAAAATCAAGCATTATTCAAATATGTAAATGAAATATAGCTGACTCACTTCTCAAAATGCCACACAGGGTAAAATTTATATTCTGTGCCACACAGTGAACTTGGTGAAAACCAACAAGAAGCTGTAAGTCTAGTTAAAACTTTGAGTTCATTTGTTCTCTGTTAAGTCAAACTGTGGGGGGGAAAATACTATTTTCAAATGCCTGTAATAAAATGATACAATTCTCCACCTAGCTGAGAAAATCAAATGATCAAGGAGCCCAGAACTGGATGCACAGCAATGATGTGTCAGGTTGATGGCAAAAGTTTCTCCCTTTCCAAGTTGCTGGGAGTTTATTTCTACCTCTTTCCTAATATGGTTGGAAACAAATCAAATAATACAGATGCAAAAGAGGGTTGCTACAGGAATATTGTTTTAAAATCCACTCTTTTAGGTTCTTGTTTTCAGTTTTCCTAATGTAAACATGAAAAACAAAACACTGCTTTTAGTTAAGCAACGGTTAGCCTTTGCTTATACAAGTATGTGTTCACAGGGTCGCATAGATTCTCATACTAGCTTAACTCTAGACGTACAGTTTGGTTTGTAAGCAGTTAGCAACTCCCACTCTTCTTTCATTCGTCTCCTACAGAAGGGCTATAAAATCAGGAAAAAACAAACAAACAAACAAACAAAAACAAAACCCAAAACCCAAAAGCAGGCCTCTATCTTACTTTGCCTTAAGTTTGCAAGTTGGCAAATAAGTTGCCAATATGCAGGGGGGAAAAAAAAGCCAGGGTGGCTGCTGCAATAAAAGTACAAGGTAGGGAGAGAAGGTATAATAAGGCTAGCCACAGCCAGTTCTGGGACGGTCAGAGTGTGACCCTAGCACCCTTTTCTCCGTCCTTTTAGGTCCTAAAACTGACACAAGTAGTAGGACGACCAGGGGAACTGTAAGCGAAGAAAAAGACATATGGTTAGCCCTGCCAGAATCCACTACGCCTCGGGTTCCCAACACCGATGTGGTCGAGAGCTGAGACCGGAGAACTATGTTCTGTCCCCGGAGGAGGAGTAGGAAGGCGCGACCTCAGAGCCTTGGCAGCCGCCACACGCACCGGACCTGTAGAGGCCGCTCGCGCCTTCGCCTCCCGGGGCAACGACGCGCGACAGGCCGCGGCCGCCTCTGCCCCAACAGCCGCGGCCTCTGGGAGAGCGAAGCTCGAAGGCCGCCCGCCTGCTCTCCACGCCTCCCGCCCCACAACGTATCACGAGGAGAAAGGCAAAGTTTGGCTCTCGCCGTTAGGCCTGAACTTTCCCGCCGGTCCGTGCAGGTCTCCACGGTTTCCCACTCCGCGGTTCCCCGGGTTCCGGCCTTCAGCCCACTGACAGAGACTACTTACTCCGGCTGCTCCCGCAGCAACTGAGTCTCCGCGGCAGCCATCTTGAACTTCCTGACTCCTCGGCGGCAGTAGCGGCGGTTCCCCGGACGGTGGAAGCTAGTGGAAGTGGAAAAAGGGGGGTGAAAAAAAGCCGTAGCGCATGTGCAACGCGCGTAGGGGAAAGCGGTACTCTTAACTCCGCGCTAAGAATCCGGATATAAAACCCTACATCCGGGGACGGAGCACGGAGCGTCATGACGTAACTTCCGGGGCCATGGGGGTGGTGCCTGCTGAGATGAAAGGCGAGCGACTGGCGTGGCTGATCTATGGTCAATGTTGTAACTGGGCAGTTAGTTCTCAGAGCTTGCTGGAGAGAGGAACAAAGGGAGTGGAGTGTTGGTATCGTGTGTGCAGTTCCTAGAGCTGGTTAGCGATGGGACCCACCCTGGATGAATACATTCTAATTTTATTTGTCCTTTCCTTGTTGCTGATTTATTAGTGAAGGGCTCTTAGGCCGTTTTTACTTTACTCAACCATGACATGATTATCTCCCAGGTCCCCTTTTGGTCTGCCTTCTTATAACTGTTTTACTTAGAGATTAAACATCCTGAGAGCAGAGCAGGATAAGTGGGGGAGAATAACAGGCACTCGAGGTGTTTATGTTTGATGCCAGATTGTGAGTTTGAAGCCAGGTCCAGACCTGTGCAAACCAAGTTTTATAAAAAGAAAGGAAAAAAAGAGTATTTAAAAACATGCTGGCAAGAATTTTCTTTAAAACTTCCTCACCAATCATACTTGCGCGGTAATACTACTTTGGCGAACGAAATACGAAGATTTCGGGGACTCCCCCCAAATTATGTTGCTGTTATAGTTTTGGAAAAGTTTTTTGTTTTAGGCCGGAGTTAAAAGTAAAGCAGACATCAACCTAATTTATTAATTCATCAAACGTTTACAGGCGACGAGCTTATGCTTATTAGCATTCTGTTCTTGAGTCTCTTCCGGTACTCGCGATCCTTTATAACCTGAATGCAGCGCTGGGTAGGCGCCGTTTAAACCCACGCGCAAGGAATGGACAGCTCGGCGGCGGAAATAGGTCCTCGGAAGTCTTTGGCCGCCGGGAGGCGCATGCGTGCTTGCGTCCTCGGGAAGGCGTGGACGGATGTGATGTGCTGCTGGGCTCGCGGTCCCGGCTGTGCCCGCCTGCTGTGGCTGAGGGCTTCCTGCTTCGCGTTGGTGCCAGCGCGGCCCTCGGTCTTGCCAGTGCGTTTTCTCCCGTGCGCGGAGCTCTCGGCCCGCACTCTTCTGCCCCTCAGGGCAGCGACGCCCTTGCCACCATCTCAGTAAGGCCGTTTTCCGCAGTCGCCGGGCGGCACCAAGGAGTAGGTGGGTGTACGCTGTGGCCGGAGACTCCGGCAGCCTGTGTTGGACCCCGCGGTCTCCGTGTGCGATAAAGCAGAGATCAGCCCTGTTTGCTAACAGAGTTCATGGAAACCACAGCACTTGGCGCCCCGCCGGCGGCAAACAATACCAAAAATTTACTGGCCTGGAGATACGGTGTTGGGAACAAGCGTGCATTTGTGAACATCTCGATTTTTTTCTACCATCTTTACTTGCTTCCTTTTAAGCATTATGCCATACAAGATGCACATGACGGAAGTGATTTGAAAGTATTTTTGAATTGTGTACCTCGCGTGGAAAGGAATTAAATTTGCACCTTGTGAGATACGCTGCTGTCATCAATTACAGTAAGCCCTCGATAGGCTCGTTGTAACGTAGACTGCAAACAAAAATAACGAGTATCATAAAATCTTTTGGAAAAATATATTGGCCCAGATATCAAAAGAATGTAGATCCCCATTTAGATAATACTTTAATGTATCTAGTTCAGACCTAGTCCTAAAATTAGGAACTATTTGCGTAGGCACGCTGGACTATTTTTCCTTTATTGCAACACATTAATACCGATTTTTTTTATTCCATAGAAATATAATTGAGCGTTTTGTTTGTTTTGAAGCAGTTCTGGTGCATTTATGAAAATCAGACAAAACAAAGCAAAAGAAAAAACACCCTCCATTACCCACATTGAACCAACGTTAACATGTTGGATTTTCGGGCTTTTTTCCATTTGAAATATTAAATTTTCTTTTATGTAAAATGTGATGGTGTGCTTTTTCGTGTAACGTCAATTTTTATGTAATTCTGGTTTCAGTAAACATTTTTACATCTACACTGTTTTCCTTGTTGCTAGATTTCCTGATTGTTTCAGCTTTGCAATATTGTATATTATTATTCGCATTTGGAGCTACATTTTCTCACTTTTATGTATAAATATTGGCGATTTTTTTTTAATAGGCTTATATTTTAAATTTGGCTTCTTAACTGCTGAGAACAGCAAAGACTCCAAGGTAATGCCTTTAGGGCGATTAAGAGAGTAGGAAAGCTGCAAACCGAGCCTGTAGAATTTGAATTGCATTAAAAATTTCTGGACATTGTAAGTTGAGGGTGGAGGAGTGACGGATGTGATTTAATTTGTCTTAGAATGTTCACTTTGCTGCTTTATGGAGAGAAACTGTGGAGGGTCAGGGGAAGAAAGAAGGAATGCAATTAGGAAGTATTTTAGTAATTCCAGTGAGAGATGATGTTTGTTTAGACCAGTGTCTCAAAGGGGAAAAGTATTTTGATGCTTATATATTTTGAAGGTACAAGTTATTGTATGTGGGATGCCAGAGAAAGCAACTTAAAAGTTTTTCTAGCCGGTCGTAGTGGCACACGCCTGTAATCCAAGCGACTTGGGAGGCTGAGTCAGGAGGATCACCAGTTCAAAGCCAGCCTCAGCAACTCAGCGAGGCACTAAGCAACTCAGTGAAACCCTGTCTCTAAATAAAATACAAAATAGGGCTGGGGATGTGGTTCAGTGGCCGAGTGTCCCTGAGTTCAATCCCTGGTTCAAAAAAAAAAAGTTTTTCTTTTATTCTTTCCTTTACCACTGAGGATTGAATTCAGGGGCATTTTATCACTGAGCTACATCCTCAGTCTCTTTATTTTTTATTTTGAGAGAGGGGCTCACTAAGTTGCTGAGGCTGGCCTCAAACTTGCAATTCTCCTGCCTCAGCCTCCCCAAGTTTCTGAGAATACAGATGTGGGCCACCAAGCCTGGCTGCAACTTTAAAGTTTTGGCTGGAACAATTGGATGAATGCAATTGCCACTTAATGAAGTAGACTAAAAGAAAACATTTTAGGTGGGGGGAGACAGAAGAGTTCTTTAGTCATGTGTTGCTGAATCTATTAGATGTGTAATTGAAAATTTGGTCTTTAAGTCTTCAAACATTGTTACTAAGGTGTCTATTTGTCTTTTCATTTATTTTTTGCTATAAATACAGTATTTTGATTCTCTGTTTTTAGGCGTGTATACACTTATAAATGTTATGTCTTCGTAGTGGGGTGATCCTTTTATTATAAAATGTTCTTATGTTTCTCTATATTTTTTTTTTCAGGTCTAGTTTGTCTGTACCTAGTAAGCCATTCCAGCTTTCTTTGTATGATTTGTACAGTTGATTCAAAAGCATGTCTCCTTTAGACATTGTCATGTTGGATAATAGCTCTTTTTTGTGTAAAAAATGTAGTCTGACAGTCTCTGTCTTTTGACTTGTTTGATCCAGTCACATTTAATATTGTTATTTATACAGTTGGTTTTATGTCTATCCTAGTTTTGTTTATATGTCTTTATGTCATTCTTGTTGTTCCTCTATCTCTCCTTTATTCTTTCTTTGCATCCAGAGAGTATTTTCTAATGTTGCCTTTTAATTCCTTTAGTGATTTTTTTTTTCCATTTTTTGCTAGTTATTGCCTTAATGGTTGCTCTTGGGCTTTTATACGTATGACTTATTAGCATCAACTACAGATTTATACTAAATTCCAGTGACATATGGAAACCTTACTCCAGTATAGTTTTATTCTCTTTCCCTGCTTTTTGTGGTTTAAATGTTCCAAGCCCAACAATACGTTTATTTTCATTATTGCTGTATGTCTTTTAAAGAAAGAACAAAGGAGAGTAAGTGTATATTTATAGTTTTTGATTATAGTTTTTGTTATATTAACCTTATTTTAAGTTCTATTCATTTCTTGGTTTTGTGGATTCAGGATACCATATTGAATAATTTTAACTCAGTATAGCATCACTCCTACCCATCTCCTTTAGGTCATTGTTTAGGCTATGTTACATTTCTATATGTCTTAGGCCTAACAAAACATTGTATAAATATTGTTTTACAATTGCTTTTTTTTGGGTGTACATTTTTATATAATTTTATCAAGGTATAATTTATATAAAATCATCCAGTTTAAGTATATATCTCAGTGATTTTTTTTTTTTTTTTTTTGGCGGTGCTGGGGATTGAACCCAGGGCCTTGTGCTTTTGAAGCAAGCACTCTACCAACTGAGCTATACCCGTAGCCCTATCTGAGGTGTATTTATCAGTTATCACAAGAGTTTCCCCAGTTTTACTGATAAATAATTGACAAAAATTTAAGCAAGATGTGTAATATGTTTTATTATATGATACTTTGTGAAATAATTTCTACAAAAATGAATTATTCATATCCATCATCTTAGTTTGCTTGCTTGCTTTCTTCATTCTCTTCTTCCTCTTTCTTTTCTCTATGACTCTTTTTTTTCTTTCTTTTGAAGAAGAGAATATTTAAGATCTATTCTGTTTTCATTTGCAAAGCATTCGAAAATACATCATTATTAACTATAGTCACCATACTGTATATTTAGTCTCTAGGAATTATTCTTAAAACTGCAAGTTTTTACCCTTTGATTAAATGTAATGGGCGTGTGCAAGCATCACATTTTCTTTATTCGTTCATCACTAGACACTTAGGTTGATTTCATATGTTAGCTACTATAATACTGCACTGAACATGGGAGTACAGGTATCTCTTTGATATACTAATTTCATTTTCTTTGGGCATATATCCTTTATACCTAGAAGTGGGATTGTTGAATTATATGGTAGTTCTATTTTTAATTTTTTGAGGAACCTCCAAATTGTCTTCCATAATGGCTTTACCAATTTTAAATCCCTACCAATAATATGTTATCTTACCAACACTTGTTACCTTTGACTTTCTCATAATAGCCATCCTAATTCATGTGAGATGATATCATTGTAGATTTTAGTAGTAGTTCTCAGATGACTTGAGCTGAGCACCTCTTCATATACATTGGCCATTTGTGTATCTTCTTTGGGAAATGTCTCCTTAGGTCCACTTCCCATTTTTAAAATAGTTATTTTCACTAATCACTACTGAGTTGTATGAATTCCCTATATGTTTTGGATATTGATATTGACTTTATTTATTTATTTTTTATTGAATATTGAGCTTTAAAAAAAAATATTTTTGTGGTTCTGGAGATTGAACCCAGGCATGCTCTACCACTGAGCTACATCTACAGGTTTTTTTTTTTTTTGTTTTTTTTTTAAAGACGGTCTTTTTAAGTTGCCCAGGCTGGCCTTGTAATCCTCCTGCCTGAGCATCCTCAGTTGCTGGGATTACAGATGTGTGCTATCATACCTGGCTGATTATTAACTGCCATGTGGCTTGCCAATATTTCCTCCCCCTCTGTAAGTTATATTTTCATTTTGTTGATTGTTTTTTTTTTTCCTATACAGGTACTTCTTGATTTGATGTAGTCCCGCTTGTCTTTTTTTGGTTTTGCTCATTTATCAAAAAAAAAAAAAAATCATTGTGAAGATTAATGTAGTGGAGCTTTTACCCTGTTTTGTACCATTTCATATTTTACATGTAAGTCTTTAATCCATTTTAAATGGATACTGTGTAAAATGTAAGATTAGGATCCAGTTTCACTCTTTTACATATGGATATTCAGCTTTCCCAACACCAGTTATTGAACAGACTGTCCTTTTTCCATTCTTTATTTTTGGCACCTTTATTGAGGGTTAGCTGATGAGATAAAAATGAATTTATTTCTGGGCTTTCTATTCTGTTGCATTGATCTATAATCTTTTTGTATGGGTAACAATGTTTTTATTACTATGGCTTCACAATATAATTTGAAATGAGGAAGGGTGATGGCTCTGGTGTTGTTCTTCTTACTCAAGGTTATTTTAGGTATTCTGGGTGTTTTGTAGTTCCATATGAATTTTAGGAATTTTTTCTATTTCTGTGAAAAATCTCTTTGTATCCTATCTGTCAATTGCTTTGGGTAGTATAAACATTTTGACAATATTGATTTTTCCAATCCTGAACATGAGATAGCTTTCCATTTATTGGTGTCTTAAATTAATTCCATCAATGTAGTAGATGCTTTTAATATGCAGATCTTTACCCTCCTTTAAAAACTATTCCTAAGTTTTTATTCTTTTTGATATTGTAAATTGTATTTGTTTGTTAGTTTTGGTATTCTTTTTCAGATACTTTATTGTTAGTATATAGAAATCAACTGACTTTTGTGTATTTAATTTTAAATCCTGCAACTTTGCTGAATTTCTTATTTCCAATATTGGTAGAATTAGGGTTTCTTACATATCAGATCATGTCATACGGCAACAACCAAATTTACTTTTTTGCATGTGATTTGGATGCCTTTCATTTCTTTTCCTTGCCTAACTGCTCTGGCTGGCCTTTCCAGCACTGTGTTGAGTATAAGGGGCAAATGTGGGCATCCTTATCTTATTCATCCTTCTTCCATCCAGTTATATGTGAATGAGAACCATCTGGCTCATAGTTGTGCACTTCCTCTTTGTGCAGCCTCGTGTGGACTTACACCATGCATGAGCATCATAGTGTAGAGCAGAGTCCAGGAGATCCCCTGAAGGATTCTAGAACTCTTTTTCTGTCTACCTCCCTGCTCTCCAGAACCCCACTCTGCAATTCCCAGGTGCTTCAGAACTTTGAAAACACTAGCCTCTGGTATCTCAACTTAGTAGGACCACTATGATCTACTTGAATCCCCTTGTCTTTCCTGTAGTTTTAATGTGCTTTCAGATCAAAAGCTGTGACAATCATAGGGCTTTCTTCATTTGATTCTCTTTCCTGAGGGACAGCAGTTCTATGCTATTATCCAACATCTGAAAATAGTTGTGTATTTTGCCCAGATTTATAGTCCTTAAGATACCAGATTAATTTTGAATCTGGTTATTCCATATAGCAAGATGCACAAATTCTACTGACTCTTTCAATGACCTAAGCCTGGATTCTACACATTTATTATATAGATGCTGTAAATCTATCCACTGTCCATATCCATTATGTTGTACATTCTGTGTAGATGGAGAAAATATCTTTGTTTTGGTTTCTTATGTTTGTCACTGCTATGATTTGGATATATTTTGAGTGTCCCTAAAGTGTTCATGCAAGAAAGGCCCAAGATGGCAGTAGTAGGAAATAGTGGAAACTTTAAGAGGTAGGGCCACCCAGGAGGTCTTTTGTTCATTGGATTAATGTTGTTCTCGGATCATCCCTTGGTAGTTTTTCAGGTGGGTAGTTATGAAAAGAAGCAAGCCTGGCCCCTCCCCCCCCTCCTGGTTTGAAATTTGATAACTTTTTCAGCATATGCCTCACTGGGTCCAGCATATGTCACTGGGCCCTCACCAGAACCTGTGCCATATCATTTGGACTTTCATCTTCCAAACCTGTGAGCTAAATAAGCCTTTTTATTTTATAAGCTCATCTCAGATATTTCACTATGGTAACAAAAAGCTGACTAATACAAGCACAAATAAAATACCAAGTTGACATGCCAGAGCATTGAAGTAAATTGACCTGGAAGAAGGGTCATTTTTTAACTTTATCATCACCATCCATGTTATTAGTCCTTTGAACTTCCTTTTTTATTTTCTATAAATCTAATATAACTAATTCCTTAGGATCAATATTAATCCAGTGCTCTTCAAAGTTTACTGTGTATGAAAATCATCTGGGGAATATCTTGTTCAATGTGTATTGTAATTTAGTAGGTCTGGGGTGAGGCTTGATTTTCTGGAATTCTAGCATGTTACCAGGGGATGCTGGTGCTACTTCCTGGTCAGTGAACCTCACTTAGTGGCAAGGAACCTATTGCCCAATATATAAAAATAAGCACATATTCTGGGTAACATCAAAGCAAGGGTATCTAAAAATTTATGGGGTTGGTGGAAGATTTTATTCCTGGATATTTCAGGGAGATCATTGAAATAAGATAAATCCCAGATTTGTTGGGTTTCTTAAACATTTATTCTATATTTTATTATGGTTTTATATTGAATATATAATAGGAGAGGTCTTTAGGTACTTAGGGTGGCTGCTATGGTTTAAAAGTGTCCCCCAAAGTTCAAGTGTTGGAAGCTTAATCCCCCTCACAACATTGTTGAGAGGTGGGACCTTCAAGTCATGAGGACTCTGCCCACATGAATGGATTGATGTTATTTTCAGGGAGTGGGCTTATCATAGCAGGAGAGTGTGTTTTATAGAAGCAGCAATCCTTACTTGCTGTCTTATCCTGTGGTGTCATCCATCATGTTATGCCAGAAAGAAGGTGCTCACCAGGTTGTGGCCTTTTGATCTTGCACTTACCAGCCTCTAGGTAAAAAACAAATCTCATTATATATTACCAAGTCCATGGTATTCTCTTATAGCACACAAAATGGACACAGCTAATATCCTTAATACATAACTACCTCAGATTTAATCCATTCCCTACCTCCTCCCCCCCCCCCTTTTTTTTTTTTTTTTTTTTTTGCAGTGCTGGGGATTGAACCCAGGGCCTTGTGCTTGTGAGGCAGACACTCTACCAACTGAGCTATATTGCCAGCCCCAATCCATTCATTTTTAGTCATCATACTAAATCAGATGTTTGTATTCACAAAACCATCTTCCTAAACTACTTTTTTAGTGTCTTCCTGAACTAATGATAGTACTTCTTAAACATTTTGATCTGAGTATCCCTTTATATCCAAAAAGTTTATTGAAGTGCCCTGAGGATATCATTGGAAAACAATTCACTCTTTCTTCTACACTCTCACCACATACTTATGACACCAGTTATATGTGGATTTGTCAATTCTGCAGTGGACACATGCTGGGTGGTCTTTAATTCAACTCAGTTCTGACAATCTATATTGAGATAGCATCAGATCTCACGGATTGAGGTCTCAGTCCCCAAGACTGTCCCTCTCCTTTAGATGCCAATCACAAGCCCCAGGTTGTTTTACCTGTGCTTTTGACCAACTATTATAAATCAGGGTTCCCAAATCCCCCTCCTCAAGTTCTACTAATTTGCTCTAGTGGCTCACAGAACACAGGGAGACACTTATGTGTAGTGCTTTATTATAAAGGGTATTACAATAGATGCATAAGGTGAAGTATGTGGGAAGGAGGGTGGAGTTTCTAGGCCCTCTGTGCACCAGCCTCCCGCCAGCTGCTTGTGTGCAGCTATCTGAAATCTCTCTGAACCCTGTCCTGGTGGAGTTTTCTGAGGACTTAATTGTATAAACATGATGAAAGCATAGACAACCATGTAGCAATGTGACTGGACGAGAAGGGTCTGATCTAACACTAATAGACTGAATCCCAGAGAGGCTTGTTTGTCTGTATTCTTGGCCTCTCTGTGCAAAAATCTTTCTTCCCAACTGTGGGGCAGCTTCCTTCTGAAAGAGGGTTTTATAATCTACTTTTAGACAACGTGGGTTATTTATGGCCAGTTCCCATCAGAAAGGCTGGAGCAGATAAGAGTTTCTATGAACTACTGCCTTGGGGAGAGAGTTACAAGCCAGGAACCATGGACAACCCCCCCCAAATACATATAATATCACAAGAACTTTTGTATATGTGGGTTATATCCATTGATACTCCTTGTAATAAAGATTAAAATTGAGAAATTTTAAATGTTGATTCATTTAGAATGTTAATAAACCCATTTAATATAAATTGAACTTTTTCATGAAAAGTAATTTTACTTTTTACTGTGTACTTCTGTATTCTGAAAATATGTAGAAGATTGCTTAGGAGATAGTTAGGATATAGTATGTATTTAGGAAATGTTTTCTGGTACTTTTTTCTTTTTAAAAAAATAATAAATTATTATTATTTGGTACTGGATATTGAACCCAGGGGTACTTAACTACTGAACTATATCCCCCTCCCTTTTTATTTTTTATTTTTTTATTTTTTAAATTTTTACAGACTGCATTTTGATTCATTGTGCACAAATGGGGTACAACTTTTTGTTTCTATGGTTGTGCACGATGTAGATTTACACCATTCATGTAATCATACATATACATAGGGTAATGATGTCTGTTTCATTCTACCTTCTTTCATACCCCGCCCTCTTCCTGCTCTCAATTTCCCTTTTTATTTTGAGATAGAGTCTTACTGAGTTGGTTAGGGCCTTGCCAAGTTGCTGAGGTTGGCCTCAAACTTGTGATCCTTCTGTCTAAGCCTCCCATTTCTGGGAATACAGGTGTGTGCCACTGTACCTGGCTTCTGGTACTTTTTCTTTTTTTTTTTTTTTTTTGGAACCAGGGATTGAACTCAGGGGCACTCAGCCACTGAGCCACATCCCCAGCCCTATTTTGTATTTTATTTAGAGACAGGGTCTCACTGAGTTGCTTAGGTCCTCGCTAAGTTGCTGAGGCTGGCTTTGAACTCATGATCCTCCTGACTCAGCCTCCCAAGTCGCTTGGATTATAGGCATGCGCCACCACGCCCGGCCTATTTTCTTTCTTTTTTTTTTTTTTTTGCAGTGAGGAAATGTTTTCTGAACAAATGTGTATCGATTTTTTTCATTGGAAATATGTATTTTATACATTTATATTTTTGCTAACAATATCCATATGGTTGCCAATTTCACTTGTACTAGAATTTTCTTTGGAAAACAGGTTGTTTATTCCTTATTAAGGGATGCATCAGTAAGTAAACAATCTATCACAAAATATTGATGAATTAATTGTTTGTTTAGCTCTTGGCATGGGGAGGATTGGAGAGTCCAGGACTCCTTGGTACAATATTATTGTGATTATAGATGAAAAGGAGATAGCTTAGTTTCATGTTTAGGTGTTATAACCAGGCATGGGTTGGACCCCAGCAAATGCTAGGCTTACTGCAGAAGTATGACCAACGCAGGAAGCAGGAGGAGTACAGAATGAAAGCACAGTGGGGGCCTGACCTGAACAAAGATAAGGTTCAACAGGCATTTAGATTTCTATCTGAAACGATTTAAGATCTGACCATAAGAAAGTGGTCAGATGCAAAGGCGCCAAAAACATAGACTGGAGAAAAGGCAACCTTTTTACAAATGGTGCTCAAAAACTGGTTATCTGTATGTAGAAGAATGAGACAAGATTCCAGTCCCTCACCCTGCACAAAAGTCCAACTCAAAATGGATCAAAGACCTAGGAATTAGACCTGAAACTTTGCAACAGGTGGAAGACAACGTAGGGTCAACACTCCAATGTACAGGTGCAGAATGACTTCCTCAATAGAACTCCTAAAGCTCAGGCAATAATACCAGGACTTAATAAACAGAATACATTAAATTAGAAAGCTGCCCAGCAAATGAAACAAAAATGTGAAGAGAGAATCTAAAAATGAGAGAACAATCTTGGCTAGCTACTCTTCTGACAGGTTTAATATCCACAATATATAAAAAGACTCTCCACCTAAAGAACATAACTCAAGCAATAAATAGGCAAATAAACTAAATAGACACATCTCAAAGGAAGAAATATAAATGTCTACAAATATGAAAAAATGTTTAACATCTTTAGCAATTAGGGAAATGCAAATTAAAACTGTCCTGTGATTTCATCTCACTCCAGTTAGAATGGGAGCCATCAAGAGTACATGCTGGGGGCTGGGATTGTGGCTTAGTGGAAGAGCGCTTGCCTAGCATGTGTGAGGCACTGGGTTCAATTCTCAGCACCATATGTAAATAAATAAAAGGTCCATTGCCAATTAAAAAAAAAGTAAAAGAAAGGAGTACATGCTAGAGAGCACGTAGGGGGAAAGGAACACTTAACTGCTGGTGGAATTGTAAATTGGTACAAACACTATGGAAATCAGAGTGAAGTTTCCTCAAAAGACTAGGAATGGAATCATCATGACCCAGCTATAAATACCATTCTTTGGTATTTATCCTAAGAATTAAAGTCAGCATACTATATCCACATATGTAAACCCATGTATATAGCAGCACAATTCACAGTAGTCAAACTATGGAACCAGCCTCGGTGCCTGTCAATGGATGAATGGATGAAGTGGTATAAATATACAATGGAATTTTATTCAGCCATAAAGAAGAATGAAATTATGTCATTTGCAGATAAATATATGGAACTTGAGAGCATTTTGTTAAGTGAAATAGGCCAAACAGAAAGTCAAGGGTCATATGCTTTCTCCTCATGTGGAGGTTAGCATAAAGGAAAAGAAAGGTGTGGGTGTGTGTGGTGGGGGTGGGGAGAACCTCATGAAAAGCAAAGGGAGACCAGAGGAGTAGAGGAAAGGAACCAGGGGAAGGGAGGAAGGAAGGGAAAGGAGGAGTACTAGGGAATGAGACTGACCAAATTATATTGTTACTCATGCGCGGGTATGAATATGTAACAGTGAATCCCACTATTATCATGCACCAACAAAATATGGGAAAAAAGAAAAACTGTCAGATGAACTAACCTACTATCCACACATTCATTAAACAGCTCCAGTTACTAAATATGAATTTATGTAGCATAATACTCTCCTGAATTTCCTCTTTCTGTGGGTCTTTGGGGTTTTTCCTCTTGTATTCTCTCCTTAAGCATTGGTGCTAAGCCTCTCTCACTTTATGCTAAGTGATCTCATCCATTTCCATCGTTTTGTCAGTTATGTGCTAAATACTTGGCATATTTACTTAGATACCCCATAGAAATCTTACACTGAACATGTCCAAAACTAAATTCTTATTCCCTCTCCCCACTAGACTGGCTCCTTCTGTCTTCCTTACCTGAATACATGCCACCTTTATTTATCAGTTGTACAAGCCAGTCTACATTTAGTCAATCATCAAGCTCTGTTAAACTTTCTACTATATCAAATTCATCTTTTTTTCCCCAATTTCATTGTTACCACTAAAATCAACCTCTCTCTTGTTGGAACTTCCGCAGTTTCCTCTTTTATGATTTCTCTGCTTCTGCCCTTGTCATGCTCTAAGAACTCAAAAACGGAAGTAAGCTTTTGAAAACAATTAGATCTTGTCACTTTCCTGCTTAAAACCACTTAGTGGTACTTAGCACTTCAAATAAAGTCAAACTTCTTAACATGGCATGTAAGGTCTTGATTGAAGCCCTGTTTTCAGGTCTCATTTTTAAGCAACACAGTCCTCATGTTAATCCTAAAGCATGCTGTACTTTTTCCTACCTTAAGGCTTAAGTTTCTTTGCTGTTTCTGTTGCCTGGATTTCTGGTTTCTCACTCTTCACCTCAGTTACTACAACTTATTCTTCTGGTCCTAATATAAATTAAGACCTATCTTTCCTATACCTTTTTTTTAAAGCAACCTGTTATTTTCTACTAAAACCTTGTCAGACTGTCAGAATATTTATTGGCATGTTCATTTGGTATCTGTTTTTTCTTACTAGACTCTAAGCTACATGAGATGAGACCATGTCCCTTTTGTTTATCATTCTGGACTTAGGTTCTAACACATTGCTTCCACATAGTAGTAGGTACTTGCTCCTGAATTCAGTATTTGATGAAGAAATGTAAGAAGAATGTAAGAAGAATGCCTGAACTAACATGATATTTAAAATACGAAGGAAGACATAAATGGCAAAGTCCTTGAAGAACTGAACCAGTCATGGGTTGTTGTGATAGAGCTACTGCGGGAATCCAGGAAATATTTTTGGGCATTATACCAGCAATCTTGTTGTTTTGTTGTTTTTGTTTTTAATTTGTATTATTCCCAAAATGTGGAAGTGGCATTTGTGGTATCTATCCAATGTTTGGGAGTGACATAGTGCACACATGATGTGCACGTGATGTCCATAGGTTTTTCTAGTTCTGGTGAAGAGAGCTAGGTGAAGTCCAATTCCAAGGATCTAAAAACCCCATTCCAGCAGAGTCTGAAGAAGTTTCCTTGTATAAGATCATCCATGGAAGGTCACTAATGAAACAATTCCTGTTACTGTTTAGCTATGAAAAATCACTGACTGTTTTAAGTTCATAAGATTGTGGACTTTAATGTTTAATTATTAACAGCCTTGTCAAAACTCAAACAACTAGGAAGATAACGTCGAACCTTTCAGCAATGTAGTTCTTCACAGATTTTGTTGAGAATTGATCAGAACCTATTTCCTGCAGAGTTCGAGTTACTTAGTCTCTCCTTCGACACATTATAGTCACCGAAAATGGGAAGAAATAAAGAGCCAGAAACTGGAAGGAACTTGAACCATTCACTTTGACTATTTGTTAGATTTCAGCATTAAAAAACCCCAAAGTGCTTGAAATGATGATTAAACTGAAAAATGTGATGATGATACTTATCAGTTCATACCTTTATTGAGAATGAATAGGCTAATGATATAATTTTATAATTTAAATAAACAAAGAAATCTGTGTTTCACAAAGATTAAACTCAAAGGTGATTAGTTATTTAAATAACACAGGATTATAAAATCAAGCTTAATGCATATTAAAGATTGGGTAAAGTTTTCAGTTCGTTATGTACTCTTGTTCATTGTGTATTGCTTAGATAGTAGTTGCATTGTTCTATGAACTCATCTATCGTATAAAGCTAGGTATGCCTGAAATAATTCAGTTATGGCAAAGAAACTAGTTATTGACTGGGATATTTGTGTATCTGCGTATATCTTCCATAAGAGGGCAGCAAAGGACTAGCCTGATTTTGTTCCTATGATACCTCATGGAAGAGCCGGGCTCATAGTGTAATCTTCCAAACCTAAGGGAAAAACAGTTGTACTTTGTTTCTAAGTTGTCTTATATTGTCTAAAATAATTTTTTTTTTTTTTTTTTTTTTTGTACTGCATAGTAGAATGTCTCACAGGGACTGAGGAATTAGTGATGGCCTAGTTGTTAAGTGTTGGCCCTGGGTCAGTTGTTAGAGTTTAAATCCATGAAGAAAATGGCTTACCATTTTTTAATGGTACTACTTGATCTTTACAAACCTCAGTTTCTTCAAATGTTAAAAAAGGGGTCCTGGGGCTGGGGTTGGTACTGGGGCTGGGGTTGTGACTCAGTGGTAGAGCGTTTGCCTAGCATGCGTGAGGCCCTGGGTTCAATCCTTAGCATCGCATAAAAATAAAATAAAAGGGAAAAAAGGGGGAGTATTATTGGGGAAGAATAACAATGTCTACTTCATGCAGATTTAATAAACTAAATAGAATTTCTATGGTTGTGTATGCATTGCTATTAGGGACTGGAACCGGGTGTACTCTACTGAGCTACCAGTCCTTTTTATTTTTTATTTTGAGAAGGGTCTCTCTAAATTGCCCAGGCTGGCCTCGAACTTGTAATCCTACTGCCTTAGCCTCCCGAGTTACTGGGATTACAGGTGTGGGCCACCACATGCGACAAAATTCTCATGTTCTAGAGTAAGAACAGTTAAAAGATGGAGCTAGAAAAAAACCTAATCTGATAGCCTACTAGTTTTTGATATTCAGTATTAAAGAAAACCCTGGTAAAGGAATGTATTGGTCTTTGTGACTATTATGGTTTTAGTTTATTAGCACATATTTGTGTACTGGCCAATTATTGTTTTTTTCACATAATTTTTAATGCCAATTAAATGCTAGTGGACACTACATTAATTTACTGTCTCCAATGCAAATCTTAATTTGGTCACTCTTATTTTCTAAATAAATAATAATATTTAAGGTACTGAGTTTGTTTCATTCTCTTCTCACAAAATTCATTGTGATAATTGATATGTTTCTTTTTCTGATGTTTGTTACTTTTCACTTAAGCTTTCTTGATCATTTTTCCCCTTTGTCTGTAATATTATTGATAATGATTCTTTTATCTCTTGTGCCTAAATTTGAAATCTGCCTATCAATAGTGAGAATTAATCAATATCTAATCTTTCTCAACACTTCAGAGATAAATATATTTCATTTAGCTCTATTTTTTCTATTCTTCCATTATGATATGTCTGTATTTTAAGATATAAAATTTTAATCAGATTATTAGTTTTTGTTTGTTGTATTTGTACCTTTTAAAAATGTACCTCAAGTGGTACACAGAAATAGACTAATCATAATTTCTAGTTCATGACAGATTGTCACTAGTGGTCTATGTAGAGCCTCCATTTACTTTGTGTGTGTGTGTGTGTGTGTGTGTGTGTGTGTATGTGTGTGTGTTTTGCTGGGAATTGAACCCAGGGACATTCTGTTACTGAGCTACATCATTAGCTCCCGTTTACTTTTTATTTTTTTGAGACAGTATCACTAAATTGCTCAGATTGACCTTGAACTTATTTATGATCCTCCTACCTCAGCATCCCCAGTTGTTGGGAGATTACAGGTGTGTGGCACCATGCCTGCCTTCTTTTTATTTACTTTTAATACTGACTAAGTATCCATGAAGCTGCTGTCCAATTCAGCAGCCAGGACCTTTATATCAGCCCACATCTCTTTCCTTGCTTCCTCTGCACTTGGAGCATCCCAGTTATCTGTGTTTCCTAAAAATATTATTTAAAATATTTGCTTTGAATTCTATTTGAAAAAGAATCATGCTGATGTAATCTCTCAGGTCTGTATGGAATCTTTGGACACTGTTGGATTGCTTATTTTCCATTCTTCTATTGGTAGACATTTAGTTGTTTCAAGGTTTTTCTTACTTTCTGTCATACTTAATAATTTCCTTTGGGATTGAAGCAAGGAATAGAATTGCTATGAATGTTTAACTCTAAGTATGTACAGATCATACAGTTTTCCCCAAAGTGGTTGTACCAATTTAGAATCCACGGAATGAATGAAATTCTATGATCAGCATCTTCTCTAGCACTGGATATTCTCAAGTTGATAAGGGTAAAAATTACCTTATTGTAGTCTTGATTAGCAATTCTTTTGCCATCAACAAAGGTGAGCATCTCTTGTTTTTTGGTCCTATGTGTTATCTTATTATCTTACCTTAATGTTTGTTCATATCTCTTGCCTATTTTTTTTTATTGATTTGAAGTTCTTTGTATATTCTTGATATTATCAGCACTTTTCACTGTGACTAGACATTTTGCTGTCTTATAAATATCTTTTAGTGAAGAAGTTCCTAATTTTTTTTTTTTTTAGGTGCTGGGGATTGAACCTAGGGCCTTGTGCATGGAAGGCAAACACTTTACCAACTGAGCTATATCCCCAGCCCAGAAGTTCCTAATTTTAATAGTCAAGTTTATCACTCTTTAATGATTAGTGCTATATTTTCATAGCACTGAGCATTTTCTGTGACTGGATATTGAAGCCAAGGTTGTCTATATGTAAATCTCATAGGCTATAGTATATGATCTCTTATAAAGGTATAAAGTAGAAGCAAGAAAGTGCCCTGTGATTCCACTCTTCCAGTGATAACTGCAGTTAAATTTAGTGTGTAAGTTTCAAATACTTTTTCCCATGTACATGTCAAAGTTAATTTTTTGTACTATACTATCCAAAGCCTAATATTTGACAACTTACATTTCTCACTTAACAATAAAAAGATGGATCACTGACACAGGCTAGGTTTTCCAAAAGCAGACACTGAGTTTGGAGTACAAGATTGGTTTTCAGTATTACTATTTTTCAAAGGAGGAGGAAGTAGGGTCTGAGAAGTGAAGCTATGATGCTGGCCCACAAGTGTTTCTCCAGAGTTCATATTGGTCTTTACACCCAGGCCTTGACTAGTTACTCGACATGGGCTGCCCTGAGCAAGGTAGCTTTCTGCAGATGAGATACATACCAAAGTTCCTGAGAACTGAACCCCCTCCCTGCAGCTGGGCAGCAAGTCTTTTGAAGGGGGTTCTAAGTATGTCTTTTTGTGCTACTCTAACAGTTTACTACAGGCTGGGTAATTTATAAAGACCAAAAATTTACTTGTGGTCTTTATAATTTCTAGAGGCTGGGAAGTCCAAAATCAAGGGGCTGCATCAGGTCATTGCTGTCTTGCTGTGTTGGGGTGAAACTCAACAAGAAGGCTTAAAATAGAAGAGGAACAAAAAGGAAGAGATTGAATTTGCAGCCTGCTACCCTTTTATAATCAGCATTAATCCATGCATGCATAAGAGAGCAGCTTTCATGATTGAAACACCTCCCATTAGGTCCACCCCCCAACACTGTGTCATTGGGATAAGCTTCCAACTCATGCTTTTGGGGCACATATTCAAAATATAATAGCATGCTTCATGTGTCTACCAGGGTGCAGTCTGTGTCCCTTGGAAACCCTCTCTTTTCATTCCTTTTGTTTTTAATGTATGTTCTCAGGCCTTTTATCTAAAACCACTGAAGTAGTTCTTAAAACCATCAGAACTATAAATTGTTCTAACTATAAAATGAAGGGGATATGGTTCATTTAAATTTTATGGTAATATTTAAGAATGCATTATAATTTCAAACTTTAAAGAAGTTTCCTGATTAATAGCTTTTTGTCGTATTTGTTCATTAATTTTTGACAAAGATTTTTAGGTACCCAGTAGTTGCTATTTTTGTTCACCTATATAAAAAGGATTAAAATTCAAAAGCAAACTGGTGGTCAAACATGACTCAAAGTCTCCAGCAATGTGTTCAATAGCACATTGAGTATGATTGAACATTCCAGAAAATTTCAAGCTTCTTTGTGTTAAATTCCATTGAGATTTGGCTAATGATATGAAATGTGGAGACATAATTTTTTTATTAGATAGTTTTCACTGCTTTAAAAGAAATCCATAGTAGGAAGAAAGAAAGAAAGAAAGAAAGAAAGAAAGAAAGAAAGAAAGAAAGAAAGAAAAGAAGGAAACTACATCCAGTATTTTTTTATGTTTCACTTTAAGCTTTCCCAAGGGAAAAAATCATCAACTCTTCTAAGTGCCTTGGCACATCTTCAGTTCTGATGGTTATTGCCTTTCCCCCCCCCTCTTTTTTGGTACTGGTATTGAATCCTCACACATGCTAATAAGCACTCTACCACTGAGTTACAACCCCAGCCCTTTATATTTTAAGACAGCATCTCCCTAAGTTGTTGAGGCTGACCTCAAACTTGTGCTCCTCCTGCCTCATCCTCCCAAGTAGTTGGTGTTACTGATGTACTCCACCATACCTGGTTTGTGACAGTTATTTCTTTGTATTTTAAAACATTTTTGTGTTCTAAAACATCAAAAGTTTAGTCTCAAAACATACATTCAAGGAGGATTGCTCAGAAGATGTGGAGGCTCTCTGTTTATCTGATGTTTAATCCATTCTTGGGTCACACCATGCACCCAAAGGGTAGCACATCAGAATCATGAGATATTGGAGCCCGGCACAGTGGCACAGTGCCTGTCATCCCAGCAGATCAATAAAATAAATAACAAAAGCAGGTTTTTTTCCTCTGGCCATTTTTGTGCTTTTTGTAGCTCTGTTGCTTTCATTTGTGCCTGCTATGCTAGTAAGAGAGAGAAGGAAAGGAAAAGAAGGAAGAAATCAACTTTCCACTTTCCCTGAGTACCTTATTTGTTTTATTTGTATGTGCAATTACCTTGCTTTAATTGGGAAAGAGAAAATCTGTGTGGTTGGTTATCAATTTCTTCATAGAAAAAAAAATCTGGATTCATAATAGTAGTCAGTGTGTGCTAGGCACTGTTCAATGTGTTTATGTATATTTGCTCATTTAGTTCTCAAAACAATTCAATGAGATAGGTTTTACTTTCCCATTTCACAATTAAGAAAACTGAAGTTAGGTGACTTGCTCAAGGTCACATGGTTAGTACCTGTCAAGAGCTCTGGATTTCTTGCTCTGAATCAATGTGTTATTATCAGAGCTACCAGTTAAGCTTAACACATAAAATGCACATTGTAAATTAGGCTCCAAAATGTTTTAGAGCTTCCTAAAAGTCAAAGAAAAACAAACATGGTTATTTGCAAAATCTGCAGGACTCAAAGCAGTTGCTTAGGAGAAGTGCAACTTTCTCAGGCATCAGGCCTGGGAAAAATTATTTTGATTGAACCCAGGGATTGAACCCAAGGTGCTTAACCACTGAGCTATATCCCAGTCCTTTTTATTTTATTTTAATTTTTTTAAGATAGGGTCTTGCTAAGTTGCTTAGGGCTTCACTAAATTGCTGAGGCTGTCGTTGAACTTGTGATTCTCCTGCCTCAGCCTCCTGAAGTACTGGGATTATAGGCATGTGCCACTGTGCCGGGCTCCAATATTTTATGATTCTGATGTGTTACCCTTTGGGTGCATGGCGTGACCCAAGGATGGATTATACATCAGATGAACAGAGAACCTCCACATCTTCTGAGCAATCCTCCATGAATATATGCTTTGAGACTAAACTTTTGATAAGGATAGAAAAGCAAAAAATATGACTTTACTCTTTCTTTGGTAACCTAAAGAAATATTTATGTTGTCAGTACACAGCAGATTTTTGAATTTTAAAACACCCAGCATAGGGTAGGATAAATTCCTTTCAAGTATGCCTGAACCTACCCAACCTCAACAAAGAGGTCTTTCTTGGTTTAAGACTGCCAGGTGTGGTGGAGCATGCCTACAATCCCAGTGACTTGGGAAGCTGAATCAGGAGAACTGCAAGTCTGAGGTCAGTCTGGGCAATTTAGCGAGGCCCTAAGCACGTTAGTGAGACTCTATCTCAAAATAGAGGGGCTGGAGATGTAGCTCCCCCTGGGTTCAATCCCTGGTTGGGGGTGGGGTGTAAAAGAATCACCCATAATCCTATAAGAGTTTATAAAATCTCGGTTTGTTGCCACACACATGCTTGCATACTTAAGGGGTCAGAATACCCACACTGTCATGTTGTCTGTCTTATTCAGATAATAGGGTATTATGGGATGACTGTCAATATGATTAAATATTAATGAATATATGGCTGCAGAGTATTATATTATGTGGACATACTCAGGATGTCTCTGCTGACGCTCTGGTAGTACCTTCCACACTGCTGGAAGAGCCATCCTCATTGTTAAAACATGGAAAGACATTCATACTGTTTGGTAAATGGTGCTGCCTTGAGCCCTCTGAATGTCTTCTCATTGGTCATCCCCCTCTTTGCCAGCAGCTAAAGGGTTAACACCTGGCCCATCAGGGGTCTCCATAATCCTGCTCCAGTACCATGGCCAACGTGATCTTTGATTGATCAGGGCTCATATCAGTGGTTAAACAATTTTGGATATTGTCCTTGAATGCATCATAATTTGCCATATTATTAGTAATATTTCACCTGTTTATATTTTTCTTTTAAATATGTAAATATGTGTGTGCATTTTTTATTTTTATTTTTTGTGATGCTGGGGATTGAACCCAGGGTCTTGTACATGCTAGGCAAGCACTCTACCTCTGAGCTATAACCCCAATCTTAAATATATACATATATATGTATGTGTGTATATATATAATATATATATTATACATATTTATATGTATTTTTAAGTCTTTAGGAGACAGACTTTGAAATTTTATGGCATTTTGAGGAAGTCATAGGTTTTCATGGGAAATAGATTTCTGAAATTATCACTGTAATTAATGAAATAATATACACTTATTGGAATAGTGGCTTGAGCATATAACAGTCTAATTTATAAATAAAGCATACCTGAACACAGATTTTTTTCCTTCCCTACAAGCTAAAACATGACATATAGGTGGAATCCATTGGTTTATATCTCTTTAAATTTAGACATTCAATGCATTTCTCTTTTGAAAATGAAGATTTTTCAAAATTGCAACAGTATATTAGACTTCATTGTCTTCCAGTCTGTTCTGTCTCATAGTTCTTTATGTTCTTTCTTCACTTCTCCTTTTAAAATGTCCTTGTATCTTTTGAGTTCTGTCTTTTATATATTGTCTTGACTAGAGTTTACTGTCTCACTTTAAATGGCTAATTTTTTATGATCTGACCATCTGCTTTTTGACCTTATCCTAGTTACCAGCTTTCAATAAGCAGCTTTGTTGAAACCATTATTTAAAAAATTAAAATGAAAAACACTTGCAAATTTTTACTTCCCCAAACCTCCAGAAGTATTTTGGTTGTTGTTGGGTTTTTATGTGTTTTTTTTTAAGCTTTTATAAAATGGCTATGAATTTCTTACTGTAATTTTCCAAGTTGTTTCTTTTTGGCCCTAGGAGTAGAAGTTTTCTTCTTGGCTGGGGAGATCTGCTGCCACCAGTTTACATTAACTCTAAGGGCTGAGCGAGGTCAGCATGATCCTGCTCCTTCAGTGCAGTTCTTTTCCTCAACTAATTAATTTAGATTAAAAGAAGGTAAGTGCCTGCTGACTGTATGCTATATAATTTTCTCTTATCATCTTCACTTCTGCTGCCCTATTCTAGACCACCAAAATGTCCCATCTGGTCTGTTTGCTTCTGTTCCTTTCTTTCTGAAAGAGCAGAGTGAAGTTTCAAAACATGGATCAGCAAAAGTTCATCAGTGTTTCCTTATTATGTATAAACTAAAATCAAACTCTTTCCTGTGATGTCTAATGCCATACATGGTTGTTCCTCCCTGATTCTCTCTTGTACTCCTTCAAGTTCCGGCCATTAACACCTTTTCTTTTATTGAAGTTCTCTGAACTTTTTATCTCAAAACTTTTTATCTCATGTATTTGTTGTTCCTCTGCCTAGCACTCTCTTCCTCCACATCTGTGATGGTTCACTTTTCCTGATATTCGAGCTTTAGCTCAAAGGAAACATTTTCCAGGAACTTCAGTCTCAAGAAGCCTCCCACTGCTAACTCACAAGTCGACCTTGTCTCTTGCCCTTTTATTTCCTTCTCACTACTTGAGGCTAGGCAGTGTACAGTTGACCCTTTCACTTTAATAATTGGTCACCAAATTAGATGTAAATTCTTTAAGATTCGTGATTCTGTCTATTTTGTTTGGCCGCTATTGGCCTAGTATTTGACAGTGCTTAGCGTATGACAAATATTTGTTTAATTTCAGTGTTGTTAGTCTATACTTTAGCTTGTTCAGCTATTTGTTGGTTTCATATGACTATGTTCAAATTTTAGTTGTTTCTAATTAAGTTTAGTGCAAGAATGATCCTTGTCTGCCCACAGTACTATCCCTATTTCAACCAATAGGTAAAGAGCATTCAGCTTTAATTTAGGATTTAAATGCCGCACCACAATTATCTATGAAAGTGACTGATTTTAGTTACTGAATGTCCATAAGAAAATTTTAGACACATAGTTAATTCTGCACTTGCTGACAAGTGTTTTATTTTACAAAATAAAAAGAATCTTGCCTGGGGTGAGACAAAAGGCTGTGTCTTTGTAGCGCTTTTCTTTCTGTCTGGAAAGAATTTCTTCTTAGTTACTCTGTCCTGGTAATGCTCCATTCTCTGGTAAAATCTGTTAGAAGGCTGGAGCTCCTGGTTTCCTGTGTGTAGTTTTTGGGGTTTTGTTTAAGGTTTGTATTTTTGGAAGGAACATTTCCATGGTTACACCGTTTCCTTCTACCATTCTTAAAAAAACAAGGACAAGTAGAGTAATCTGATTCCTGGATCACTACTACACAGATGTCTTTTGTATCTGCCTACATACTAAACCGTGGGGAAGGTCCTTTTCCATGCATTTATCCCCTTCGGTGCTTTTTTTAAATGAAGCATTTTTTAAGATTAGGAATAAAAGACTTGGATTGGCAAATTAAACAGGGAATGGCCTATGTTATGTAAATGGCCTAAACTCAATGAAGGATGAATTTAGAGGTATAGTATATGAAGGGAGAGATTGTTTTGGGAGCAAAACTAAATTGCAGCTTCAGGCAGTGATCAAAAACATGTGAAGAATACTGCATTCAGAAAGTCTCCGGGGTTTAAAAGTAGTATTTAAAAAAACAGTGTTTTGATGCTTTAGTATTTAAAATATAAAGCTTCTGGTTGGACTATTAAAATAAACTTATGTGCTTTTATTGACATGGAGCAGTAAAACTCACTTTTCCTTGAAACAGCTTGTATGCTTATTACTGCTGCATACTAGCCTACTTGAAAGATACACACAATTTAGTACATACTTTCTTCCATAAGCATTACCAAGTGTTTGCATAGACATGTTTGAATTTATACTCATGAGTTAATCAAGTAAGATGGCAGAGTAAGAGAGGAACCTCCTGAGGATTATTATGGAAAGTTTAAATTATGAAAAAGCAGTGCAGTATTTTTTGTTTATTTTTTATTTATTTATTTATTTATTTGTTTATTTATTTATTTTGGTGGTGCCAGGGATTGAACCCAGGGCCTTGTGCTTGCAAGGCAGGAGAGTATTTTATTTGTATTTATGATGGTGCAGTGCAATTTTTTAAAGTTATTGTAGTACTTAATTTATACAATCATCCCTCTTTTTTCTTTTCTTTTTTTGGGGGTACCAGAGATTGCACTCAGGGCCCTCAACTACTTAGCCATACCTGCAGCCCTATTTTGTATTTTATTTAGAGACAGGGTCTCAGTGAGTTGCTTAGCACCTTGCTTCTGCTGAGGCTGGCTCTGAACTTGAGATCCTCTTGCCTCAGCCTCCTGAGCCACTGGGATTACAAGTCTGTGCCACCATGCCTGACTCTATTTTTTTTTTTTTCCTTTCCTTTTCTGTGTCCTCAAAATCCTATCTCACCTCAGATATCAGCCACAAACAGGGTGCCCAAGAGACTCACATTTCTGCTCAGTCAGTGAACTTAGGAGTTCCCATGGTCTCTAGCCTTTAGGTTTGATAATTGTCTAGAATACCTCAGGAAGCACTAAAGTATTTTATTACCAGTTTATTATGGTGGAGGCAAATCAGGAAAGGCCAAGTGGAAAAGGTGTGCAGGGGAGGGACATCACCCTCCCGGTACCTCCATGCCTTCATCAGCCTGGAAGCTCTCCAAACCTGGTTCTTCAGGAGTTTTAAAAGAGCTCCATTATGTGGGCAAGATTGATTAAGTCATCAGCCACTGATGATTAACAAAGATCTGCAACCCTTGTCCATTCTCCAGAGACTGAGGATGATGATACTGTTTAGGGGTGTTGGGTCTCCTCACTCGCCATCTTACCTGGCTGCCTACGCCCTTCTATATATTCCTCAAAATGTTCCAACCCTCTAAAGACATCTCGGCCTTTTCAGCCCCTGTCCTGAAGCTATCTAAGGGCCCCCAGTCATCAGTTTTCTCATTAGAATACAAGAGATAATCTTATCACTCAAGAGATTACAAGGGGTTTATGAGCTGTGTGCTGGGAACCAGGACAAAGACCAAATGCTTATTTTTTATTATGCTTTACTTTCTTAAAAAAAAAAAATCCTTTATAGCATTGTTATGGGTGAATGATTCTCCTTCCCACCCCAATTCACATGTTGAAGTCCTAACTCAAGGTATCTCAGAAGGTAGCCCTATTGAGAGATAGGATCTTAATAGAGGTAATCCAGTTAAAATCAGGTTTTTTAGGAGTGGGCCTTCCCTTGGTATGGTTGGTTCATTTATAGAAAGGGGACAGAGAGGGAGTCATAGATATTAGGAGTTGCAGGGAGAACAAACCAAGGAGGGAGGTCCGGAACAGATCCTCCCCTCACTACCACTGGCCCTCGGAAGAAACCAATCCTGTCAACACCTTGACTGTTGACATCTAGCCTCCAAAACTGTGAGACAATAAATTTCTGTTGTTTAAGCTACTCAGTGGTACTTTGTGCTGTTTTGACCACCATAAAATAATTGCATGGATGGTGCACACCTGTAATCTCAGCGACTCAGGAGGCTGAGGTAGGAGGATCGCGGGTTCAAAGCCAGCCTCAGCAACTCAGCGAGGTCCTAAGCAACTCAGGCCCTGTCTCTAAATAAAATACAAAATAGGGCTGGGGATGTGACTCAGTGGTTAAGCACCCTGGGTTCAATCCCCGGTTCCAAAAATAATAATAATTGCATGGAGAGAGTGACAGAGAAAATGACTTAAAAAGTGAAACTTCTTAGGAAAATGTATATTCCTTAAAGCAAAAGGAAAGAAGGAAAAAAAAAACTTTTGCAGTATTAAAAACTAATTAAAAGTGACTAAATTGTATCACAACTTTAATGCTCTAGTTTTGATTTAAGGTTCGCAATGAAATTTAGATGTTGGAATGATATTTTTGTCTTTGCAAGGTCGTTAAAACTTGCTCAATATTGTTAAAATCCTCAATATCACAAGTGTGCTCCTTATCTTAGAAAATCTTACTGCATCTTTGTGAGGTAGGAGTTAAGGGACATCAAGAAAAATGCTGGCTGGAAAACAAGACAGACGCATCTCTGTCCCCATTGGAGGTAGGTCACATTACCAAGACAACTTCCAACACTGAGGTTTTATCAGCATGGCAGCTCCCACTACAGGTCCTGTATTCTAATTCTGAGAGAAAAAGTAACCAATGGGAACAAACGGGGCAAGGTTTTCAGTCAAGTCCCTACAGAGAGGGGTCAGAGGCTCAGCTCAACATATGAGACCAGACTCACCTAGACCTCAGGGCCTTGAGCCACGCTGTAGTTTGGCCCACTCTGCTCTACTTTATGGAGTGTTATTTTCACTTTCAATAAATTTGTGCTCTGTCTTTTCCTTCTGCATGTCTCATTCAATTCTTTATCCAGGATGCCAAGAACCTGCCAAGAAACCCAACTGGACACCCCATTAGTATGACTAAGGTAAATAGGGTAGATATTTAAAGGGAGAATTACAAGTAGGCATCTGGGTTTCAAAGCATTTATCTCAGTGATCCATTGGTCATGTTTATAATTCTAGGATGTGGACAATGTCAACATTGTAGTTCATTTTGTCACATTTGTGCTTTTGTGAACATAAAGCCTTTAGTTAGCATTCTCTGAAAGGTACAACATCATCATTTTAGTTAGGCAGAACAAATTTCACTTCATCTGACTCAGTGAAGGAAAAATGCATCTTTTTACAGAGAGCAATGAGCATTTTATTCGTTAATGGGATGCATCATTTCAGCTTCATACTTGCAGACAGTCCCAAGATTAAATTCCTAGTACATGACACATCCTAATTTTTACATGCCAGTGTTTAAGCTAGAGTTTAACAGTCCCTTGATGAAGGTGTGGAATGCTGTAGGTTTCTAAGCTGTGTGTAACTAGAACATTTGTTTCATGACCAAGCTCTCTCGCCAGTTGCGCACAAAGCCCTTCTTTTATATTACTACTTCCTCTTCTCCAGCTCTTCTTTCTGGTTATTTTGTTCTTTTACAACCCATCTTTTATTTTATTTTTTTTCACTTTCAGGAAAGAACCTTTCTGCAGAGCTCAATCTGATGAAGCATAGCACTGGCAGGGTTGGTGCAAAATCAAGGGGAAGTCTGAAGAGACTGCTTGGGTGAGATGTTGAACCATTCACTCATAGAATGTGTAGGGACTGTATGAATAGGATTGTGCTGCCGGCCTATAGGTCTTGTCCACTCCTGGTCAATTTCCCTATTATAGAAACTGAGTTATGTATCTTCCCTCCTTTTTGGCTTCACTATAGAACTTACCTTAACATTTACTTTAGCTCATATTTTTATTTTTGTCACTGGGACTCGAACCCAGGGGCACTTAACCACTGAGTTATATCCCCAGCCCTTCTTATTTTTTTTTATTTTGAGACAAGGTCTCTCTGAGTTGCCCACTCTGGCCTTGAACTTCTGATCCTCTTTCTTCTGTCTCCTAAGCAGCTGGGGTTACAGGTGTGTGCCACCACAACCACCTCTAAGCAGGACTTTCTCTTGAAAGAGAGAGTGTACCACTCTCTATATTTGATATTCATAATGGTGATCCCTAGTATCTACAACTTTCTAAATTGTTATTCCCAATAAAGAGAAGTTTAAATTATGTTTTTCATGGCACCTACCTTTCCTGTGAAACAAAATTTCTTGGAATGGCTGAAAAAACAGGGTGTATCTTGATAACCTACCAATCTATTGGAAAGTAAGAAAGAATGCCATCAGTTTGTAAGAAACTAAGAAATCCTGAAAGAGGGAAAGAAACAGGGTCACATTTGTATAGAAACAGCCTAAAAGGCAACTTATCCAAAATTGGTGGTGGAGAAGACTTGTGTAAAAGTAGAGATCATATCCTTAAAGGCTAAGATGTGCAAGGAGAGGCCCCAGGAGCAATCAGGAGGTGATTCACTAGGGATAGGGTTGAGCAGTTACCAGTTTCTACTTGGTTTTGTACCTGACAACAGTGGCATTTGCTCTCAGCATAAAGTGGGAATCGTGTGTTGTAGGAATGAAGAGGCAGTGCAGTGTCCCTGTAACTAATGAACCCCTTACATGTTAGCTATCACCAAGCTTTTCTGGACCTGTTAGGATATTTCCCCATGGTCACTGACAAGATGCTGCATTCATAAACCAATAAATAGAGGTCATTGAAAATACAGATTGAGGGTCTTCTGGTGTCTGGTTCTCTACGTCAGGAAGTTTCATTTCTGTCCTAACAGGTAGAAAGAGTGAACAAACTGAGAAATAATTCTTCTTAGATCTATAATAGAATTGAGGTCACAGGGCAAACCACCTTTCCCCACCCCCAAGAAGGCTCTGTGGAAAACCATCACTAAGGTAGGAAAACCTGGTCAGTGATTGACAAACTGCTGGAGGCAAGGCTTGGACGAGTCTGAGAGTTGAGAACTACCAACGGAATCAACCACAGGAGGGGCCCAGACAACTGTGAGTTTTACCTTCTGTGTTGGTCTGTTTTCTGTTGCTACCAACATAATACCACAGACCAGGGAAGTTTCAATGAAAAGAGACTTATTTTGGCTCAAAGTCCTGGAGGTACAAGGTCGAAGGGCCACAGCAGATGATAGTCTTCTTGTTGGCAGGATCTGGAGGTGGCTCAGGGCATCATATAGCAAGAGACAGGAACACGAGTGTCTCATAGAGCCACCACTATAATCATGGGGGCTCCACTCTAATCTAATCCTAACCACCTCCCAAAGTCCCCACCTCTATACACCATAGAAAGATTCAGTTTTCCATCTCTTAGTCCCTCACAGTAGGGATTGCACTCCAACATGAACTTCAGAACCATCACATCTCCAGGAGCTCATCCAGGTCCTCACAGTGAACGTCAGGGGAAAATCACCCTGTCCTTCTGGTAGGCAAAGAAACCATTTTGAAATACCTCAGAGCACTCTATTCTTAACAAGGTCTGCCCTCAGGAGAAGCTAGTTAATTATGCCTAACCTGCTGGGATTTGTATAAGAGCCTAACTGATTTTGGAGAAGGAATATCCAACTCCAGGCCACTCTAGCATGGGCTACATCCTGTCCCAGCTAAGGGAGAGAAAATAAGACTTGAGAAACATATGAAGTTCATAGGCCAGAGGCATCAATCACAGAACTATAGAATGCTTTCCTCCAGACACACCTACCACCACATTACTACAGGCCTATTTGTATCAGTTCCTTTTACCATATATGTCACTATGGCCATCAAAAAAATTACAAGTAATTCTAAAGAACAAGACACACAGTTTGAAGAGACAGGAAGCACCAGAGTCAGATGTGTCAGGGATGTTGAGATGATCAGACCATGAATTGAGAATCATCATGATTTATATGCTAAGTAGAAATAAAGTCGATAGCACATAAAAACAAATGGGCAATGTACTCAGAGAGATGGAAATCTTAGGAAAGAACCAAAAAGAGATGCTAGAGATTAAAACATTGTAGCATAAGTGAAGAATGATGGGCTTATTGGTAGACTGTATATGGCTGAGAAAAGGAACTATGAGCTTCAGGATATATCAATGGAAACTTTCAGAACTGAAAAAGGGAGCAAAGACTGAGAAAAAACAGAACAGCATATCCAAGAACTGTGGGACAGCTATGAATGGTTTAAATACACATAATGGGAGTACCAGAAGGAGAAGAAAGAGAAAAAGGAAAAGAAGAAATATATGAAACAATGGGTGATAACTTCCTCAAACTGACGTCAGATACTAAGTCACAGATCCAAGAAAACTCAGAGAACACCAAACAGTTATCCTGTATGCCCAGAAAACTGCATGTAGGTATACTGTTTTCAAACTATCAAGAATCAAAGACAAGGAAAAAATCATGAGAGAAGCCAGAAGGGGAAAAACACCTACAGAGGAACAAGGATAAAAATCACATCCAATTTCTCAGAAACCAGGCAAGTAAGAAAAGAGCAGAATAAAATATTTAAAGTGTTGGGAGCAACAAAATACCAAACTATAATTCTGTGACCTGTGAAATTATCCTGCAAAAGTGAAGAGAAATACAAACTTTCTCAGACAAAAATTGAGGGAATTTTTTACCAGTAGACCTGCCTTGCAAGAAATGTTGGTGTTCTTTGGAGAGAAGGAAAAATGACCAAATGGTCAAAAACCCCAATCTACACAAAGAGAGGAAGTGCATTCAAATAAGGAATAAGATAAAATAAAAATATTCATTTTTCTTATATTTAATTGATTTACAAATGAACTTGTTCAAAATAATAGCAACAATATTATTTGTGCTTAAGTGTACACATATGCATTGTAGTACATATACATACATAATCATACATAAATTAATGTATACATACCTAAATATAAAAGCACATAAGTATGAAATGAAATGAGTGACAGCAATAATACAAGAGATAGGATGAAGGAGTTAGGAGAACTTTATAAGGTACTCACTATTGCCCATGAAGCAATAGTGTTATTTGAAAGGAGATTTAGATTAGTTATAAATGTATATTACAAATTCTAGCACAAACACTCCAAAAAGAATAGCTCGTGTGCTCACAAAGGATTTTCACCCTGGCTCTGAAAGCTAGAGTGAAATAAAGAGGAAAAGGCGAGGGCAGATCCCATGAAAATAGAAGTGAGACAGTGGAATAGGGGAAGATTGAGGGGCAGGGAGGAGGGAAGGATAAGGGAGGAACCTTAGGATGAATTATGCTATGTACATATATGTATGTACTACCTTTATATCTATAAAGCATCAATTAAAATAATAAATAAATAGAAAAGACCAGTAGAGTAAAAGAAACGGAACGGGGAGGGAAGAGGGAAGAGGAAGTACTATATATTAAAATGAAGCAATATTCCATGAAGGTATGAGTATGTCAAAATTAACTCCAATATTATATATAACTACAATACACTAATAAAAACATTTTTTAAAAAACCAGCCAAAAAAGGAGAGAAAATGTTATATAAAATGCTTGATTAAACTGAATAAGATACAGTAAGCAGATGAATTTTGTTACATAGATTATATCTTCATAAATTGTATATAATAATCTGTGACCCAGGGAAGAAAAAAGGTATCAAGAGTGGAAGATAAAATATGAACCCAAAACAAGACTACAAATAGGAAACAATAACAAATTTGGTAAATATTAGTCCAACTATATGAATAATAGTGGTTCTGATTTGCATTTTCCTAATGACTATGAAGCCTAATGATCTGTGTGTATCTTTTTATGTGCTTGTTGGCCATTTGCATGTCATCTTTGGAGAAATGTGTCTTAAGATCCTTTGCCCACTTCTCTTTTCACAGTCTAGATAGTATCTTATCAAATACTTCAATAATTTTCAAATATTTTTCCCATCCTCTGGGTTTTCTTTTCACTTTCTTGTTGGTATTATTTTTACCTGAAAAATTTTGATGAGTACTAATTTACTTATGTTTTTCTTCTGTCATGAACACTTGGTGTCATATCTGAGAACCATTGCCTAGGACAAGGCCTCTACTCCTTTGTTTTCTCCTAATGGTTTATGGTTTTGGCTTTTACCCTTAGTTCTATGTTCTATTTTCAGACTTTTTGAGGAAGATAGGAGGCAGGAGACGTTCATTCTTTTGCTTATGGATATTCAGTTGTGTCAGCATCATGTTAAAAAGAATATTCTTTTCCCCATTGTGTTGCCTTGTTTCCCTTGTCAAAAATCAATTATGGGGATGAGGTGGTGGCTCAGTGGTAGTGCTTCCTAGCACATGTGAGGCACTGGGTTGGATCCTCAGCACCACATTAATAAATAAATAAATAAATAAAAATCAATTATGGGTTTATTTCTGTATTCTCAGTTCTGTTCCACTGATCTGTATGTCTATTTTTATGCCAATACCTTAATGTCATTTATACTTTATTTCACTTAATGTATTTTTAGTGAAATTGATCAATGTTTGAAAAACGTTGATTTTTTTTTGGAGAAAAAAATGCAGGTCATTTAAAAACATATTAACTACAAGCTATATTTGGTAATCTATCACTGACAGTGTTTTCCTTTCACATGAGTTTTATAGGTCTATAAATTAATTTGACAACAAATCCATTCCACAGAGACATTAGACAATTTCAAAGTCATATATAATCAACCCTTGACAAATGAGATCTAATGAGGTGATATTGTAAAATAGTCTTTTCTTATCCACATTGATAAAGGTGCATGGGAAACCCTCATTAGTCTCACTGCAAATGTGAAATAATTATGCTGAGTGTATTGGTTTTGTATCAGAGGGCTCACGTAACAAAATGCCACATGCAGATGACTCAGAACAACAGAAATGCATTCTCTCACAGTTCTGGAGGACACAAGTACAAAGTAAAGGTGTCCTCAGGGGCCTGCTTCTGAAATCTGTAGGGAAGTATAATTCTTCGCTCTTCCAGATTCTGGTTGTCCCAGACATTCATTGGTTTGTGGCAGCATATTCCAATCTCTCCACATGTTTTAGTTAACTCTTCCTCACTGTGACCAAAATACCTGACAAGAACAATTTAGAGGTAGGAGGAGTTTATTTGAGCTCATGGTTTTAGAGGTTCAGTCCATAGTCAGCAGACTCCACAGCTCTGGGCCTGAGGTGAGACCATCGTGGTGGAAGAACTTAGCAGAGGAAAGCAACTCAGAACATGGCAACAGGGAAGCGGGGAGAGCTCCACTCACTAAGGACAAAATATAAACCACAAAGGCAGGCTTCCAGTGACCTACTTCCTCTAACCACACCCTAATTGTCTATAATAACTGCCCAACTAATCCATATTGGTGGATTAATCTACTGATTAGGTTACACCTCTCATAATCTAACCATTTCACCCCTGAAAATTCTTGTACTGTCTCACACTTAAGCTTTTGGGAGACACCTCATACCTATACCATAACATGGTGCATTTTCCCCATTTTCTCTTTACCTAGTCTATCTTTTGTGTATGTCTTCTCTGTGCACAAATCTCCTAGGACACCAGGCATTTCAGATTAGGGACCAAACTAATGACCTCATTTTAACTTGACTACCTCTGTAAAGATCCTATTTTCAAATAAGGTCACATTTTGAGGTACCAGGGTTGGGACTTCAATGTGTATTTTTGAGGACACAATTCAATCCATAACTCTGATATTCAGAGAATATTTTTTATGAGACCAGTATTTCAATTTTAAATTTTTGAGTTACTTTACCTTTTTGTTTCTACTGTGTTTAGAACTGAAGGTCATTTCTTGATTATTATTTTCCCAGTACAGGTCTGTTCTTAATAGTGACTATAACTGTTTGCAGGCATGGATAGCCATCAACATTGTTGCATAGTCATCTCTACTTATTTTTGTATTTTATCCATATTTATTCATCTATTCAAAAATAGCTATTAACTACTTATTATGTAGCAGACATTGCATTGGAAATTGGATCCTATTAACCTTATTTCCATCTGACTTCGGGAAAAATTGATGATAAAACATATACTAACCCTTCTGGGACATTAAAACATTATTAATAAATTTCATCATTGAACTTGCTAAATTATGTTCTTAATGGAACACTTTTTATTATGGCTTTCTGACCTCAAAGTATACAGGGATGCCCACAGAGAGTGTTATTTTGCTCAACATTTATATTTTAAGCACAATCTTTGACTCCTCAAAAAGTCAAAGAAAGGAAATCGACAGAACACTATGTAGAAAATGACCTCTGAGTCCATTTGTATAACTCATAAAGGAATGTGATATAACTTATACTATCCAATCAACACTAAGACTGAGAAATAAATGAAAAGAAATCTAATAGCAGTTCTTGAGCCCTTAAGGAATAGAGTAGGCACTTCAGGACTTAGTCAAAAAGACCTCAATGTTTCAGTGGCCAGACCGTGGCCGGGTGCTCAAGCTCAGTGTTTAAAGCTTTGTTTCTACAAGTAACAAACAGACCATTACTTCTGAGAGGCAGAAAATTGAGCATCAGGAGCCAGAGAAAGAGTCAGCAAGGAACTGGAATTGAAAGAAATGAAATAAAGGGTTCATAGGAGGCTATAGCTTATAGGAAAGGCTTCCCTGTTCTTCAATTAATAATGATTTCTATTTATATAAGCTATAGAGAGAAGTTTCAAATATTGAATTCCTTTTGAAAAGTTGAGAATATATTTGTTAGATGTGGTGGGTGAGGGTTTTCATTCCAGAACATTTGGACGTGGCCTCTGATGTATGCAATCCCTCTACCCATGCCTGCCAACACCTTGGCCCTCCTCTCTACCATCTACCTGGCTGCTTCTCCCCTTTCCACTGCCCATGAAAGGATATGATTTCTTCCAGGCTGTCAGAGACAAATTAGCAGTGACAGCAAGCCCCTTGCTTCACTCCTCTCTTCCTTAATTTCCTTCAATTAAATATTTTCAGGAAATTGAAAAAAATTCAGAAAAGTAAAGGGTAAATTTGATGAACTTTCATACTTTGGTAATTCAGAATTGATAACTTTCAATATTCAGTCATGTCTGTTTCAGTGTTCTTTATTACTAAGAAATAAATCTTAAGACTCCCCTTTTATCATTTCAAGAAGTCATAATGACCCTTTTCTCCAATTATTATCATTTTTGTGGGTGCCCGTCTACTGATGTTCACCTATATTTTTCTCATTTTGTTCTTTTTTATTTGCTTCTTTTTCTGATTTCCATTTGATTTAGTTTTCTTTGTTCACTTTCCCACTTTCACTGAGTTAATAATTGTGCTTAAACTTACTTCCTTCTAACATCTCGAGTTAGCCAGAATCACTATCTCCTTATCAAAATAGGATCCCAAGCACACTTCTGTTTCACTCCTCTCTCCATGAAGCACTTCCCCAAAGCCTTCACCATTTTAATATCAAGAATATTAATTCCAATGTAAAAACTGCAATCAGTGCTTGTTTATACAATACCACATTTGACTGAGCTTTTTGACTCACCTGATGGCTTGGATGTCATTTGTCTCCTGAGTTAGTTGTTCTTCATGCTGGAGTACTTCTTTCAGAGAAGGTATGGATGTGGTAAGTTTTCAGAGTTCTTGGACGCTTAAAAATGTGCCAATTTTGCCATTATACTTGGCTTATATTTTCCTTGAATATAGAATTTTATATTCCACTATTTTTCCTTCAGTTCTTTTTTTTTAATTTATTTTTTATTCACACAGTTCATATAATCTTACATTTACATAGGGTAGTACTGTCTGTCTCAGTCTACTATTTTTCCTGTCCCCATCCCCTCCCGTCCCATTTTCCTCCATACCATCCATATTTCCTCCATTCTATCCTATCCTCCCCATAACCCCCACCACCCCCGTTAGGTATCAGCATCCACTGATCAGAGAAAACATTCGGTCTTTGGTTTTTTGGGCTTGGCTTATTTCACTTAGCATGATATTCTCCAACTCCACCCATTTACCAGCAAATGCCATAATTTTATTCTTTTTTATGGCTGAGTAATATTCCATTGTGTATATATACCACAGTTTCTTTATCCATTCTTCAATTGAAGGGCATCTAGTTTGGTTCCACAATCTAGCTATTGTGAATTGAACAGCTATGAACATAGATGTGGCTGCATTCCTATACTTTGCTGATTTTAAGACCTTTGGGTATAAACCAAGGAGTGGGATAGCTGGGTCAAATGGTGGATCCATTCCAAGTTTTTTGAGGAATCTCCATACTGCTTTCCAGAGTGGCTACACCAATTTGCAACTCCACCAGCAATGTACAAGTGTGCCTTTCTCCCCACATCCACACCAACACTTGTTATTGCTTGTATTCCTGATAATAGCCATTCTAATTGGAGTTAAATGAAATCTTAGGGTGGTTTTAATTTGCATTTCTCTAATTACTAGAGATGATGAGCACTTTTTCATATATTTGTTAATAGCCTGTATATCATCTTCTGTGAAGTGTCTGCCCAGTTCCTTAGCCCATTTATTGATTGGGCTCTTTGCATTTTTGGTGTACAGTTTTGTAAGTTCTTTATAAATTTTGGAGATCAGTGCTCTGTGTGAAGTGTGTGTGGAAAAGATTTTTTCCCACTCTGTAGGCTCTTTTTTCACATTCTTGATTTCTTTTGCTGAGAGGAAGCTTTTTAGTTTGAACTCCTCCCATTTATTGATTGTTCCTTTTATTTCTTGTGCTCTGGTGGTCTTGTTGAGAAAGTCTGGTCCTAAACCAATATGAAGAAGATTCGGGCCTAGTATTTCTTCTATTTGGTGAAGAGTCTCAGGACAAATTCCTAGATCCTTGATCCATTTTGAGTCGAGTTTTGTACAGGGTGAGAGATAGGGATTTAATTTCATTTTATTGCATATAGATTTCCAGTTTTGCCAGCACCATTTGTTGAAGAGGCTATCTTTTCTCCACTGTATGTTTTTGGCACCTTTGTCTAGTATGAGATAACTGTACTTATGTGGGTTTATCTCTGGGTCCTCTATTCTGTACCATCGGTCTATCTGTCTATCTTGGTGCCAATACCATGCTGTTTTTATCACTATTGCTCTATAGTAGAGTTTAAGGTCTGGTATTGTGATACCTCCTGCATCATTCTTCCTGCCCAGGATTGTTTTGACTATTCTGGGTCTTTTGTTCTTCCATATGAATTTCATGATTGCTTTTTCTATTTCTGTGAGGAATGTCATAGGAATTTTTATTGGAATTGCGTTAAATTTGTACAGCATCTTTGGAAGTATGGCCATTTTGATTATATTGATTCTTCCTATCCAAGAACATGGAAGATCTTTCCATCTTCTAAGGTCTTCCTCAATTTCTTTCTTTAATGTTCTGTAGTTTTCATTGTAGAGGTTTTTCTCTTTTGTTAGATTGATTCCCAAATATTTTATTTTATTTGAGGCTATTTTGAACAGAGTTGTTTTCCTCAATTCACTTTCAGATGATTCATTGCTTATGTAGATAAATGCATTTGATTTATGTATGTTTATTTTATATCCTGCTATTTTGCTAAATTCATTAATTAGGTCTAAAAGTTTCCTGGTGGAGTTGTTTGGATCCTCTAAATATAGGATCATGTCATCAGCAAATAGTAACAGTTTGAGTTCTTCTTTTCCTATTCGTATACCTTTAATTTCTGTGGTCTGTCTAATTGCTCTGGCTAGCATTTTCAGCACAATGTTGAATAGAAGTGGTGACAGTGGGCATCCCTGTCTTGTTCCAGTTTTTAGAGGGAATGCTTTAAGTTTTTCTCCGTTGAGAATGATGTTGGCAGTGGGCTTAGCATAAATAGCCTTTACAATGTTCAGGTATGTTCCTACCATCCCTATTTTTTCTAGTGTTTTGAGCATGAAGGGGTGTTTTATTTTGTCAAATGCTTTCTCAGCATCTATTGAAATAATCATATGATTCTTAACCTTAAGTCTATTGATGTGATGAATTACATTTATTGATTTCCAGATGTTGAACCAACCTTGCATCCCTGGGATAAACCCCACTTGATCGGGGTGCACTAACTTCTTAATATGTTTTTGTACGTGATTTGCCAGAATTTTGTTGAGGACTTTAGCATCTATATTCATCAGAGATATTGAGCTAAAGTTTTCTTTTCTAGATGTGCCTTTGTCTGGTTTTGGTATCAGAGTGATGCTAGCTTCATAGAATGAATCTGGAAGGGTTCCCTCTTTTTCTATTTCATTAAATACTTTCAGGAGTATTGGTATGAGTTCTTCTTTGAAGGTCTTGTAGAACTCAGCTGAGAATGCATCTGGTCCCGGGCTTTTCTTGGTTGGTAGGCTTTTGATGGCTTCTTCTATTTCATTGCTTGAAATTGATCTGTTTAAATTTGTATGTCTTCCTGGTTCAGTTTGGGAGGATCATATGTCTCTAGGAATTTGTCAATGTCTTCAAGATTTTCTATTTTATTGGAGTATAGGTTTTCAAAGTAGCTTCTAATTATGTTTTGAATTTCAGTGGTGGCTGTTGTGATATTTCCTTTTACATCACAAATTTTAGTAACTTGAGTTTTCTCTCTCCTTTTCTTTGTTAGTGTGGCTAAGGGTTTATCTATTTTGTTTACTTTTTCAAAGAACCAACTTTTTGTTTTGTCAATTTTTTGAATTGTTTCTTTTGTTTCAATTTCATTGATTTCAGCTCTGATTTTATTTCCTGTCTTCTACTACTTTTGGTGATGAACTGTTCCTCTTTTTCTAGGGCTTTGAGATGTAAGGTTAGGTCGTTGAGTTGTTGACTTTTTATTCTTTTCTTGAATGCACTCAATGCAATGAATTTTCCTTTTAGTACTGCTTTCATAGTATCCCAGAGATTTTGGTATGTTGTATCGTCATTCTCATTTACCTCTAAGAATGTTTTTATCTCCTCCCTGATGTTTTCTGTTATCCATGCTTCAGTCAATAGCATATTATTTAGTCTCCAGGTGTTGGAGGAGTTTCTGTTTTTTCTTTTGTCATTGATTTCTAATTTCATTCCATTATGATCCAATAGAATACAGGGTACTATCTCTACTTTTTTGCATTTACTAACGGCTGCTTTGTGGCATAACATATGGTCTATTTTAGAGAAGGAGCCATGTGCTGCTGAGAAGAAAGTGTATTCACTCATTGATGGATGGAATATTCTATATATGTCTGTTAAGTCTAAGTTATTCATTGTGTTATTGAGTTCTATAGTTTCTCTGTTTAGTGTTTGTTTGGTAGATCTGTCCAGTGGTGACAGTGGTGTGTTAAAGTCACCTAGAATTATTGTGTTGTGGTCTATTTGATTCCTGTAATTGAGAAGGATTTGTTTGATGTACATGGATGGACCATTGTTTGGGGCATAAATATTTATGATCGTTATGTCTTCTTGATTTATGGCTCCCTTAAGCAGTATGTAATGTCCTTCTTTATCCCTTCTGACTAACTTCGGCTTGAAGTCCACTTTATCTGATATAAGGATGGAAACCCCTGCTTTTTTACTAAGGCCGTGTGCATGGTAGGTTTTTTCCCATCCTTTCACCTTTAGTCTGTGGATGTCCTTTTCTATGAGATGAGTCTCTTGAAGGCAGCATATTGTTGGGTCTTTCTTTTTGATCCAGTCTGCCAGTTTATGTCTTTTGATTGACGAATTTAGGCCATTAACATTCAGGGTTATTATTGAGATATGATTTCTATTCCCAGTCATTTTGGCTTAGATTTGGTTTTTAATGTGACTTGGTTTCTCCTTTAACTGGCTTTTCTTTTAGGATAGTTCCCCCCTTTGATGACTTACATTGTTGTTCGTTTCTTCCTCATGGAATATCTTGCTGAGAATGTTCTGTAGCGCAGGCTTTCTATGTGTGAATTCCTTTAACTTTTGTTTGTCATGGAAGGATTTTATTTGGTCTTCAAATCTGAAGGTTAGCTTTGCTGGATATAGGATTCTTGGTTGGCAGCCATGTTCTTTCAGAGCTTGAAATATATTGTTCCAGGCCCTTCTGGCTTTTAGGGTCTGGACTGAGATATCTGCTGATATCCGTATTGGTTTCCCCCTATATGTAATCTGTTTCTTTTCTCTCATAGCCTTTAAAATCCTATCTTTATTTTGTACATTAGGCATTTTCATTATAATGTGTCTTGGTGTGGATCTGCTGTAATTTTGTGCATTTGGTGTTCTGTAAGCCTCCTGCAGTTGAGTTTCCATTTCATTCTTCAGGTTTGGGAAATTTTCTGATATTATTTCATTGAGTAGGTTGTTCATTCCTTTGGTTTATATCTCTGTGCCTTCCTCAATTCCAATAATTCTTAAATTTGGTCTTTTCATGATATCCCATAGTTCTTGGAGGTTCCGTTCATGATCTTTTATTATCTTCTCTGTTTGGGCAACTTTATTTTCAAGATTCAATATTTTGTCTTCATTGTCTGAGGTTCTGTCTTCTAAGTGATCTAGTCTGTTGGTGATGCTTTCCATTGAGTGTTTAATTTGGTTTATTGTTTCCTTCATTTCAAGGATTTCTGTTTGGTTCTTTTTCAGAATCTCTATCTCTTTGTTGAGGTGATCTTTTGTTTCCTGTAAGTTGCTCTTTCAGCTGCTTATTTGAATGGTCAATCATTGCCTGCATTTGCTCTCTTAACTCATCATTTGCTTCTCTGAACATTTTAATCATGTATATTCTGAACTCCTTTTCTGGCATTTCTTCTACCATGCTGTCATTGGATTCTATTAGTGTCAAATCTTGGTTTGTTTGGAACACTTTCCTCCCTTGTTTTTTCATGTTGTTCATGTATGTTCACCTCCAGCAATGCAGATCTAGGGTATTGTAGTTTCTGCCCTATAGGCTTAGTGACCCTATAGTTTTCTGAAACCTCTTCTTTAAGGGGGGGAATCAATATTAGCAACATCCAGTATAGACAATATGCAGCTGTAAACCAAATAGCCCCTATGAAGACTATTGTTACAGTAGTCTTTTTGTTACAATATTGTTTACAATATTGTCATAATAAACAGAGAGGATGGGTTCTATTATTATCTACAGTATAACAAACAGATTTACGATGAGGACACCAGTTTCTAATGGAGGACAAAGAGGATGGGGAGAGGTGTAGGCTGTGACTGTTAACAGTGTAAGAAAAGAGTATGAAGAAATTCTAGATCATAGGAAGAGTGAGAAAAAGCCCTTGAGGAAATAGGTAAACAAAAGGAAAGTAGAGAGCAAGAAAAGTATAAAAATAAAAGTTTAAAAGCTATCACAAAGGAGAAAAAAATATACACTCTAACCATCATATCCTATTCAAACCTCTCAGTCTTTAGTAGCCTGAGGCATGAGAGCTACCCGACAATGAGCTTCCAGTCTCCAGTGGGCGTCTCAGGATGGGGTTTGCCCCACCTAATGACAGTTTTCGTGGATAATCCAAAATGGCTGCACTGGTTTCTAAACGTGTTTGAAAATGGTGAGCTGCAGTGCAGGGCGTGGGCACCAAGATTGTGTGGGGTGCAGTTGGTCAGGCTGGACCCCTGGAGGTGGTGTGCTGTCAGTCAAGCCAGGGGTCCTGGAGGCAGGGTGCTGTCAGTCAGGCTGGTGGTCCTGCAGCTCCTGGCTTTTTTTTTTTTTCCCCCAAAATGAGGGCAGCCACGTGTAACCAAACCTGCAGGTACTGTGATGGTGAATTTCCAGGCAATAGCAGGCAGCTGGTGATCCACCGATGGTCTGCAGGCTCTGCAGGCTACTGGCAGATGATCGGCATGTGAACCTCGGTTGGTGGGCAATGAGTAGGTGAGAGGCAGGCGATGGGCAGGCCAGAAGCAGGCAGACAGGCAAGTGACGGATGATAGGCGGCAGTCAGTGAGCAATCTGCACTCAAATGTAGCGCTAGGCTGGTAGATTGCAGGTGATTGAGGTAGACAGATGTGGCAAAGAGCAGGGGATTGATGAGGAGTAGAGACTGCTTCCCAGAGAATCAGATTCTCCTCTTTTCGAGTTCAGACTTACGGAGCAACAAGGAATGCAGCCTCCCTCTAGTCTGCCATCTTGGATCTCCTCCTTCAGTTCTTAAAAAATAATGCTCCCTTATCTTCTGGCCTCCAGTACTTTCAGGAGACATCAGGTGCCACCTTGGCCTCGGTTCTTTTTGAAGTAATCTGCTTCTTTGCTAAGTCACTTTTGGAACTTTTGTCCTTGGTGTTCTGAAGTTTTACTACTATATACCTTATATACTATATATTACTATATATGGTCTTTTCTTCCTTTTCATTTTATCCTCTCATATTCAGTGGGCATTTCAATGTGAGGATTTATGTCTCCTTTGGATCTGCCTGGAAGATACTTAACTATCACTCCTGTTACTGAATCAGGTTAATTTTGCCCACAGCACAATCACTGAGATGACTTTTTGCAAAGGAGAAAGAATTTATTCATAAAGCAACTGAGCATGAGGAGACTTAGGGGAGGCCACTGTCTCAAATCCACCTTCCCAAGGATAGAGTTTGGAGATGTTTATGGGATACATAACCAAGAGGATTTAAGGCACGAGAAAGGTGGTTGGAGGTGAAGTAATCAGTGGTCTGCACATATGTACGTGAACTTCATGATTCTTCATAAAACACATGTTCAGAAAATGATGGTGCTAGTGTGATCCAAGGTTGGGGTTTTCAGCCTCCTGAAAGTTCACCTGTTGGACACTTGTACAGGTCCAAGTGAAGAGTCAGTTGTTTCAACAAAAATGGCCTTCAGGTCCCTGAAAAGTAATTCAGGCAACTCCTGTCATCACGCCCCACATACCAGAGGCTTTATTTAGAGCAAAGCTAGTGGGAGACTAATGGTACATTGCTTAGCTGTGTGACCTTCAAAATTTGTGATTTTTAAAAAGTCAACTAAGAGTTAGTAGCTGAGGGAGAGTGAAGCCAGAGGGTTTGTTTATATTTCCCCTCAGTTTCATTTCCTTACATGCTGCTGTCTTCCATTCTATTTTGTCTTTTAGGAAAGCATATTAGATGGATCTAACCTCCATGTCTCTCAACTTTCTCTTAAACTCTCATTGTCCTGGAATTCTATAAGAACTCCCTTCTGGTCTTTCTAGCCCACTACTTCACTCTTTATATCCATTTTTCTACTCAAAAACATCTATTCAGTTGCTTTTAAATTTCAATAACCATATTTATAATTTTCATTTTCAAAATCTTTAATGTGTGTGTGTGTGTGTGTGTGTGTGTGTGTGTAACTACTACCTATATTTACTCCATGAATATGATATTCCCCCTTATCTCTCTGATACAGGACCAAGTCTTATTGGTCTTGAAACTTCTACAGTATGAGTGCTTCCTTTAAGGAAAAAAAATACTTGATGAAATGACATTATTTAGAATGAAAAGTCATAAGTCATACCATGTTGTAACCGTTTAGCTAGGCCTCGATCTATTGCCACCGTTTGGCTAGGCCTCAGCCTGTGGGGTCTTTGTCCCTTCTGGAGGGGGTAAGGGTGACGAGGTAACCAACACCCTCAGGAGAGCAAGTTCTAGACCAGTCTCAAATTTATTAAAGAATTACAGCACTTTTATAGAAGAGGGGAGTCCAAGAACAAAGTGTAGTGTAACATGATAGTCTGTAAGGATGATCCAAGTAGGAGTCACACAGTTTACCAAAGGGAGAAGGGAGAGAGAAGGACGAGCGAAGCTCACCTGGGGCAATGGCCGTGGGTGGGTCAGGTCACTTGGGAGTTTTCTCCACAAGCATGAACAATCCTGAGTGTGCAGTCAAGGATTTTACCTTTCCGCAGCCTAGGAACATATACCTCAGTGGCTTTTTTACATCCCCACAATACCACATTTTGGTAGTCTTGGAGCTTCAGGTTCTTTTCTTCTGGGTTCCTAGAAGAAGCTCACCAGAAATGCTTCTTAATAGTTTGTCTCCCTCTTCATCTAGAATGTTCTATAACTCCTGGTCAGTCCTAGCCTTCACAGGGGCTCACACTGAAGAATATCCACACCCATGCATGCATAGTCTTTTCAGTCATTGCTGGTGTTTGATGTGAGGAAGAGTCTGGGTACGTGCTAAATCTACTCTCCTGGAACTGTGGATCTGGCTTTCACTGAGGTTTGTGGGAATGACTTTCACTTGTCTTTTTCATCCATTTCTTTTTTTTTATCTATTGCTGTAAGTTAATAGTTTATGATCCTGTTGTGGTTATGTATTTATTATAATCTCAAACCCTTTTTGAAATTAATAAACACACACATATAGTGTGAGAAAAAAATTCTATTTAAATTTATTTTTAAGGAATATAGCAAAATACAAAAATGCTTTAGAATATTTGTGTTTAGGCAAACTACCTTCGGGAGATAAAAATATAAACTAGTAAGCTGGTAGTTAAAAAGATGCAAATTTTGGTGTTGTTTACTAATCCCCTGAGAATTTCTGTTCACTAATGTTCTTTGAGAAACTTGTACCCTCTAAAATATAAGTAAATTTTTTTTTTTTTTTTTTTTTTTTGGAACCAGGGATTGAATTCAGTGACACTCGGCCACTGAGCCACATCCCCAGCCCTATTTTGTATTTTATTTAGAGACAGGGTCTCACTGATTTGCTTAGGGCCTCGCTAAATTGCTGAGGCTGGCTTTGAACTCACGATCCTCCTGACTCAGCCTCCCAAGTCGCTTGGATTACAGGCGTGTGCCACCACGCCCGGCTAAAATATAAGTAAATTAAAGGACTAAAATATAAGTAAACTAAAATAATTTCAGTCTTTAAAGGACCACTTTTTTCTTTTCAAAGGAGACAAATTCTTACTTTCATTTCTTTGAAGTGAAAATGGCTAAAAAGGCCAAAGCTATCCCAGACAGTGCTTTTGTGTAAAAAATGCAGCTGAGGCCAGGCAGGGTGGCACAGGCCTGTAATCCCAACAAGAGATAGGGAGGGGACAGGAGGATCACAAGTTCAAAGCCAGCTTCAGCAGCAGCAAGACATTAAGCAACTCAGTGAGACCCTGTTTCTAAATAAAAAATACAAAATAGTGCTGGAGATGTGGCTCAGTGGCCAAGTGCCCCTGAGTTCAGTCCCCAGTACCAAAACAAAACAGAACAGAACAAAAAATGCAGCTGAGTGGATGTGTGTATGAGCTTCCCCCTTCTTCCTCAGTTTTTGTTCCATCCACCTTCCCAACCTATTGGGTGGTGCTGTACACATTTAGGGCTGGTCTTCCCAACTCAGTTTGCTGACCCACATGTCAACCATCTCTGGAAACACCCTTAGAAACACACCACCAAGTATGCTTTACCTATTTCTCTCAATCCAGTCAAATTAATAACCAAGATTAAGCATCACAGATTCTTCTAGACACGGAGAGTAAACGCATGGGATAATGTAGTAAAATCCATTATAATGAATTCAAACTCCATCATCTTGAGAATTCTTAGGAAATTACTACTAATAGTGCCTATAATCCCAGCAACTTGGGAGGCTGAGGCAGGAGGCCTCAGCAAGTTTGAGGCCAGCCTCAGCAATTTAGAGAAGACATGTCTCAAAACAAAAAATTAAAAGGGCTGGGATGTGGCTCAGTCATTATGTGTTCCCAGGTTCAATCTCTGGTACAAAAAAAAGGAAATCATTGCAGGTTTTAAAATAGCATGGTATGATAGGATGAATAACTTCTAAAGTTCTATAGCACAACAGAATAACTGTGCTTGGCAGCAATCTAATGTATATTTCAAAACAGCTAGTAGAAAAGATTTTGACTGTTCTCAATGCAAAGAAATGATAAATGGTTGAGGTGATAGATATGCCATTTACCCTGAGCTAATCATTACACATTACACACATGCATTGAAATATCACACTATTCCCCATACATATGTACAATATTTTGTGTCAATTAAAAATAATTTTTAACAGAGAAATAAAATTGAAAAAATAAAGGTAGAAAAGCAAAAAACTATTCACAGTCTAGAAAGAGATTTTGTGTAATGTATGCCAGAAGTTGTCTCTGTTCGGCACACCACTTAACAAGTAATTTGAGGGCCATTTCCTCTTTATCTCTACTCCCTCTTCAATGAACCAGTACCGGGAGCTGTCTAGATGGCTCATCACTAACTCATCCCCAAGGGCCTACAGAGTGCTTCTGCCTCCTTAAATATCTAATGTACTGCAGAATCCAGGATGGTTTAGGCCACAGGAAGAATCAGGCTATGTTCTGTTTTGTTGTATTACCCATAATAACTGTGTTTTGTTCCTTCTGACTAGACTTAACCATTTTCTTGGTCAGTAATAATTTTCACTTCCTGGGAAGAATAGCCATGACCCTGGTGAACAACTTACTTGCCTGCTGGCCCTCCTTTCCTCCCTCCATCCCTTCCCTCCCTTCCTCCCCTCCTCCTCCCTTTTGTCCTTTCTTCCTTCCTTTTTGGTGTTGGAGACTGCCAGGCAAGTGCTCCCAGCCTCTCCTGGCTATTCTTTAAAGAGCATCAGTAGGGCTGGGGATATAGCTCAGTTGGTAGAGTGCTTGCCTTGCAAGCACAAGGCCCTGGGTTTAATCCCCAGCACCACAAAATAAATAAATAAAAATAAACAAATAAAGAGCATCAGTAAATTGCCAGTGTTCACTTCCATTGCAGTTCTTGGAAAAGATCTTGTAATTACCCACACTCCTCTTTGCTTTCCTGAGTTTGGGTTTATTGGTTTTGTGATATTTTTAAAGACCTTGCAAAGAAATTTATTTAGATATTTGGTAATGGCTACAAGTCATGTTCTTGGAATTAACATACATATTGCCAATAACGTGTTATGCAGATTACCACAACCCTTCTGCCCTCCTGTTTTAGAAGCTTAACTCTGAAGCCCTGTGTAACTATAACATCTATCAAGGCTTGACATGTACATTGAGCTATTTTCTAAACCAGTGTTCTTTCAGTCTTTTCTTATGAAGTTACAGAACCAAAAGAAAATAAGATTCATGTTGGTCCTATCAGGCTGCTTAACAAAAACAGCACATAGTAGGTGACTTATAAACAACATAAAATTATTTCTCGGAGCTCTGGAGGCTGAGAAGTCTGAAATAAGGCACTGGCAGATTGGTTTCAGGTGAGGGCTGCTTTCTGGTTTGTCGATGGCACTTTCTGTGTCCCCACGTAGCAGAAGGTTGAGTAAGACTTCTTGGACTTATTTTATAAGGGCACTAATGCCGTTAATGAGGGCTTCACCTTCACGATTTAATCACCTTCCCAGAGGACATGATGATCCCCCTGATACCATCCCCTTGGGGGTTAAGAGGTCAACATGTGAACTTGGGGGTCACAAACATTGAGACAGTAGCAAACAGCAAGCATCAATAACTGGGCAAAAAGAACAGACCTCCAGTCACTGTTGGGCCACATGCATATAAAAGCCCAAAGTCACACATCTGGAATTCTGAACCCCTGGGTGAGCTGGAGGATCATTTCAAATGACCCAGAGAAGGAAATTTAGCTTTCTGTGTTCATTTATAGACCTTCCCTCTCCTCTTATCTTTTGTCCAGTATCTCTACATTCAAATAGGTTTGTGTGACACTCTGCTTTACTGTCTCCAGAAAGTAACCTTCTAGTTGTCTGGCAAAGTCAAAAAGGCCATCTGAGTAGTGTTGACAGACTTAACAAATAAAAATATAGGATGCCGTGTTAAATTTCATATACACAAGGGATTTTTTTTTTCCTGCTGTGATGGGATTGAACCCAGGGCCTTATGCATGAGTGTTACTGAGCTGTCTTCCCTTTCCTCCCTGAGAACACACCAACCTCAACAGAATCTCAGAGCAGTTGGAGGTGTGGTGTCTGCTCTCCAGGGAGGGGTCCTGGCTTTTGAATGGTCCCACCTACGTTTATAATTCTGCAGTTAGCTGAACTGAACTTACTTATTGACAGTAAGAGCTCAGAACAAATTTGCTGTTTGATTTTTCTTTCCTAAGCCAGCAAGGCTCTGAGTCTGGCTTTGCTTTTTAGATTAATTATCTCCTTTTTTTGTTCGATAGGGCCCAGATCTGTATTAACATGTTACATTTGCTCAGAGGTAATTTTTATCCATTAAAAAAATAACCCCAATCTGTTCTTTTAAGATAATCAGCCCTCCTCCGAGACTACTTTACCAGTCAATTTGTCGCGCTATTTGAAGAGCACCTTGTTCACCCTCAGATCTCTTCTTCCCCTCAGTTAACTCAAAATGTCCAAGACTGAACTTCTTTGCTTTCAGAAGACAGCCCCGCTTCTTACCTCCATTTTCAGGAGTGTTATAACTGGGTTATAATCCAGGGCCAAGAAGAGCTTTGAATCTTACTTCCTGGGTTCAGCAAAAAGTATCATTTGTTTTCTAAATTTGCTATTTGGTATTTGCAGTCCTACCCATTTTTATGGCTACTGTCCAGTCTTCATCTTCATCCCTTCACACATGAGTTCATTATTATTCTACCTCCAAATTATATTCACAGACTCAACACTTCTGTCCTTATTTGACAAATGCTAATTGTCACAATTTACTAAGCCTCTCTCCTCCCAATCCACCCAACCCACCATTACCAGACTAATTTTCCTAACACGTGCATTGATTATTGTGCCAAGATGACCAGTTGTGCCCAGTACACATTCTTGCCTTCACACAGAAAGATAGAATTAATAGTTGGCCACATTTTTTCTCATTCCCGCCACTTCTGTAACTACCATTGGAGGTGGACCTCTTTATTGGACCATTAATTTTCTTATCGTTTATCCCCTATTTTCTGTCTCTTTGTCATTATGCTCTACTTGGAAATTTTCTCCAGGTTTATCTTGTAACCCTAATACTGAAGTTTAAATTTTTTTTCCACTCTATTTTTAGTTTCTAGGAGCTCTTTCGTGTCCTCTGTTCCATTTTTATAGCGTACAATTCTTTTTTTCATACACTCATTATCTTCTCATTTATATGAAGATAGAGAAGACAGTCTTTTTCCTTTTTTTCTCCTAACATTGCCTTTTTTCCTGTGTGTGTCTTTCACATTAGACACTCATCTCGTTCATCTGACACCTCTTGCCTCTCTGTTCCTACGTAAGAGTGGCACTTGTCAAGCTGATTGACAGCTCTGTATGTGCATGGACTGACAAGCTTTTTCAACTGTGGTCTTCGCTGCTGGGTAGCCTGGCAGGGTAAGTTCACTGGACAACTTCCAATGTCAGTATTTTTAAGTCTTTTGCTTTGAGCTGATCATCTGCAGGAAAGAATCTTCCAATCTTTCACTTGGAGAAAGTAGGCCTGGGTACCAGATCTCTGGGAGGACACTGAGGGACTAAACATCAATCACATAAACTTTCTTCTTGTCTTTTGTTCAGTATCTCCACACTCAAATGGGTTTATGTGACACTCTGTTTTACTATCTCTAGAAAGGAAACTTTCAGTTGTCTGGCAAAGTCACAGAGACCATCTGAGTAGGGTTGACAGACTTAACAAATAAAAATAGAGGATGCTCTGTTAAATTTCACATACACAGAGATTTTTTTTTTTTTTTGCAGTGATGAGGATTGAACCCAGAGCCTTATGCATGCTAGGCAAGTGCTCTACCACTGAGGCACACCCCCGTGCCAGACAACAAGTAATTAATGTAAATATTCCTCAGGCAATATTTGGAGAATACTTATATTAAAAAATTATTCAGGGCTGGGGACATAACTTAGTTGGTAGAGTGCTTGCCTCGCAAGCACAAGACCCTGGGTTCAATCCCCAGCACCGCAAAAAAAAAAAAAAAAAAAAAAAAAAAAAATCATTAATGTCTGAAATTCAAATTTAACTGGGCATCCTACATACCCTAAGCCTACATCTGAAAGCTTAACTGTTTTTCAAATAGACGTTGAGCCAGTTGCCCCAATTTCAGCCCCATTCCCACTCCTCTAAGAGATACTGGATCTGCTGATCCTTGAACTTTTGGGTAATATAAATGTGTTAGTTAACTTTCTATCACTGTAATAAATGTCTGAGAGAATCAACTTATAAAGAGGAAAGGTTTATTTTGGCTTATGGTTTCAGAGGTTTCAGTCCATGGTTGGCTTGCTCTGTTGTTTTTGGGTCTGGGGCAGAACCTTATGTTAGGGAGATATAGCAAAACTACTCACCTGTGGGGGTTGGGAAGCAAAGAGAGACAGAACAGAAACCGACTAGGTGTTCAAAATCCCCTTCCAGGGCTCACCCACAATGACATAACTCCTTCCCATTAGGCCCCACCTCCTGAAGGTTCCACCATCTCCTCTGAGCTTTCTTGGGTGTGTTAAGTTGATTATCACTTGCTCATCTGCTTTTCAACTTCCAAAATTGTGTGGTTATTGATTTGTCCCCTAGAAATCTTTGTAGGCTTAAGTTTTTTTCTCTTTCTTTTTTTTTGCTTTAATTTCACTTTTTGCTTCTTTTGCTCAGGACAATACTTTTATTTGTCTTTATAATCAGCCTGACTGAGGTATTATTTACATTTACAGTTGAACAATGTTTGATATCTGCCAAATGTATATAGTGGGGGAGGGACCACCAAAATTAACAAATAAAAGATTTCTACTACCTCTAAGTTTCCATCTGTAGCTTTGAACTTGTTTCTCTCCTCAAATCCTTGGCCTCTGGCAGCCACGGATCCATTTTTGGTTATTTTAGCTTTGATTTTTATAAAATGTCATGAAATAGGATGAGATGGTATTTAGGCATTTGTGATTGGCAGCTGTCAATCAGCAGAATGCTTTTGAGATTCATCATGCACCCTACATATTGCACAAAGCAGGAATTTGCTCTTTTTTCTTGTTGAGTAATATTTCATTGTTCGGATATATACAATTTGTTTATCCATTTATAGCTGAAGAACATTGGAGTTATTTTCAGTATGTTTTTCTTTTTGCTAATTGAATAAAGCTGCTATTTACATTGGTGCACAAGACATTGTGTGGTTGGTTACATGTGTTCATTTTTGAGTAAACACCTAGGACTGTTTCTGAGTCAGATGGTAAGTGCACGTTCAACTTTACAAGGAATTGATAAACTGTTCTCCAAAGTGGCGTGCTATTTTACATTCCCACAAGCTATGCCTGCATGTTCCAGTGGTTCCAAGGCCTTGACAATGCTTGGTATTGTCAGTATAACTAATTTTACTGAGTATATAGTGTAAACGCAAAAAGGAAAGGGGGAGGCAGACCTCGATGGATTCAGAGAAGCCTTTATTCCTTTGCAGATTTGGGCGTCATTCAGGTCCAGTTTCCGGGTGGGAAAATGGCCATCAGTTACAGGGGGGATTCTGGTTTTATAGGATATGAGGAGGATGATGTAATCATTGTATACTTGCAGTTTCAACCATCAGGGGCTAGCTGTACAGGTTAAAATTAGATGCTGAAGGATGAGTACTCAAATCTTGCCCAACGTCATTCAGGACTAGGTTGACATGGGAAAGGTCAAGGTTTAGGGCCTAGCATTCCATATCCGCCCTTTTCCTTTAGGGCTCATTGTTTCAGGAATGCACTTGGAGAGGTTTAATGTTCAGCCAATTTCCTTCCCCACTTCTCCAGCCACACTGTCCATTTTCTTGGGGAGTTATCTTATAGAATATTATTTTCCATAACCCTTAATGTAGTGCTATCTTATTGTGGTTTTAATTTAATTTGCATTTCCCTGATGATTCTGAATATTTTCTTTCCCATTCATATGTTATCTTTGTTAAAGTGTTCAAATCTTTTTTTGTAATATTTAGAAATTAAGTTATTTGTGTTTTTATTGGACTTAAAAGCTTTTTTTTTGGTACTGGGGATTGAACCCAGGGGCACTCCACACCTGAGCCACATCCCCAGCCCCATTTTGTATTTTATTTAGAGACAGGGTCTCACTGAATTGCTTAGGGCCTCGCTAAGTTGCTGAGACTGGTTTTGAACTCACGATCCTCCTGCCTCAGCCTCCCAAGTGCTAGGATTACAGGCATGCGCCACTGTACCCGGCTATAAGTATTCTTTGTATGTTCTGGATATATCCATTTTTCAGATAAATGATTTGTAAATACAGTTGGTCATTATCATTCAGGGCTTCTCTATTTGTAAAATTGCTACTTTCTAAAATTTTTTTGTAACCCTATGTTGTATACCATAAGAGATGTAATGTGGCTATAAGATTAATAATAACTATAAAGTCATTCAAATGCCTTGTAATGTCAACACTAGGTGTCAGTTAGTGAGTGAATCCTGGCTCAAGAATTTTCAATTCTCATCCCGGGGTTTCTGGGTAAAAAAGCCACTTCTACACTGATGCAACTCTCCTAAACCTTTACACAGAGCCCATCCTTAACTTCTTTCTTGAAAGATACACCTGGTGACTAACCTGTACCGAATACAGATATGAGAAAGAGAAAAGGGTCCTCCTAACTCCAGGAAAGATCTCTAGAGGAGGCCTTCTTCAGCAGTCATCTGACCCCAACTCTCATGCCCCCAAACTGCTACTGCTATTGGTCATGTAAAATCACTATTTGAGTATCAGACAATGTTGAAGACTCATCTTTGACTCAAACTGGACCAAAGGAGAAAAGTTTCCCCTGGGGAAGTTGATTAACTAAGACCATCTAAGAGCCCTGAACACAACACCTTGAAATCAATGCTCACAGCTTTCAGGGTCATTTGCAGACATGCTTAGAGTGGCAAAAACTGAGTCGCTCAATGCAAATTCCCAGCTGAGGTTGAATAAGGCAAGACTGCGCCATCTCGTTCCAGCTCTCCCCCTGTCAACAAATGTCCTTTCTGCATCCCATTCCGTGCCACATTTTTCATTCTTGTTCTTTTTGTCGGGGATTTCAAAGTTCAAAGTGCTGGCAAGTCTTCCTAAGTGGAAGTTCCTAAGCTTGCTGTGCTTTATGGAGAAAATGCCTGTGCTAGATGAGCCCCTCTGGGCACAAGTTTTACTGCTGCAGGTCCTAAATTCAATGTTAATGAATCAGCACACAGTACTTTGAGGAAAAGGAAGATAAAATTCGCCTCCTTGCTTAGGGTTCCTCCAGAAAGAACTGAAGAAGTATCTGTGATAAAACTATGGAAAAGAAGTAAGATTTGTAGATTCATTAGATGATTTTTTTTTTTTTAAAGGTGTAGCTTTGTTGTGAGGCAGAAAGTCAAAGAAACTTAAAGTAGATATTTATAGTTAAGAAAATGTTAAAGACATCTTGGCTAGTCCTAGCTGTCTTGCACATTTCAAAAGGTGGTTAGTGCTGAGAAACATTACGCCTGCAGGCAAGCCAGGTTCTCAGATGAGGAGGTGGCAGAAGAATTTTAAAAACATCTGCTAAATGTTATACAGGAGAAAAAGGTTATGTGGGAGAGCAGGTCTTCAATGTCAATGAGACTAGATAGTACTAGGATGTAACCAAACAAACCTAGATAACAAAATGGTGTGTCAGTTGATGAATGTGTGACCAGAGCCTCACAGGAACCTAGCCCTGTGGTGTTTTCCTCAGGAAAAATACTTGTGTGTTTGCGTAAGTTCATAGAACCTAACTACCACAAAGAATGAGAATCAACAATGCTCCCCACTCCTCTGGTAGTTGCCTGAAGAGACATTTCCTGGACTGTCCTCTCTTCTCCATCTGATTACCTAGATTGATCCTTAAACTTCAGCCCTAGTTATGCTCAGGAAGATTCTCTAGATTTCACTCCCAGGTCAATTGAGATTCTCGGCTTTTGCACTAGTTAATATGCAGTGCATGCACCTCTAGCTCAGCATTTATCACAACAAAGAAGTTGTTCATACCTTTTTCTGCCTTCCTCATCAGTCTCTGAAGTGCTTGAGGCTAGGATTTTTCCTTTCTTCCTTCCCTTCTTTCTTCCTTCTCTCTCTCCTTCCCTCACTCCCCTGTTCCTTTCTCTTTCTTTCTTCACACACACAGATGCACCTTGACTTATGATGGGGTTACATCCTGATAAACCCATCATTAAGCTGAAAATGGGATTAGTCAAAAATGCCCTTAATACCTCTACCCTACTGAATGTCCTAATTTAGCAACACAGCACACTATAGAATTCTGGTCATTTCCCCTTCGTGATCTTGTGACTAATCAGGAGCTGCAGCTCACTGCTAGGGCCTAGCATCATCAGAGAGGATCAGACTTCAAATCACTAGTCTGGGAAAATATCAAATTCAAAACCTGAGGTACAATTTCAATTGACTACAGTGTATCACTTTTATACCAACAGAAAGTTGAAAAATTCTAAATTCGACCAATGTAAATGGACTGCCATCTGTATGTATATTTGAATATATATACACATTCATTTTGGGGGAGGTAAGCAAGAAACCATCATGCCTAAATATTTCTTATGTTGCACTTTTATTTTTTAAATTAAGATATAGTGTCATTCCTACTTGATTAATTCTGTTTCTATGTTCTGGTACTTTAGCACTGAGCCTGGTCCATAAAAAGGATCGATAAATATTTGTGGGGGGAAAAGTATGAAAGTTAACAATGAAGGGTTATGGAAAATAATATTTCTATAAAATAATTCCCCAAGAAAAATGAAGGGACCATGTGGCTCAAGAAGTGGGAAAAGAAACTGGTCAACCTTTTAACCTCTCGTAGTGCATTCCTGACAACAATGGGCCCTGGGGAAAAGGGCAGAAATGGAATGCTAGGCCCTAAACCTTGACCTTCCCCAGGTCAACCTAATCCTGAATGACTTTGGGCAAGATTTGAATCTTGTGACTGACCAGGAGCTGCAGCTCACTGCCAGGGCCTGGTCATCCTTCAGTTTCTAAGTTTAAACTGCACCCACTCAATGGTTACATTACCCTCCTCATATCCTATAAAACCAGAATTCCCCCTATAACTGGGGCCATTTTCCATCCAGAAGGTAGACTCGAATGACACCCTACTCTGGGAAAGAATAAAGGCTTCTCTGAATCCGTCGAGGTCTGCCTCCTGTTTTCCTTTTTGCTCTTACAAACAATATTTATTTATTCTACCTAATTGAAGTTTTATGAGTCCTAAAGTTTTAACAAGTAAATATTTTTAAATTAACATGTATAAGTAAAAACTGCTTCCCTTAACTTTTAAATAATTCCCCTGCCCCCTTTTATTAAAACTTGAGATATCTATAATACGATTTTGCTGAGCAAAATAAACTTCAGCTTTGTCCAAATGGAATAATTAGAAATTTGGAACCTGCAGCTTGAATTACATGAGTTGTTACCATGCTCATTAGAGCCGGAGAAATTTTAATTTACACTCATGGTAATCAAGGTCTTGAAGTCAGCTATGAAGATAGTGGGGAAAGAACAGAGAGAGCCTTACCAGGCTGCATGGGGTGGGAAAGGAAGGCCATGCACAGACAGGGCTGGGTCAGCTTTCTATAGGAGCCCTGTCATTCAACCACCTCTTCTGAGCAGATGACTGCGACTCCTGGAGCCAGGACTGCTATTGTGGAGACTCAGTAACTTTTGCCTCTGCTTGGAGATGACTTGTCCTGGGTCAGTACTTCCATGGCTGTATTCTCTTTCTGCCTTAGGCTTCTGCCCAGACTAACGAGTAATACTACAAGACTGAAACCAGAATTGGGGACAGGCAGTTAGTGTAGAAATAAGAAATGGGGTCAAATCGAGAAAATGGAGGCCATGAAAGCCACTGGCATCTGGAAGTTGGAGACTGTCCTTGGGAGAATGGAATGTCAAGGATCTCTGGAGCCCATTGATTACCAAAACTACCTGCCCTTATGGAGGACTACAGGCAAAGAGTTGCTAATTCATGCCCCCTGGGCCCCTACCTGACTCTCCATGTGGCCCTTCCCCCTGCCATTTGCATCTCACCTTTTTTCCTGTGTCACCAGGGCCTAGTCACATGGGCAGGAAGGAGAGATAAATGTCGGAGGAAAGAACAGAACAAAAAAGACCCTAACCTATAAAAGAGGGTGCACTCACTTCTGGGGATTCCAGAACATCAGTCATGGCCCCCTTCTTCCTCCTGGCAGAAGTCTGTTGCTACTTTTAAATAAAACCTACTTAAAATGCTTGTCTTGGCGTGCTTCTCTGGCGTTATACTTCAATACACGAGGAAGCAGAACTCGTCACCGGTAAAAGGCAGTATCAAGACTGTTGGGAAGAAAAACTCTCCACTCTGCCCGCTTAGGTCCAGTGCCTGGAACCCTGCAAATTAGACTGACAAAACCCAGACTAACAGAAAAAAGAAGCCATACGAATTTTATTTGATATTAATCTTTAAATTTTACATATTCGCAGGGGTTTCACAAAAAAGGAGGAGAAAAGCGAGAACGTGGTTAGGCCTCAGAGTCTATGTACCATCTTAACAAAGGATGATGAATTTGGGGAGAAGTGACAAAATGGAGGTGTTCAGACTTCAGGGTGGCAAATTGTAGGAAGGTGAATGTATGGACGAAACTAATGAAATAGACGAGTTATTTCAATAAAGGACATTCACGCAGATTCAGCTTGGTGTTGTTCCTTGATAAGAGCCATCTCCTCTTTGGGATATTGGTGAGGGGAGGGGACACTTTCACGAAAGGAAATGTATGTCCTGCCTTTGAGCAGAAAGTGGGAGGGTAGAGAGTTTTCCCCGAGTCTGCTGTTTCTCATTTGCCATCAGCAAAACTATCCTTGTGCCCAAGTGGCATGTTAGGGTGTGATACTAATTCCCTTGATCCCAAATTCAAACCCCCACAAAGAAAAAGATTCTACTGCTTTGAAAAGTTATTCTCTTTCCTGCTGGGCAGAGATATGACATCATTCCCCTTTGGAAGATGGTGGTGACCCTATAAATGAGCTCCCTTGGGGCCAGCTTCTCCTCCTGGTCCAGGATGCTGACAGGGTCCTCTTTTTGGGAGAGCCCATGGGTGTGGAATGCATTCAAGACACACCACTGGGAGCTGCTCTGAGGCAACTGAGGCGGTAATTGATGCTCCAAAGTCAGGGAGATGTTTCCTAAGGGGGCAACTTTCAAAGCCCACTACAGCGTAGGTCTCTGAGTCCCCAGGATTGAGAAGATCTGTCTTATTGACTTGTTTCTTCTGACCTGCTCTGTTATACCCTACTATAACAAGATCATCGAAGTCGTTCACATAAAGCCAGAAGAGCCTTTATTTTAGCTGACCAGCGATGACCACCCATACACCTAAAAGCAGTGTGTGTTGAGGGGTGGGGGACACGGACAATTGTTAGTTCTTTGTTGCCAGCATTTACAGGGAGGGGAAGGGATTAGGGTGGGGCCGACTCTCTCCTGATGGCACTCCAGAATCTTTTTTGGGGAGTATAATAGTACAGGCTCATGAATGGGTCCTCATTCTTACTGTTACTCTCAGCAAATTGAAAATCTGATTCTAAATTTTATATGAGGAGCAAAGGACCAAGGCATTTTTAAAAAGAGCAAGAACCAAATAAAAGACACTATGCTAGATACAAAGACTTAATATACAGTCACAGGAATTAAGACAGTAATACTGAAACAAGATTAGGAAAACAGACCAATACAAGAGACCATCGAAAACAGGCTTACGTGTATGTGAATACGTGACCTATGATAAAGGATGTAGATTAATGATAAAAATTTATGAAAAAAGTTAATGGTGCTGAAGTCAGAGTTGAGGACAGGCAGTTAGTGTAGAATAGGGAATCTGGTCAAAGAGAGGAATGAAAGCCATCTGAGTCTGGGAAGTTGGAGACCACCCCTGGGAGATTGGAATGTCTGTCTCCAAAGTCCTTTTGATCAGCAAGATTACCTGCCTATACTACCTCTTCCCAGCAGAGGATTGCTAATTAATGCCCCCTGGGTCCCTACCTGCCTGAATCCTCCCTGGAGCCCTTCCCCCTGCCACCTGCTTCTCACCTTTTTGCCTTGTCATAGGCAACTCCTGGGCCTAGCTGTATAGGCAGGAAGGAGAAAGATAAGGCGGGAGAGAACAGGAGAACAAAGGAGACCCTAATCTATAAAAGATGCAGAGCATGCTCACTTCTTGGGATTCTAGAACATCAGCCATGGTCTCCTTCTCCCTCCTAGGAGAAGTCTGTTACTACTTTTAAATTAAACTTGCTTAATATGCTTGCCTTGGTGTGCTTTTCTGGCATTGTACTGTTATACTCCCCCAAACGATTCTCGAGTGCCATCAGGAGAGAGTGTCAGTCCCACCCTAATCCCTTCCCCTCCCCATAACCCACCCTAATCCCTTCACTCCCTATAAATGCTGGCAACAAAGAAGGGGCGCATAATCCCAGTTGCACACCACTTTTAGGTGTAAGGGTGGTCGCTGCTGGCCAGTTAAAAAAATAAATAAGTAAAGGCTTCTTTTGGCTTTATGTCAATGACTTGGATGATCTTATTTTTGTACTTGAACATCTGAGGAAGCAGAACTTGTCACTGATAAGCAGTGGTATCAGTGCTAGGTCATAGGTAAAAAAGAAAATCTTGAAACCTAGCTCATGCCATCCACAAAAATCAATTTCACTTAAAAAATGAAGTTTTTTCTTAAATGTCACTTTCATAAGAAAAAATATTTTGTAATATTGAGAACGGGAAAGATTTCTTAAACACATCACCAAAGTAGAAGCCACAAAGGAAGAGGCTGATAAATTGGACTACCTCCCAATTAAGAGTTTTTGTCTATCAAATGACAGCAGAAAGAGTGTGAAGAGGACAAACATGGTGTGGGGGTTGATACATAGAATACATGTAACTAACAAAGGACTCATAGTCAGAAAATATAAATAACTCCTATAAATCAATAGGAAAACGACACTAATGGAAAATGGGTGGAATACCTTTCATAGGTAATCTATGAAAGCAGATATGCAAATGGTGTTCAACTTCCTTAATACTCATGAAAGTGCAAATTAAAATCACAATGATTTACCAGCATCCATCCTCCACTCCAGCTAAAACAGAAAAGGTTAAGGATTCAAAGCATTAACAGAGATGTGGAGCAATAACTCTCGTTTACTGCTAGAGGGATTATATCGTATTTGGTGTCAGGTACTGAATTTGAAAATTAACATATTCCCAAAATCCAGGTATGTCACTCAGAAGGCAATAGAAATGCATATGTATATGCGTCAAGAGACATGCATAGAAAAAAACTTGAGGAAATCCACATGAGACTTCCGGTTTCCAGATTGGAAGTTGTTGCTTGTGTCCTTACAAAAAGAAAAAAGATAAACTAAAAATAAAATGTTCTTAGTTTCATCAGAGTATTAAGGCCACAAGGTAAGCTGCTGCCCCTAAAATTGGAGAATATAAGAAAGTGTATACAACAGCAGAAGTTAGCCACTGGAGCCAGGGTGGGAAAATGAACTGTAATGAATACGTTGTTGAAGGTCAGTGTGCACAAACTTGAGAATTAAAAATTAAGGGGAGCTCATTGCCTTCAAATTAAGGCAAGAAACCCTCTTGCCTTCCAGGGAAATTATTTTACCAGAGCCTAGCCACTTGGGTTTCAGAGCTTAACACACCTGGAGGATGCTCATACCCAACGTGTGCCCCCTCGTAGCAGTCCTATCACACCTAAGCACAGTGTATGTGTGTGGCAAGTAGCCAAGAAGCACCTGAAGGTCACAGCCCAGGGGATAGGCTCACTAGAAGACTGGGTCCTAATCATAGGTCTATACAGCCCTTTCCCTCTCTCCATGCCTTATCTGTACAAAAATAGGACTCCTGTACAACAGGAGAGCACAGCTGAAAGAACTGCAGACCTCAGATCTTTTTGAAGAAGGAGGTTCTGGGAAAACCCAAAGACACAGGAGAGAATAACTAAGGACACCAGAGGATATTTTATCCTCTTACACCCATTACTTAAGCTTAACTCCTAAACACATGAATAAAAGGTTACTCACATATTTAGCTCAGGTTTTTTTTTCTTTTTCCCAGTACATCCCATCTAGCCAAACATTAGAAGGCATAATAAAAGGTGAAAAAAAAAAAATCATAGCTTGAAGAAATAGAGCAAGCCAGACTCAGAAATGGCAGAAATGTTGGAATCATCAGAGATGAGGAGTTTAAAATAGCTATGAATAATATGCTAAGGACTCTAACAGAAAAAGGGGATGATATGCAAGAACAGATGGGTAAAGTAACCACAGGAATGGACATGCTAAGAAAGAATCAAAAGGAAATGCTATAAATCAAAAACACTACCAGAAATGAAAAAATGTCTTAGATGGTGTTAAATTGATGTTTGGCCTGTTTATGGACTTGAGTGATATAATTTGGCCCAAAGCCACCTCTATATGTAGCAAATTGCAAACTTAGTATGCAAATAAAGACCTGACTTAAGTACATATTCTTGTAACAAATAGCTCATTCTCAGCAAATCTCAGATTACAGCTCCAGCCAATCACAGGCTGTCGACTGATCACACCATACCCATATAAGGCAAATGCTGACTGCAGCCAATCAAGTTGTTTCCATATGTCACTTCCTTTATTCAGGCAATAAATATAACTAGCACATATGGGTGGGTGGGGAATTCTGAAAGAGTGCTGGTCCAAGATGCTGCACTAGTACATTTTTTTTGCTCTAATAAACTTCATTAAATTGGCTCTTTAGTAGCCTGAAAATAGCTGAGGAAAGTATAAGTGAGCTTGAAGATTATGTCAATAAAAACTTCTCAAATGTAAAGGCAAAGAGAAAAAAAGAATGAAAGACAACATAATATTAAAAAAAAAATGGGACAATAAAAAAAGATGGAGCATATGCATAGTGGGAATATCAAAGAGAGATGAAACAAAGGAACAGAAGAAATATTTGGATAAAAATGGATGAAATTTTTCTAAAATTAATAGTAAATATCAAACCAGAGTCAGGAAGATCAGCAAAAGGTAAGCAGGCAAATGCACAAAAGTATGTGTACTTAGTCATATCATATTCGAACTGCAGAAAAAATCTAGATAAATAAGAGAAAATATCAAAAGAAGCCAGAGGAAATAAAACACCTTATCTATAAAGGGACAAAGATAAAATTATATCTGACTTTTCTTCAGAAATCATGCAAGCAAGAAAAAAATACCCACCATGTTGGTTAGCTTTCCATTACTATAACAAACGCCTGAGATAATCAGTTTGTAAAGAGAAAACTTTCCTTTTGACTCACAGTTTTGGAAGCTCTAATCCATAAATGATTGGTGCATTGCTGTTGCACCTGTGATGAGGCAGCCCATCATGGTAGGAACATGTAGCAGAATGAAGCCACTCACCTCAGGGCCAAAGTGAAAGTGAAAAGAAGAGGAAGGGAGGATGATCCCCTTCAAAGGAATGCCTCCAATGACCTGAGGACCTCTCACTAGGTTTCACCTAGTAAAGGTTCCACCTCCCTACAGGGCCATGCTGGGGACTAGGTCTTTACCACATGGACCTTTGGGGACACTGAAGGTATAAACTATAACACTAACTACTTAGAAAAATTATTCTTTAAAAGTGAAGGAGAAAAGACTTTCTCAAACAAAAACTGGCTATTTGTCACCAGTAGATCTGCCTGTTAAGACATGTTAAGAATTCTTTAGAGAAAAGAAAACTGATAAAGATCAGAGGCTAGGAACTTTACCAAGAAAGAAAGAGTGGGGCTAGAGTTGTGACTTAGTGGTAGAGCTCTTGCCTAGCAGGTGCAAGACACTGGGTTTGATTCTCACCACCACACAAATAAAATAAAGTTATTATATCCATCTACAAATACATATATATATGTGTGTGTGTGTAACATATGTATATATATACATATACACATATGTAATATATATATATATGTTAAAGAAGGGACAAATGAAAGGGAAGTCTTGATTCCTTCACCTAAGGTATTAGTTTCAAATCTAGTGCCCACGCATGGAACATGATGTTGCTTTAAAAAGGAAATACACTGACTTTTTCAACCCACAGCTGTAACCTCTTCATGTAGAGGTACTGAAATGGACATAGCAAATCTCTGATTCATGAGCAACGAACTTGGTAAAACTGTAAATAAGAAATGGAAATATGATGAACACTATTTTCCACTTAGCTCTATCTATGATAATAATGTAGCTTATTATATCTTAGGCAAGAGAACATATTCATTATAATATCATCTTGCCAGTTAAATTCAGGCATCATTTTTGGACCAATCATTCACAGTTTAAAGAAAAAAGAATTAGATTATTTTAAGTGTGGGAAAAATGAATTCTTTAAAAACAAACAGACAAACAAAAAAACCAAAATTAGTTTCTTGAGCTAGAAATGAAGAGGCAGTGAAGCCTTTTATAAATTTTAATTTCTTTCTTTCTTTTTTAATATTGCTAGGAAATTCCAAATACCTTTGTAAGTCCCTGGTGGGGCATATGTTTTTGGTTCTTTTAACCAGGAAAGTTGATTTTTGGCAACTGGAAGGGCATTGATCACTTTTAGTTTTTTTCCTCCTTGGTCTTTGTTTTATGTTAAAATCTTGTCTCTATGTTTTTTCGTCATTTTCCTTATTTTTATCTTTTCTTTTGTTCTATATTTTTCTATTTTTACCTTTTTTTCTAGTTTTTAATTCTTTGATTTTTATTTTTCTTACTTTTTTCTTCATTTTTCCTTCATCTCACTTTTTCTTTATATTACTTTTCCCATTTAAAAATTATTATTGTAGGGGTGGGGGGGTAATAATAACAGAATGTGTGACAGACATCATTGCCCTGTGTACATGTATGAATGCACAGATGGTGTGACTCCACTTATTTGTACAACCAGAGAAACAATAACTGTACTCCATTTGTGTTCAATGAATCAAAATTAAATTTAAAAAATTATTATTTTATTTTTATTTTTTACTTTGTCAGTATTGTTACTAAAAAAGTAACTATAACTACAATTTTTTAAGGGAAAACAAAATAAGATGTGATTGTGAAATCAAAAACATAGAATGTGAGGAGTTAAAGTAAAATTCAGAATTTTTGTATACAATTGAAATTGTTATCAACTTAAAATAAGCTGTTATAATTATAAGGGGTTCTATGTAAGCCCCATGATAACCACGAAATAAAAATCAATAAGAGATACACAAAAGATAAAAGAAAGCAAAACATATCACCACAGAAAATTATCAGAACATAAAGAAAGACAGTAAGAGTAGAAAAAAACAACAAAGAATCCACAGAACAATGAACAATACAGTTAACAAAATGGCAGTAGTAAATCCAATTATTATTTTGAAAGTAAATGAATGGAATTCTTAGAGTAGCAGAGTGAATATGAAAACAAAACCCACTATCAGTTGCCTACAAGAGGGGTACTTAACTTGTAAGGACACACACAGATTAAAAGGGAAAAGAAAGAAAAAAAAAATTCCATGTAACCCCAGCATCAAGAAAACCAAAATAAGAGAAAGAAAATTTCTATGCAAATGGAAACCAAAAGTGAGTAGGGGTAGCTATAACAATACTAGACAAAATAGATTTTGTTAAAAAAATAGTAAAAAGAGACAAAGAGGGTCATAATATAATGATAAAGAGGTTAATTCATCATAGAATATAACAATTATAACTATATATGAACCCAATACCTAAATATATGAAGCAAATATTAATAGACCTGAAGGTAGAGATAGACCACAATACAGTAATAATAGGAGATTTCCATACTCCTTCTCAACAATTGTCAGATCATTCAGAAAGAAAAATTAGTAAGGAAACACTGAATTTCAATGATACTTTGGACTGAGTGGGCCTCTCAGACATATATAGGACATTCCATTCAATGGCAACAGAATACATTCTACTTAAGTGAACATAGAACATTCTCCAGAATAGAGTATATGTTAGGTCACACACACACATACACACACACACACACACACCAAAACAAAAACACACACACACTAAATGTAACAACTTTAAGAAGATTAAAGTCATATCAAGTATTATTTCTGACTATGATGGCACAAAAGTAGAAATTGGTATCAGGAGAAAACAAGGAACATTTGTGAACACCTGGAAATTAAACAATATGCTCCTAAACAGTCAATGGATTAAATAAAAAAATCAAATGGGAAATAAAAAATATCTTGATACAAAAATAGACACACAACATACCAAAACATTTGGGATGCAGCAAGAGCAGTTTTAATAGGGGTGTGTATAATGATAAACATACATATTTTTTAAAAAAAGAATGATCTTAAGTAAACAACCTACCAATAAACCTCAAAAGGCTGGGTATAGCTTGGTGATAGAGAGCCTGATTAGCAAGCAAGAAGCCCTCAGTTTAATCCCTGCAAAAGACAAAAACAAACAAAAACACTCAAGAAACTAGAAAGAGGAGAAGGACAAAGTCCAAATGCACTAGAAGGAAGAAAATAACAAAGATCCGAATATAAATAAGTAAAATAGAGATCAGAAGTATAATAGAAAAAGATTAAAAATTGAGCTTTTGAAAGATAAAATTATTAACAATCCTTTAGCTAGGCTAACAAAAAAGAATAAATATCAGAAATGCAAAAGGATACAACTAACACCACAAAAATACAAAAGAGCATGAGAAACCACTATGAGTAACTATACACTAAACAACTTGAATAACCTGGAAGAAATGGGTAAATTCTTAGAAATATATAACCCACTAAGGCTGAATGATGAAGAAATGCAAAATTTGAACAGAACAATAATGAGTAGGGAGACTGAATCAGTAATCAAACAAATCTCTTTAAAGAAAACCCTAGGACCAGATAGCTTTACAGCTGAATTCTACCTAGCATCCTTTTTCCTCTTTATATCAGGGATTGAAGCCAAGGGGGCTTAACCACTGACCACATCCCCAGCCCTTTTCATTTTTTATTTGGAAACAGGGTCTTACTAAGTTGCTTTTAGCCTTGCTAAGTTGCTGAGGCTGACTTTGAACCTTTAGTTCTCCTGCCTCAGCCTCCAGAGCTGCTGGGATTACAGACATGCACCACCACACCTAGACTCTACCAAGCATTTAAAGAAGTGACACCAGTCCTCTGAAACTCTTGCAAATAGTCAAAGTGGAGGGAATACTTTCAAAGTCATTTTATAAGGCCAGCATTACTCTGATCTTAAAGTCAAACAAGATCACTACAAAACAATTACAGACCAATATTCCTGAGGAATGCACATGCAAAAATACCCAACAAAATGGTAGCAAACTAAGTTGAATGGCTGTAAGAATGGTTCGTACATAAATCAATAAATGTGATTATACTCTACTAATCAAATGAAAGATAGAGATACAACCCCTTCTATCATAAAAACTCTCAATAAATCAGGTATAGAAGAAATGTCCCTCAACACAATAAAGGCCTTTTTTGACAAGCCAACATCTGACTTCATATTCAACAGGTGAAAAACTGAAAGCTTTCCCTTTAAGATCAGGAACAATACAAGGATGCTCATACTTGCCACTTCTTTTCCACATTATCCTGGAAGTCCTAGTCAGAGAATCAGGCAAGAAAAAGAAATAAAAGTTATAAAAATTAGAAAGGAATAAGGCAAATAGTCTCTGTTTGTAGATGACATGATTTTTGTATTTTAAACTTTAAAGACACCACTAAAAAACTGTTAGAGCTAATAAATGAATTCATTAAAGCTCAAGGATACAAAATCAATATTTAGAAATAAATAGCATGGCTACATAGTAACAATGAACTATGCAAAAAAAAAGACAAGCAATTCTATTTACAAGAACAAAAAATCAAAATAATTAGGAATTAATTTATCAAAGAGGTTGTACACAGAAAACTATAATTTTTTTTTTTTTT
>JAJEJO010004324.1:0-12524 GCA_020662805.1 Glaucomys volans | reverse complement strand
AGGCTACCCAGGTTACACAAGTTAAACAACCTATGCATATCATAGAAGTCACACAGTAGATAGAGGCTACTAAGTTCTTGCAGGTTACTAAGGTCATAAAGGTTATACATGTAACAGAGCCTTCATAAAACATACAACACACTCAGGTCATAGATACTTCAGAGCTTATGAAGCCTACTAAGGGCATATGTGGTATAAAGTTCATTTAGGTTATTCAGAGACAAAAGAAACACATTTCATAGAGGTCGCACAAGTCATAGAGGCTACACATGTCAAGGAAATACATAGGTAATAGATGTTATGAAGGCTGTAGAGGCTAACAAACACCATAGAGGCTGTATACATCATGGATGTTAAGGGGACAAAAGCATACCTTTGACAAAGCAGTCTTTTTATCAAATTGTGCTTGGAGAAAATGGTTATTCATATGTATTTGATTGAGACAACCTTATCATCACTCTTCACAGAAAATCAATTCAAAATGGAATTAAAAACTTTGAAATTAGACTAGAAACTATGCAACCCTTAGAAGAAAACTTTAGATCAACACTCCAACCTATAGGCACATGTAACAACTTTCTCAGTAGGGACACTAAAGCTGAAGAATTAATGTCAAGTATTAATAAATGAGATGGAATCAATTTTAAACCTCTGCACAGAAAAAAAAGAAATTTAGAATGTGGAGAACCAAAAGAATGAGAGAAAATCATTGCTAGTTACTTTTCTTAAAGAAGATTAATATTCAGAATTTAAGAATAACTTAAATTACTTAACATGACAAACCCATAAATAACCTAATTAATAAATCACCAAATGACCTATATAGTCACATCTCAACAGGAAAGATCTGGCCAAGGAATACATTAAAAAGGTTCAAAATCATTACTAATAAGGAAATTCAAAGCTAAAGTACACTGAAATTTCATCTAATTCTAGTCAGAAGGGCCATCATACAGAATGAAAGCAAAAGTAAATGTTGGAGAACATGTGGAAAAAAGAAAGACTTTTTATAGTGTTAGTGGGATGGCAAATTAGTACACCATTATGGAAATCAGTATGAGTATTTCTAAGACTAGGAATAGAACTGCCATATAGCCCAATGGTACCAATGCTCAATGTATATTGTAAGGAATTATTCATCTTAATATAGCAGTATCTGTGTTCTCCAACTTTATAACGGCACAATTCACAGTAAGCAAACTACAGAACCAGCCAAGGTGTCTATCAGTGGATCAATGGAAACGAACATGTGGTATATATATGCAAAATATTTTTGTCTATAAAGAAAGATAAAATTATGTCATTTGTATGTAAATGGATACAAGAAATCAAAGCAAGAATCAATAAATGGGATGGACTCAAACTAAAAAGCTTTTCCTCAGTAAAGAATACAATCAATAATGTGAAAAGAAAGAATACAGATGGGGAGAAAATCTTTTCCACATCCACTTGAGACAGAGAACTTATCTCCAGAATATATAGAGAATTTACAAAACTTTACACCAAAAATACAAAGAACCCAATCAATAAATGGACCAAGGATCTGGAAATACACTTTACAGAAGAAGATGTACAGGTGATCAATAAATACATGAAAAAGTGTTCAACATCTGCAGTAATTGGAGAAATGCAAAATAAAACAGCTCTAAGATTTCATCTTATTCCAATTAGAATGGCTATCATGAAGAACACAAACAGTAATAGATGTGGGTGTGGCTTTGGGGAAAAGGCACACTTTTACATCGCTGGTGGAGGTGCAAATTGATAGAGACATTCTGGATAGTAGTGTGAAGATTCCTCAGAAAATTTGGAATGGACCCACCTTTTGACCCAGTTAGCACTACAGTAACACAGCCACAGCAATGTATATAGCAGGTCAAATCACTATAGCTATACTGTGGAACCAACCTAGATGCCCTTCAACAGATGAATGGATAAAGAAGCTGTGGTATATACACAATGGAATACTACTCAGCCATAAAGAAGAATAATATTATGGCATTTGCAGATAAATGGATGGAATTGGGAATATCATGCTAAGTGAAATAAGCCAAACCCCCAAAACAAAGGCCACATGGTTTCCCTGATAAGTGGATGATGATATATAATCAGAGTGGGAGGGTGGGGGTTAGAGAAGAATGAAGGAGCTTTAAATTATAAAGAGGGAAATGAGAGGGAGAGGGTGTTGGGGTATGTAAAATGGTGGAATGAGAGAGACATCATTACCTTATATACATGTATGATTAAATGAAATGTATGAATGTACATCATGCACAACCATAGAAATGAAAAGTCGTACCCCATTTGTGTACAATTAATCAAAATTAAGTCTGTAAAAATTTAAAATATAAATTTTAAAAATGTGAAAATAATAGATGGAATTTGAGAACATTATGTTACACATGATAAGAAATACTCAGAAGATCAAGGAACATTATTTTTTCTCATATGTGGAAGCTAGAGAGTAAAAGGGAAAAGAAAGTTATGCATCTGTGTGAATCTCATGAAAATTGAAATCAGTAGCATAGAGAAAAAAAATAAGGATTGCAGGTGGGAGAAGTGAATGGTAAGGGGGGGAACGGGAATGATGCTGGCCAAATTATAGTGTCATATTGTGTGTATTTTTGAATATGTAACAAATCCTACCATTATGTACAAATGTATGTACAAATAAATAATTTAAAAAAATTCTTTAAAAAGAAGATAAAATGGACAGTGTTTACAATACTGAAACTGGCTAATCCATTAATACAAGGTTCTTGATCATAAAAAATATGCAGGCAATAGATCATGTTCAATCCATGCTAGGCAGGTCATATGGTCTACACAGACAAAAATGATACATAGGCTCTAATGGCTACAAGTGTCAAAGAATATATGCAGGTCGTAGATGGTATGGTCATAGAGTCTAATCAGGTCAAAGAGGCTACAGGGATACATAGAAGGTCATAGATACATTGTGGACACAGAGTCCACACAAGTCATAGGGAATTTTAAGTTCATTTAGGCTACTAAGGCTGTAGTAGCTACTAAGATCATTTATGCTGCTCAAGTCTTAAGGGTTTAATAGGACATAGACTATGTTAGATAAAGAGTCTCTGGAACATACACAGGATAGGCAGGCCATGCAGGTTATGTAGATTGAATTTGCCACTCAGGACATAGAGGTTAGAAAGACCACTGAAGAAACCAAGGACATAGGCACTATGCAGGTCTATGAGGTTATGTAGGTCACAGGGGTTACACAGTTCACAGAGGCCATGCATTTCTTAGAAGCTAATCAGGACATAGAAGCTACATAGGACTTAGAGAAATATATCAATCATAGAGACTATTTAGGCCTCAGAAGCTATGCTGACCATAGAGGCTTCCCAGGTCATAGAGGCTATGAAGGACAATGAAGTTGCATAGATAACAGAGGAAGCACAGTTTATAGAGGCTACTGAGGCCATAAAAGATAAATAGTTTACAGAGGCTACTGAGGCCATAGAAGCTATGCACAACCTACATGGAAGGGATATTCAGGTTATAAAGCCATGAAGATCAAGAAGGTTCCTCAAGCCATAGAGGCTATGCAGGTCAAGGGCTATTAAGATAATTTAGACTACTCATAGAATAGAGGGTATTCAACCTCCAGTGCATACACAAGATATTAGGCTATATGTTCATAGAGGTTATTCATATTTTAGAGGCTATTCATGTCATGGAAGCTATAAAGCCATAGAAACTAGGCTGATCATTGAGTCTATTTATATCATGGAAGGTACACAGGACACAGAGGATACTCTGACTATACAGGATATACAGATTACACAGATATATATGTCATAGTGTATGACCAGCATAGAGGGTTCAAAGACCATAGAGACTGTGCAGTTCATAGTGACTACTCAAGGCATAAAGGCTTCAAAGGTTAAAGTGGCTACTGAGGTCAAAAAGGATACTGAAGTCATTTAGGATACTCATGTCATAAAAAGCTAAGCAAATCACAGAGCTAAGAGGCCAAAGAGGCTATTCAAACCATAGATACTATGTAGGTCATAGGTGCTAGAGGCTACATAAGTCATACAGCTTTTTAAGGAAATAGAGACTACTCATCCCATACTGGCTATGCATGTCATAGAGGCTACTAAGGGCATTTGGGATACTCAGAACACAAAGACAGCACAGAAAACACCCAACATATATATACAATAGAAACTTCTCAGGTCATATGCACTACATAGGTCTTAGATGCTACTTGGTCCATAAAGCCTAGGAGGATCAGAGTGTCTATTCTGACACAGAGTCTGTGCAGATCATAGTGGATATTTTAGGGAACAGATGTTACACAGATAATAGATGCTACTAAGGTCATTCCAGGAAAGCAGGCAAGAGAATCAATTCAGAACCTAGAAAATAAGCAGGCCATAGGGGTTATTAGCTCCAAGAGATCATGCAGGTCAAAGAGTCTACTCAGACCCAAAGGCTGCACAAGACATGTGTTTATTTGGTCATAGAGGCTCTATAGATCACAGAGGCTATGAAAGTTGAAGGGACAACATAGGTTAGAGAGGAAACTGGGGTCATAGAAGGCATTCAGTTATTAGTGGTAATTCAGGTCATAGAGGTTATGCAGGTCTACAGAGTACACAGATTGTGCTTGCTCACAGACTTTGAGACTCCTCAAACCTCATAGGTGCAAAGGTAATCACGACCAACTGTTAGGGTGGTCTGGACACTCCCTATGGTCTCTTAAGATGGTGCCTAGTGGTATGCCAGTTTTGCTGTTGCCACGGAGTAAACAAGTGTATCTTTGCAAAAGTTATTCTTATTGGCTGGTTGTAAACTGGCCACACATGTGTCCAGTTCATGCTTTAAGCCTTTGTCTATGCTTGCCCATGCATGCTTCACATGAAAGTTCTGTGATTGGTCAACTGAGGGTATGAGAGAGAGAGAGAGAGAGAGAGAGAGAGAGAGAGAGAGAGAGAGAAAGAGAGGAAAGAGAAAAAAGAAACGTGCATGCAAAATAAAGAGCTGCATACACATTCCCGGGATTGTGCCTTTGTTGCGAGTGACAAGACGACAACAACCAATTGAGATCATAGAGGCTAAAGTGTTCATTTAGGCTTTTCAGGATAATAGCCTGAGGCTATGAAGGTCATACAGACTTTAAATACCACAGAGGCTACATAAGTCATAGAGGCTATGTAAGTCATAGAGACTACATGGAATATAGCAGCTACTAAGGTCATTTAGCTACACTTTTTTATTGTTTGTTATATTTAGTTATACATGTCAGCAGAATTAATTTTGATTTATTTTACACAAAAGGAGTACTTTTCATGTCTCTGATTGCACACAATGTCACTACTCTTGCTATAAAGACCACAAAGTTCACTTTTTCTACTTAGTCCTTAAAGGCTATGAAAGTCAAAGGCTCTGCCAGACATGGACAGTTGAATGAAAGAGACTATGCAAGTCGTGGATGTACTCAGTGATAGAGAATAGACAATCATAGAGGCTTTGCAAGTCAAAGTTGTACTCAGAACATACACCCTACTGAGACCATAAAGTCTAAAGTGTGTTAATAGAGGCACCAGAGGTCATAGAGTCTATACAATTTAGAGGTTTTTGATATTACAGAATGTGTGTAGTATAGAGAGACTAGTCAATCCTTAGAAGCTAGGTGGATCTTAGTGGTTACTCAGACTGTAGAAGTTATGAAGGTAATAGAGCTGAGAGATAGAGCGAGTCAGCCAATTAATTCAACAAGGTCATAGTGGATACTGCGGGCATACAGTCTATTGTTATCACTTAGACTTCTCAGGCCATAAAGGCTATACAGTTGTGATAGTCTTTGCAGGCCATTGAGGCTATACATGTTGAGGTTACACTGTTCATAAATACCGCTCAATTCATTGAGGTGACTTGGATCAATGAAATGCTGGCATTATGGACATTCTAGCCATACATGTTACCCAGGCTATATGGAATACTGAGGCTATGGAGACTTTGTAGGTCATTAAAGCTACACATGTCACAGAGGCTAAGGCCATTGATGCTACATAGGCCAGTGGTTCAACTCAGGTCTTAGAGGGTATGGGAGTGATAGGGGATATTAAGTTCACTCAGGCCATGGAGGCAAATGATGGCCCACATATCATTTGGTCAGTCAAAATCATGAACATTGAAGGTCATAGAGTCATTGCTCATCATAGAGGTTGGAGGGAACACGTAGGACACAAAGCATTTGGGTCACCAGGTGAACTGACCCCTGGCTTTGTGCCTCATCTCCTCTGTACACACAGGCTTATCTGTGCTCCAGGAGTTAAAGCTAGGAAATTTCAAGTCTCTGAATGAGCACACTGCCCCTTGGGACTCCCTCAGGGACAACTGTTTAGTAGACCAAGCCTGTCATCTCACTGGAATACCCAGAAATTTCAGCCTCACAGTCCACAGGACAGAATCTGGCCCTGTCCTTGACCAGATTCTATCTGCTTCCTCCCCTGAAGTGTGCTGGCAGTACCAGGCAGAGTGTGGCCCCTGGGTACTTCGGCATGGGTTCTGGTACCTGGTCTGCCCCTCATTGCTTGGGTACCACTGGCCAAGGGATATCAACTCACTGAATCTCCTCAGTCTCTTGGAAACTGAGGCAGTCACTGATCCTTTACAGACATAAGACAGATGGTCCAGGACCCAAGGTATATGGAGCATCCTGCAGGAGTCATGACAGAACAGGTGCTCTCAGCAATGGAAGCTCTGCCCTCCTGGCTTCCCAAAAGTATGGAGTCAGAAGTCCCTCCTGCCATCATGCCCTCAGGCCAGAACCCAAATGGGTGCCCCCCTCCCAGTGCACTGTCCTTCCTGCCCCACACCCCTACATGGTGTTTGCTCAGGTTCTCTGCCTCTCCACAAAACCTCCACACCCTGAATCCCTGTGGAGCCTCCAGAACACTCCAAAGATACTCACTACCATTGCTTGGGCTGGACTTGGGGGAGACTAGTCCTACAGCTCAGAGAGGGCCACTCTGCTCTCAAGGAAGATGGTGCCAGCTCTGTGGCCATGCCCTCTTGAGATTGACATGGAGGCCTGGCCTGGGCAGGGCTGAGGGAGGCGAACTTGCAGAGGAAGGTACAGGGCTGCTGGGAGATGGCCACAGGGACTTGCAGGCTGCAGTTCAGGGCTCTCCAGGAAGAGGCAGGGGCCTGAGCAGAGCCCCCTGTGCAAAGACCAATGTCTATCATCCAGCACACAAAGACCCATTTCCTGGAGACCCAGTTGAGGATTGCCACAGTCTTCCATGATCCCCCTACCTGTGCAGAAATACACATGACCCCATGGTCAAACTGCAGAACCACACTTGTGCAGAGCCAGGGCACCTTGACTGAGTCCATCCCACAGTGCCTGCTCCCACTCCCGAGGTGTCCTCTGCAGCTTCACTGTGGTCCTGCACTGAGTCCAGCTCCTCTGCTGCTTCATCTTCACTCTTAACCACTGGAGCATTCCCTCCCCGGCCTGAAAAACAATGTTCAAATCACATTGCCCTGCAGGGATGATGGGCCCCTTCTGACTTACTGCATGACCACCTCCTCCTCTCCTTTCAAGGGTTTCACAATTTCTAGACATGGTCTAGTTGCAGAACCTCCTCTGATTTCTCTATCTCATCAGTGACCCCAGGAAGGTGAGCCTGGGGCTGGGATGTGTGTCTCTCCCGTGTCCCACATGCTTTCCAAGTTTTTTCCACTGGCTCATAGGATGTGTGGTATGTATGGAAATGTCCATTTCAACTCCTCCTCACTGGCACTTGGTATTTTCATTTTAAAAAAAATTTCTTCGCCCACCAGGAGTGTGTCATCTGACAACCTGGTTCTCCTGTAATTAATGTTACTGAGTGTTGGCCCTCAGAAATCACAAGAGTGGATGCCTATGCCCTCCATCTTAGTTTTAAGCGGATTTTCTTTCTCTTGAAAGTCCCTGTGGATTGCTCTGCCTGGAGGCAAGTGTGATATCCTAAAGTTCTGACTTCAGGTCCAGAGGAGGTGAGCAGAGCCCAAGCCCAACTCTGCCCACAGGTTTGGGTTCCTCAAGAGGGATGTACCAGGGAGGCCACAGGATAAGAATGATGGGAAGGGATATAATGTTGGAGGAGCCTGGGGAGGACAACAGCCCTGGACCCTACAGAGGAGCTACAAAAGCAGTGGCTCAAGTAGCCTTTAAAGCTGGGATGTGGACAGATCAGCCCTACTCCAAATCATGACATTTCAGCTTCATCTCCCTAGGCACCATGTGTGACTGGGAACCTGTATGCAGAAACCAGGGTTGGCCGTAGACAGGGCTGGGCTCTTGGGCCTGTCAGTTCATCCTGACTTCCAAGGCCAGGAAACTGAATGAGGCATCCATGGGCTGCTGTTCTCCCACCTGGACCTGAGGATCACAACACATAATCTTGCAATCACCCCTGCTCAGGATTCATCTGAGTCATGTTCACAGGCACCCAGTCCTGCTATCACCCCTGCTCAGGAGTCATCTGAGTTACAGGCAATCATGGCACTTCTCTACTCCAGTTTTCTTCCTGGCCATGCCCATCCCAGGTTGCATGATGCATCTACAACACAGAAATAGGTGACCACCACCTACTGTGGGCTGGTGTGATGTTTGGTGCATTGATTCCATTTATGGCAGGGATCAAGCAAGGACGAATAATGCAGGAATGTGCACCTATGTGGCCATTCCATGGTGAAGAGCTACAGAAATGTGTAGAACTCTGCCAGGCTCGAACCCTAGCACAAGTGTCCCGGTGGTCTCTGGTGAGTGGGATGGCATCAGCAAGGTGGAGAACAAAGCAACACAGACTCAGTGATCTGAGGCTAAGTTCTAACTTTATTTTTTCCACACACCATTTTTATGTTACCTTCTAGTTTGAGTACAATATCTTGAGGCCACACAAAAGGAAACTGATACAAACTACAGGACAATAGGCAAAACGTATTAGCAGATCAAATATTATCAGCTTTTCATAATATTTTTAAGTATTCTTCTATATAATCTTTAACTAGTTCTACTTTCTACATTACTGGAAACATCATGTGCAGAAGCCATTTCTATGAACAACATGTAAGCTTACAGTGGTTATTAACTAGTTTAATAGGAACAATAGCTCTTGCTAGATTACACCTCCTACTTCTGCCCAGTAAGCATTAGCCTGTTTTGCCCAAGAAAGCTGTTTAGAGCAACTAGGCAAACACCAGGGTCTCACATATATTAAATATTCTAAAAAGGGGAGATGAACTTTCCATGTACATTTTCTATTACAATATACTTGATGCCAACCAAGGTGTATTCTGCCAGTGGGAGATAAAGGGGGGTCTCAGTCTAAGTGACCAGAAACTTGGTTCCTAGGAGGATACCATGGTTTTCCATTAACCAAATAAGCATTACCGAAAAGTGTCTGAAGAGTTTGAACTATTTTTCTAGCCTTAACAACTTTGTTTGTGACTTGTTTATATGGAGTTAAGGTGGGAATAACATGTTTTTTCTGCCCCAGGTCATCTGGGAGTAGTCACCATCTGCAGTGTATTTAGCATAAGTTGCTGGAAAGATAGCATTCTTTCCAAATTATACTTTTATCACCCCAAAACAAGGGCCTTTCTTGGTTATATCCAATATGATTAGCTGTTTGATTCTTTTGTTCTAAATCCCCTAAGACTCTAGAATTCCCAGAAATCCAATATAATATTATTCCCAAGCATAGGCAAATTAAACAAGACAACAGGAAACATTGTCCCCAATTCCCAGGAAGTTGAGACCCTGCAAACATCTTTATTACTCACTGGAATCCCTGTCAAGCACTGAGGGGAATTGATGAGGGTGCAGCAGAACTCACTTCTTGCATTCAAAACTAGCATCCATTCCACAAGGAAAAATCACTTGTCCTGCACAAATGAGCCAAGTGCAACAAATGTTCCCTTTGATTTGTTTTACTATTTGTAGATGACATTATCTATCACCATTCTTGTCAGAAACATACTCACTTATCAGCCAGTGACAGCTCAGGAAAATCTCTCTGAACAGACAGCAGTGAACATATCCGAGGAGCCTGACCTTGGCCCTGGTGAGTCCATGGCCACCATCAGCTGAATACACACTCAGGAATGCAGCAAATAGGGAAGCAGGTAGTGAGCAGCACTTGCCCCATGGAATCCATTAGGGAAAGAACATGTCTAAGATTACTAGTAAAGAACTGGTCACACATCCTCTGTACCAGGGAATTTAATAATGAGTTCACGTCTGCTCTTCAGAGAGCCAGGTTAATAATATCCACTGGCACCCCAGACATTTGCAGATGAGGGCCTCTGGGGTTCTCTGAGGTCCAAGGATGGTTACAGAGCAGCACAAGGAGAGGTTCAGGACCCAAGCAGAGTCTCTGCCCATCCCACTCAAAACTTTTCCCCAAACAACTGCTTGGCCTGGGCTTCTGTTGCTCTCCTCAATTCTGCTCCTCCAGGGGAAGGCTTGGGGAAGATGGCAGCCTGTACAGAGGGAGGTTCAGGTGTCGGTCCAGGAAATCTCTGCCTCAAGGCTTCTGAACCTCAGAACAGCCAACTCAGAAACAGCTAAGAAAGATGCCCTATAGAAAGATTGTTGGCAGACTCAGATCTATCCACTAAGAGAATAGAATAGTTCAGCTAGGGTGATCAACATTTCCATGCTCTATCACAAGCTGGGCCATGAAGGCCACCACAGTTCAGAAGCACTCCTGCATCACAAGTGAAGGAAGAAGCACATAAATTCAAACAAGAGCCCAGAACCAATCCACAACCAACTCCACCAGGGACAGGCAAGACAAGAAAATCTCACTCAATCTCAAAGACCAAGGGTGCCCAGGGAACTGGAGGAAGATATTCACCATATTTTCATAAAGAAGTAACACTAAAGGGAGTGTGGTACTCACCAGCATGTGACAGAGTACCAACTGCAATGAAGAACAACTGGGGCTGTGCAGGACAGGGAGGAGTCTGGGTTCAGCTGAGCAAGGGCACTCATCCCCATATCCAAGTGCCCTAAGCACTGGTGGGTGCAGGGCACAGACCCAGAGGAACCATATGATTCTGAATACTGGTGGGCAAATGGTGCTCAGCAGAGGAACAAGAGGAGACTGAGAACAGAATGATAGGGTGTGTTTGGTAATAGTATTTAGAGAAAACTGAGCACCTGTGTGCAAGGCACACACACCTATAGACTAAGAATATCCTGAGCAATGGTGTGTGAAAGAATATTAAGGACAGGACTCAGAGAAGACTGAGCACTGTGAGGTGAGGGGCACTCAGCCACAGGATTCAGAAGACACTGAGCAATGGTGGAGTAGAGGAAGTTAAGACAGAATCCAGAGAAGGCTGATCATTGGCAGGTTACATATGTTCACACACAGGAGCCAGAGAAGACTGAGAAAAGATTTGCTAGGAGAATTTAGCACATGGCAAAGTGGAGACTGAGTACTTCTTGGTGATGGCCACTCACCTAGAGTTCCCAGAGTATACTGAGCTCTGCTGGATTAGGGGCTCTCACACAGAAGAAACAGAGGAGACATTACTAGAGGTTAAGGGGCACTCCAAAATAAAATCCCGGGAAAACTGAGAACCTGTGGGTGAGGGACACTCACCAAGGGACTAACATGAACCTGAGCAATGGTTTGTAAAGGGAGATTAAGGAGAGGACCCACAGAGGACTGAGCACTGTCAGGGGATGTGTGCTTATCCACAGGATCCAGGGGAGTGTGAGAAATAATTGCACTGGGGAACCTAGAACCAAAAAGAGAGAAGACTGAGAACTTTTAGATGAGGAGAGCTCACCCATAGGACCCAAAAGAGGCTGAGTAAGGACCAGTTAGGTGAATGTAATTTACCAGCTTCACAAAAGAAGGCTGAGTCATGTTAGGAGAGGGGCTGTCACTAAGAGGACCCAGTAGAATTAGAGCATTAGTGGGTGATGGCGCTCACCCAGAGAACTCAGAAGACAGTGAGCAATGGTGGATGAGAGGAAATTTAGGGCAGGACCCAAAGAAAGCTGAGCATGGGTGGGAGAGAGATGCTAACCCAGAGAACTCAAAAGACCCTGAGCAATGAAGGTTGAGAAGAGGTTTAGGGCAGAACCCAGAGAAGTCAGAGAAAACTTAGTTGAGATGTGCTTGACCACAGGAGCCAGAGGAGACAGGCCTCTCTTGGGAGAGGGGTGCTCATCAAGATCACTCACAACCTTTGGACTCTTACCAAGAGATTACCTTGGGCATAAGTGTCAGTTACTTCAGGGGTGGGTGCTTTTTCAAAGGTCTGAGTAAGTCCTCCAATATGATGGAAAATTGTCTTTGGCCACATTTCACCTTGTCACTTGAAGATATGCATTGTGCCTTATCCAAACATGCTAAAAGGTCTCCTACCTTCTCATAAAAGCAGTCAGTGACATATCAGAGAAGATCCTCAAAATATTTAAATATGTGCTTCTGATCCATAGTTCAGAAATATGGTAGAAATCCTGGGCATGCTAC